>CM025649.2:3932595-3946243 GCA_014621495.2 Entosphenus tridentatus
CACTCACTCGCCCATGCACTCACTCGCCCATGCACTCACTCGCCCATGCACTCACTCGCCCATGCACTCACTCGCCCATGCACTCACTCGCCAATTCACTCACTCGCCCAGCCGCTCACTCGCTCATTCGCTCACTCGCCCATGCGCTCACTCGCCCATTCACTCACTCGCCAATTCACTCACTCGCCCAGCACTCACTCGCTCATTCACTCACTCGCCAATTCACTCACTCGCCCATTCACTCACTCGCCAATCCACTCACTCGCCCATCCACTCACTCGCCCATCCACTCACTCGCCCATTCACTCACTCGCCCATTCACTCACTCGTAAATTCACTCACTCGCCCATGCACTCACTCGCCCATGCACTCACTCGCTCATTTACTCATACGCCCATTCACTCACTCGCCAATTCACTCACTCGCCAATTCACTCACTCGCCCATGCACTCACTCGCTCATTTACTCACTCGCCCATGCACTCACGTTTGCTCACTCATTCGCTCGCTTGTTCACTCATTCGCTCGCTTGTTCACTCATTCGCTCGCTTGTTCGCTCATTCATTCACTCGCTTGCTCACTCACTCGCTCATTCACTCACTCGCTCATGTACTCACGTTTGCTCACTCATTCGCTCGCTTGTTCACTCATTCGCTCGCTTGTTCACTCCCTCACTCATGCACTCACTCATTTACTCACTCGCTCATGCACTCACGTTTGCTCACTCATTCGCATTTCTTGCTTGTGCCATCACTCCGTTTGTTCACTCACTCAAACGTGCACTCACACATTTGCTTACTCACACGCAAACTCATGCACTCTCATTAATTAATGTGATAACTCATGTACACACTCATGCACTCATCCATGCACACACGAACTCACGCATGCACCCACGCAGTCACTCTTTTTTTCCTTCCTCCTTCCATCCCACAAACATTAGCTCACTCCATCCCTCACGCCCTCTCACTCATTCTCTCTCACACCCATGTGCTAATTAGTGTACATTCCAAGATGCAGGAAGCAAAGGGGAGTGCAAATATGGGACAAATATTACCTTTGTCGGCAATAAACATTCGAAGACGCAGGTCCTTTCAAATTGAAAGTAGAAACTAGAGCCAATAGTCAACACTTCTCCAGACACACACCCACACCCACGCAGAGAGACGCACACGCATATATCTACACACACACACAAACGCCCTTTCACGTGAAAGTGTCATTTCATTGGAAAGTGTATTGCCCCGCGTCATACATTGAGCCGTATTTAAGTGCAAGGTGTCTGTTTATTAAGTGCCAGTGGTGGCTCTTCTTATATAAATCTGGGCAAACAAACGCGTTTTATTTTTAACCGTTTCTTAAATGCTACTGTCACCTGACCGCTTCGCAATATAAGCGTTTGGTTTTACAAATTCACTGATACAACTTATGCGACTTTACCTTCACAATCCGGTGGGGGGGAAGGGTCGAGGCGGGGGGCATTCCCATATAATGAATGTTATTTACAAAATAATAATAATAGTAAGAAAACACTAGTTAATTTTTACCTAGCCGTTGTTGGATACATGTCTTTCCATGGCGTGTTGGTCAAAGGGGTTGTTTGACCATACTTCACCCCACTGAGCCGTACTGCCTGATGCAGTGGGGGGGGGGGGGGCTGAGGACCGGCGTAGATAATCCTCACCACTTGTTAGCCGTGCGTGGGCAGTGCGCTAACCGCTGCACCACCACTCCACCGAGCAGTCGACTGTACTTGTACTTAAGATGTTGCATTTAACGTTCTGACCTGTCCCTACTGGACATCTGTGAGTAACAGCTTAATAGCTAATCGGATTCCTCCAGGATAAATAGATATTGTGATTCTGAAGATGGGATTGGTTCAAGCGAGTGAGTCGGTGAACGAGCGAGTGAGGGATAGGAAGAGGAAATGAGTGAGTGGGTGAGTCATTGACTGAGTTTATGAATGAATGGATGAATGGATGAGTGATACATTGAGTAAATGTGGGAATCAGGGATCTAATTAGGAATCCGCTGAGGGAGTGAATGAGTTTGTGAATGAGGAATGCAGCAAGTGAATGAATGAGCAATTAAAGGATGGAGTGAAGAAGTCTCCCGGTGTGAGTGGATGTGCGAGTGATTGAGTTTATTCATTAATAAGTGAGTGGGAGAGAGATGCAGGATGTGAGTGAATGAGTACGTCAGGAAGGAGTTAAACGACTTTGTGTAAGCGATTGAGTTTATGAATGAGTGGGCGAATGCTTTAGTTTATGAAGGAGTGAGTGAGCGATGGATCGAATGAGTGAGTGCCTGAGTGATTGAGTTTATGAATAAATGAGTGAGGGACACTGCATTAGTTTATGAATTACTGAGCGAGTAAGTGTGTTCGTGATTATAATTTATGAATGAATGAGGGACACTGCATGAGTTAATGAATGAGCAAGCGAGTGGGTGTGCTAGTGATTGAGTTTATGAATGAATGAGTAAGGGACACTGCATGAGTTTATGAATGGGTGTGCGAGTGGGTGAAAAAGCATGGAGCGAGGAAGTGCGTCCGTGTGAGAAGCTCTGGAGGGCCCTTCTCTCGAGCCTCAAGCCCACGCGCTCAATGCCGATTGGGTCGTTGCCTGTGACGTCACACTGGTGACGTGCTGGAGACGTCACACACACACGAGTTGTCTCTGGGTCTCTACAAGAATTTGTAAAAGGACACAGACGTAGCTGGGCCTCTTCCGAATGGGGCTCAGGCCGACGGCAAAGCGTGGATTTATTTAAGCGGCGCGATGACCCACTGAGATAACATGTCACCGTTTGTGCGCCGATGCAAATAATTATCTTAATCATTCCACGTTAGCGCCATGAGCTCTTTCATTTGCTGTCGCGTTGGTCGCTAATATTTGTGTGGTCGCGAACACACGCGCACATACCACACGTCTTAGTGCCGTCATGGAAAATTTGATTTATGTTTTTGTTTTACAAATTTGCCTGAAGCTTGCAAGATTGAATGCCACGCAGAGAGATGTATTTTGGGACATCGGCTTGTCGCAAGTATGATGCGGGTGATGATCAAATCAAAACGATAATTTATTATCGTGATGATGATAGCCATAACCATCATTAACGATGTTGCTGCCGATGTCGTGAGTGCATGTTTAGCGTTATCGCAGCTCAAATTCCCAGCTTTAAGGGCATCGCAGCCAAAAAGGATACATTTTCTCAAAAGCACTCACAACTGAATGCAATTAAGTCGTTTGCAGCTCTAGGTAATTCTTCATAGGCCTGTGAGGCTTCGGGACTAATTGCTCGCTGACTTGTGAATAAGCGTCCTGCGTAAACACTGGAGGCAAGAACGCAGAGACACGTGCGTTTCCTGATGACCGTGCAATAGCTGCGATCCAGGGACTGACTCCCCACCCCACCATTGCCCTCTCGGCCTTCAAATAAAGCAACCCATTCTCACCGCCCCATAGCGGACGAATATAAAGATCGCCCCGTTGCCCTCCCCCCCCCGTATGGCCTTCAGCAGACTTTTGGGTCACGTGCTATTAGCGAGCGCCTATGAAGGGCAGCACGACGCACGAGGGGGTGGGTGGCCAGCACCACGTCCGGCCGCCTTTGTTTCCCTAGCGGCGATGTTTACTACACACCGCACCCGGCACACATTTGAGGCTAAGTCGACTTAGAAGAGGCTCAGGACCGGTTCAAATAATTGCCACCGGTGTTGGCTGCGAGCGGGAATCAAACTCGAGTCGTCGGGTTCGTCGCGCAGTGCGCTAACCACTGCATTACCGCTCCCCACACGACCGAACACAACCGCCACCACCATACAACGACACCCGCCCACGCATACTCACGACACGGACAATAAACCACTCTGCGTACCCAGCCAGGATGGTGCCCGCTGGGCAGCAAAGCCATCCTCGAGCGAGAATGGCACTAGCGAATGTACGCAGACGTGCACGGTTTATCCCTCGCATAGCAATGAAGAGGAGAGGGCCTTGTTGTTTTTGTACACGAAGCTATTATCCCTCTGCAAGATTTCTCAGTTGCACCATAAATTTTGGGAGCTTAGAGGTGCTGTTTGTGAAGAGCGAGATCCCAGCCAGTTGGGGGGAGAGAGAGGGAGATGCAAATTGTCATCACGTGGAAGCTAGATGTAAGAAAATTGTGTCGGCTTAGAAAAACAACGTTATAAATTTTGTCCAGCTAATGAATGTCCAACATCCCCAGAAGGAGCGCATGCACGCATGCACACATACACACACACACAGGCCGCTCTGTCTGCTGCAGTGTGAGCGTGAGAGATTCCTTTCGCAATAGCTGGCCATTGTGTGTGCCACTCTGTTCGCCCAAACACCAAAATACCTGCCACGAAACTTTAAAAGGAATAATCAGTCTCGTCGTTAGAATAATAAGAATAACAATGATAGCAATTCTCTTTATTTATCCAGGAATGCCTCGCGAAGTCTCGGGACTCACTATTCGAAGGGTCCCGCTACTTTGGAATCTTTGTCTGATTCCTATTTTGGAGAATGCTTACTAATGCTATTAGTAATGTCGGTGCTTGATCGTGTAATTCCCGTTCTGAGGTCTATCTTGCAAAATAGCGTTGACAGCGACCTTTGACCTGTTTAAATTAAGGAATTTCAATTGGAAAGTTTAGCAAAATTTCGTTAAACTAATTTTAGGTGCCGATTTAATGTGGGAGGAAAGCAACGTACCCAGAGAAATCCCAGAGATGAAGTTCTACAAGTCCACACAGAAGGGTCCACGAACTCACTTGATCGAGCGGAGTTCCGTTGTCTGGCCACTTCATACACAGCGAGATTGAAAGCTCCACAAATCTGCCAGATCTGCCAAATCCGTGCCTGTAAAGCACGCGATTACAAGTGGAATGCCTTGATAATCATATCGACTTTGGTCCAACACAGTGTCATACCCAGCTAAATTGATAACCTCCCAGGAGTACCAAGTCAGAAATACGTTTTCCGATCTCATAATTTATTCTCATTCAGCGGCCAGTACTGAATCTATGTCAGAGGTCGCAACCGGGTACCCGATACCCGTACCCTACCCGATACCCAGCTACCCGTACCCGGCCGGGTACGGGTACGGGTACCCGTTTGCGACCCTGGTGGGGGCGGGTACGGGTAGACCGTGAGTCACTGGTGAGTAACTGTTTGTCACTCATTTCCCAACGTCTTGTCTCTTCTCACAATTCAAGTTCCTAGAATCAACCCACCCGCGCCTGCAACATGGCTTCATCACCAGAGGTCGCAATCAGCCGGGTACGGGTAGGGTACGGGTACGGCCGGGTACGGGTACCCGTTTGCGACCCTGGTGCGGCCGGGTATGGGTAAGGAATCAAAACCCGTTTGCGACCTCTTATCTATGTATGACACGTATTTAAAATGAAATATCCATGACGCTTTACGATTGATTTATTTACAAATGCACATTTAAACAAATGAAAAGTGTGCAAAGAAGCGTGGAGAGATGCGTGCTTGCCCGGACTTGCATTGAGAGACAGCAAGAGGAACGCGTGGATTAAAGGAAACAATCAGGTTAAAGACAACATTGAAAATGTCAAATAGTTGATTGGCTTGGGCAGGAGTTGTCGCTGGAAATGGATGATAGTCGTGAATATTGTCGGAGTGAAAGCCAAACAATCGAATACTTCCGAAAGATCATCCACCATGGAGATGGAGCTGTGATATCAGCGCGCGTGCTGATGCTGTGTGGATTGTTACATCTCGGGATCGCGGGAAACGTTGGCGGCTTGGGAAGGCCTTCATCCAGCGGTGGATTGACAATGGCTGATGATCATGCTCATTCATGAAATGTCTCCAATATGGTCTATGGCGTAGAAGAGCCTTCTAAGATATTCGTGGAGTGGGTGGGCAACTGGCCCAAGATCCCCCACCCCCCAACCTGCAGGGTGTGACTGTGGACATCCGTGAAAAAGAGCTTCATAGCTCATCGGATTCCTCCAATCTAAAAAAAGATTCTAACTCGGCTTCCGCAGATGATCATCTGATTTTTCTCTCATGTTTTGTCATCTGCGTATTTTTTAAGCGGTATTCATAGCCCCAGCAAAAACCAAAAACACCCCAATCAAAACACATGCGTGGACCACATGTGACGCATTCGAATTATCTCTAACGCCACTCGTGAACGTGAGCACGGCAGGGATGCAATTCAACCGACTCCTCCTCCTCCTCAGCCAGGCTCGTTGATGGGTCTGGCAGGAGCGGCGTTGATTCTTTCTAATCAAACTGGGACGGGGCATGGCTTTTAATTCTGCCTAGAGTTGTGCCAACAACTTCAAGAAGCCGTTATTACTCTGTGTGTCCCGTTACTTGACTCGTAGAGGTAAGAACGTCCGTTTCATTTCAGTTCATGATTGTAGACGATGAATATGTCCGTATGTTGAACTTCTTTCGCACCGTACCTGGCCAACCGTGCTAATCAGAGATGCGGGGGAAGGACAACAAATGGACACAAAAAGTGGGAACAAGAGATATCACGAAAAAAGTGAGTTTCTACGCAAAAGGCAAAGACGAAGATCCCCCTATAGCCTCAACAGACTGTTGGGGCAAGTGCTGTTAGCGAGCACCTATGAAGGCCGGTACGACACACGAGGGGGTGGGTGGCCAGAACCACGCCCGGCCGCCTTTATCTTCCCAGTGGTGACGTTTACACACCACACCAGGTACTCATTTAAGGCTGAGTCGACCTAGGGGAAGCTCATGGCCGGTTCAGATAATGGTCACTGTTGTTGGCCGTGAGCTCGGACTCGGGCGGCCGGGTTGGTAGCACAGCGCGCGAATCGCTAAGCTACCACACACAAACACACGCATTACGCGTATGAACAAATCACATGGAATGCACCCGATCTCGTCTGGGTTTCAGAATCTAAGCAGAGTTGGGCCTGGATAGTGCTTGGGTGGGTGACCACCACGGACACAACTGGCTGTCATAGAACCTTGAGGCTACGATGTGGGGCAGCAGAGGGCGGTGCAGCAAAGATCATCGTTGTACTCTACTTCTATTTACCTACATCTATGCTCTCCACCTTCAGCAACCTTAGCTAACCGGCGTGGTGAAGTATGGTCAATAACCACCGCGACCCGCACGGTGTACAGAGACCCTTGTCCAGCAGTGGGTTGATGAAAGGGCTGCACACGTGCTTTCTACAATGTAAGCCTTGCGTTTTCTCGCTTTCTCTTGGATTCAGTCTGTCAGTCGCTGCTCTTGAGTATTATAACACTGGTCAACACACTTTTTCTGGCATAAGGTATTCCAAGGGTTTTATAGTAATTTCGGGGTGCTGATTCCAAATTTGGCATCAGTTTTTGTCTATCACATCAGGTTTTTGAGATATCAAATATTGCATTTTCAATAAAAACTGCAGAAGAAAAATATTAAATAAATGTGGATATCTACATAAAATTATATTATAAACACACTATCCTAAAAATACTGCACCATATTTTAACACTAAAGCAGTCACTGACTCGCAACAACTTGCAATCATAAGTGACAGAGTTAATTTCGCGTAAAATCAATGAAAATGGGGTATGCCGATAGCACAAAAATGATGTGATAGAGCAAATCTGAGATCAGATTTGGAATCAGAACCCTGAAATTAGTCTAAAACAGCTGCAAAAGTCCAGGTCAGAAAAAAATGTGTTTTTTTTTGTTGACCAGTGTAATTTAGCAAGGGCAAACTCTGACCAGAAGCAACCAGGGTTGATGAAGGGCTTCGTACGACCTAGGCCACCCCCCCCAAAAAAAAAAACCTGTAACCGAAAATCACACGATGCAGTTTTGTTAAGGAGTGTAACTTAAAAAAAAAGTATTCACCCAGTCCATAATACCGCCTCGTGCCATCTGTATGTACGTATGTTGAACTTCTATCGCACCATACGTAGCCATCCGTGCTGATCGGTGCTGCGTAGGGGTTTGCGGTTGTGCTGTGATTTCGCGTTGTACCAAATTCAGAGTTGTAGAATTCCTAAAATATATGCATGTGTTTCCAATGATTAGTTCTATATTGTGTAGTTCATGCAAATTACATCCCAAAATCGCCCAGGAACTAGAGACCAAGCTGCAAGGCTGCCTGGTGGTAAGCCAGTACCAACAGTTGCTCAGCAGTTCTCTACACATGGAAATGCCTCCAGGCAATTAGTGATGAGTGTTGATTATACACCTGGGAGGAAACTGGACCATACGGGGAAAACCCACACGTGCGATGATGCGAGGGTGCAACGCTCGATCGTCACGCAGAAGGGACAGATGGGTATCAGTCCACACTTTGCTGTGCGTGTACTGCATTCTGCAAGGCAAGCCAGGGTATGGCACCTCGATACCTACGGGAAGGGAGTTTCAGAACATGTTTGCGATCCACCAACCCTCGCCTCCTTGACGCTGCTTAACAGACGTGTAGTGCCACCGCCATCTAGCTATTCCATGTTTCCATGGGATTTTATTTATTTAAGTAATATCTAGGATTGTAAGTTCAAACAATGTTACAGCTTAGGATTACGTAGTTAAAATCCAGGATAATAAGCATTCTGCAGGCTCAAGTGACTGAGCGGTCTTTGGTTTTACTCACAGAATGGGTGTTACGCTTTGCCGATATGAAATTTATCCTACAAATCTCCTTTAAGACGCTTCGGCTAATGACTCTAAATCTTGGTTGGGCTGATCCCACGAATACTTTTAAATAAATGAGCGAACGACGTGGCCAGCCAGATGCAGTGAAGGCTCAGCAGAAAAGAGTGGGCGGCTCGCTATCGTAAAGGTCACAAGTTCAAAACCTGGTTGCGGGATGACCCAGGCAATCATCCGTCTGTGGTCGACAAAACAAGTACCAGTTTGTGGGAAAGTCAGAAGCGAGTTATTCTATCGTATTCAGGGCTGTAAAACTGGTGAAGAGCACTGCCTAAATATTGATTTGAACAACAACAACAACAAAATCTATTTTTTTGACCGAGTAGCCATTTGCAACATTACTTATTTAATTTCGCACCCAGCATGTCGGTGACTTTACCATTTATGTGTAATTTACTACGCGAAACAATAAATAATTTACGAGTGCAGTTGAAAATGGAATGTCGTCATATTTTGCTCGGCATTATATCTGTCCTTTTATGACGACCTTGATAATGATGATGTTCATGATGATGGCGATGATAATGATCGTCGTGAACTGATAGTGTTCAATGTTGAAGATAGTAAAATGTCACATTGTCGTCCTTGTCGTCATCATTACGTGCCGTCATCATCATCATCTAATAACCATTCACAGCCCTTTGACAATCGTCTGCTGAATGAAGGCCTCCCCATGCTGTGTCAGTCGTGGGGGTTGATGGACCATACTTCACCACACTGGTCAGTCCGAGTTGATGAAGGACGTGTTGCCCAGCAACGGTTCAGATAATTTTCGATTTAAAGTTTTCGTGACTGCAGGAATTCCTCTTCTTGGTTCTTTCAGTAAAGTCACGTAGAAGGGAAATAATAAAATAATAAAAATAAACATAATACAATAATTCTCACAACGTGTCGGAAAGACTGTCATTCAGAGACTGTCTTTCCGACAGACCTGTTCTTCACCTGAGGACGGCTGCTTGCGTTGTGGCCGAAACGTCGTGAGAATTATTTTATCATGTTTTATTTTTACTATTTTATTATTTCCCTTCTACGTGACTTTACCGAAAGAACCAAGAAGGTTCAGATAATGTTAGCATAGGCCGTCAATCATCGATATCATCATCATCATCGCTTACAGGTGGATAAATTGAGCACCACCTTGTTAGGCTGCACCACTTGGTAGCAAGTCAACACCTGGGTCATCCTTAGGACTAACTATTTTCTGTCATAGGAACGTGGAATTTCCACAATTGGTTCATGACCGCCAAGAGCAATGAGCAACACCAATGCTCATTTGAACATTGAGGCCCCTTTCTCTTTTGAGTGTTCATTAGTAAGTCCTGCACAGCAGTGAGAGAGGGAAAGTGACGCTTTAACCCAGGCCTGCGTGATTTATTAAAAGCAAAACCGAAGATTTAACCTCTTGTTCCAGGCATGTTGAACATTTTCAGTCTAAATTTTGATTTAAAACTTTCCTGACCGCAGGGATTCATATTCTTGGTTCTTTCGGTAAAGTCACGTAGAAGGGAAATAATAAAAAAATGATTTTATTATTTCCCTTCTACGTGACGGTCTAATTTCATAGCAGTCATATCGTAGCAGTTCACCACAGTGCAAGTGGTGTATGGGGTGGTTTAAGCAGGTGTTGATTACAATTTACGGAGAGAAAATATTTGCTCAGTCTTCTTAAATTTCATCATTGCCCTCCGCCATGATCGACCCACTGCTAAATTAACGCATCTCCAACCTATTGGCTCGTCTCTCAAATAAATATTATGATGGCGACAAAATCCATTATACTCGATTCCAAACTAATTCAATGTAGTGCAATTCACCTTGTAAAATACCAGTGAAAACTTGCAATCAAAATAAAAGTTGTGGGTGGGGCAGGGAGGGGGGGTCTTTAAAAACCAAAGCGACAAAGTTAAGAGTATGTGTCGTTAAATAGTAATGAGGCTGAATTCCACGCCAAATCTGATTTTAATTCTCGAGGCGATTTAGAGAGCTGCGTCTGGCATGGCAAAGGTGCGATGGGATTATGACAGACTGAGTGAGTGTACAAAAAGAGACACACACAGAGGACGAGTAAGAATATGCTGGCACATAAAATTCTCTCAGTCTCCTCGCAGTTTACTTTTTAGGTGGGGTCATGGACTTTTATGATAGATGATTATATTATAAGCGGTCAGAAACATAGTATTTTTTAAATATTTAAATCCTTTATATTAAGTTCACGTGCTTGCTTGCTTGCGCGCTTACGACCGTGCAAATCTTTTGGTCGTTTTTTAACCCACTTCCCGTGATCCAATCGAGCTGACATTTTGCACACAGACTCGTTGTGCGTGACAATTTATTTTCGTGAAGATTGTTTTCGAAAATTTAACACTTTTTAGGATTTTTTTTATATTTAATTACCAATTGCTTAATGGTGGCAGCCAATCATCTGACCCATAGGTGGCAGCCATCTCAAGCCAGAGGACGAGAGGACTCTAGCCGCCACGCATATAAAGGATTTATAGTGAAAAACTTTGTTTTTACGGGTTAATTTTTTTTATCAAATGCAGTTTGCGCTTGTTCACTAATTGAATGAAGGAGGGAGGTGGGGGAGGGTGCTCATTGGTGCACTGCGAATCCTGACCACGGCTGATATTAGTGGCGAGTGAAAACTGAACCGATCCTGCCGGCTCAGCCCCCCTTCATCAACCCGCACTGACCAGCGTGGTGAAGTATGGTCAAACAAACTCCCATGATGAACTCGGCGTAGAGAGGCCTTCATCAACAGTGGACTGACATTGAATTGTTATTCTTTTTGTAAATAATAATTTCAGCAACATTTGCTGTCACTCTACACTGGTTTCACTTTTCTGACTCTCATCAGCAGGGCTGTGCCCTGTTAAACAAAACGTTCCTTGATCGCCCGCTGTTATAGAAAAGGGCCCTCAATGGAAACTCTGGGAGGCGTAATGAGTTGAAATTGTTGTTTTTTCCTGCAGCCATTGGTGACCGTGCTGTAGCCACTGCACTTGAGAATTTTGGTGTAATCACCGATGGCTGCCAAGCTTTCCGTTCCAGTAACTCAACACTGCTGACTCAGTCTCTCCGACAAAGACGTTATGAGCCACCGAGTTACCTGCCAGTTAATTTGTTTGTTTCGTATGTTTTCCCGAATTGTATCGCAGTTGTGTTTTTTTGACGTTATGCCATGGGATGGGGAAAAAATCATTCGGAACTTAATTTGTAGATGAGTGCTCCACCGTGCGAGTAACTGCCTGCGGAAGGAAATCTCACATAATTACTTCTGAAATATCTTCAATCATATAGTTTATCCGCAAACTTGCAGCTCGTAGTTTTTCCAAACGTATTATTACGTATTAATGTTTGTTGCATTACAGTTTCAAAAACAAATATTAGAGGTTATATTTACTGAATTTAGCAAAAAAAAAACGAAATGTCTCGATTTAAAGCTTTCGTGACTGCAGGGATTCATCTTCTTGGTTCTTTCAGTAAAGTCATGAATTCAGCCGCTGTCTTTCCGACAGCCCTGTTCTTCACCTGAGGACGGCTGCTTGCATTGTGGTCGAAACGTCGTGAGAATTGTATTTTAGTATGTTGTATTTTTATTATTTAATTATTTCTTTTCTACGTGACTTTACCGAAAGAACCAAGAAGATGAACCTAAATGTCATTGTTTTTTTGTTTATTCATCATCAGTGACTGGGTTGAGACCATCAACCCCTGTGAATGGTCCAAGTCGTTTATCGCGCTCTTTTGAGTTCTTACCCGTACCCCCGATTAGCACGGTTGGATACGTACAGTGTGAAAGAAGTTCAATGTAAATGCATGCATTCGGTTAAACAGGTGAAAATTGGCGACACTCACTGAACTCAGGAACCCAGTCTCATAACGGGGCGACCCACGCTGAGCTTTGCAACGAGCAACTCGTGAGCCACCCACAGACCACCTCGCGAGACACGGCCCTTTGCATGTGGTCTTCTTTGATTGTAACAGACTCTCAATGTATCAACGATGAGCGAAACGCGCACGATATGAAGGGGTTCAGTAAGCGCGGCGATCAAACGCTTATTTGAACCGAGAGCAAGAACCCTTCCTCCCACTGTCAGCGTCTTTTCATCGTGCACTCCTCACAAGTCTCCAACAATTCCTGGCTTTATTCTCTGCCTTCCTGTATCCCCCCCCCCCCCCTCCAAACAAAGAATACCCCACTTGCACGCGGTACCGCACCCGTATTTGAACTCAGGGTCCCAGTGGTTGCCGGCTCTGTGTTCCGACCTCCGAGCCATCCCGGCCACCTCTGGTCATGCGTCATGTCCATCGGTCGCTCGTGGTTGCCGACGGAGACCAGCGCAGTCCCGTTGCTCGTTCAAGCAGGGAGACTACAGTTGTTGTTTTTCTTCCGCTACACAACCGAGCCATGCCCGAGCCATGCCTGAGCCGCTCTGGGGATGTGCCGAGCCAGCCCAGCCTGGCTCGGGAGGTTGTTATCCCACCCCCCCACCCCCCCACGTCAGAACCTTCAGAGCATTGCACGTGCAAGGAATGCGTAATCACCCCCTCCCCAGGCCCCTGCTTGGCCTCGAGGTCCATTCAGATGTCTTGTGAGGCCAGGGTTAGACGGTTTGCTTTGGTTCCGGTTCGGCTCTGCAAAGAGCCAGTGGAAAAGCAGCTGTGCCGTGGAGGACCCACGCTGGCTTGGCTCGGATGTGGCAGTGGGAAAAACATGGAATCAGATTTTAGTTTTACTCAGGAAAACGTCACGCAGAAAGGAATTCTCTCAGTGGACAGAGACTTTGGGTCTCATCCAATCAAAACCCGCACCCCCGCCACATAGCTCCTCTCCCCATATCCCCCTCCATTCTAGATTTGAAGTTTTCGTTACTGCAAGGATTCATACTCTTTGTTTTTTTTGGTAAAGTCACGTAGGTAAAACAATTAAATAAATTAAATCACGACGTTTCGGAAGCAACACAAGCCTCCGT
>CM025649.2:3946643-3962728 GCA_014621495.2 Entosphenus tridentatus
CCTGATGACGGAGGCTTGTGTTGCTTCCGAAAGGTCGTGATTTAATTTATTTTAATTTTTTACCTACGTGACTTTACCAAAAAAAACAAAGAGTATCCCCCTCCACGTCAAACGCTTGTTGTTATTTGTTGTTCGCCCTCCACATTCGCCCTCATCACCTTTGTTTTTCATCCATATTCTCCTTACAAGTCCGTTAACAACTCCGAGCTTTATCCTCTGTCCCCTTGTATCCGTCTCCAGCAACAGAACAAGTAAATGAATATATAAAGAATCCCAGTGCCGCGCACGGCTGCTTTGGGAAGCACGCTGCTTGGATGGAGTCGTCGTGCGCTGGGCGCGCATGAATGGGATTCATCTGACGGCGCCAACGCTGCTGGAATTATTGAATACATTTCGTCTTTCACTCTTCCATTCTTTCTTCCCTCCCTCTCCCTCTGCCTGTTGACTTCGTATCCCCACACCCACCCACCAGTCGGGATGGATGGGTGGATCTGGAGGAGTGCTTGTTTGTGCGAACGCAGGGTGTGTGTAGGAGACCCCAGTTCGATTGCCCGATCACGGAACACGCCAGTGACGATTATCTGAACCGGTCATGTGCCTTAATTTAGTAGCTGGTGCGGTGTGTAAACATCGCCACTGGGGAGACAAAGGCGGCCGGGCGTTGTGCTGGCCACCCACCTCCCTAGTGTGCCGTGCCGGCCTTCATAGGCGCTCGCTAACAGCACTTGCCCCTACAGTCTGTTAAGGCTACACTGGGGGAATCTTTGTCTTTGGAGGAGGAGGCTAGCTCGAAGAGAGAGGGAACGGGCGGTGGGGGTGAGGCGGTGAGAGTGGGAGGGAGAGAGGAGCGAGAGAAAGAGCCCTTTCAGTAGCGATCCAGACTCGGGTCACACCCAGTGGAAACATCTCCCCCCTCCCTCCCTGCTCACCCAGCCCCATGCCGATCCGTCAGGCTCGTGTCCAGGAGTTCACAGCGATGTGGAGTGGGGCGCTAGGATTTCACGGTCGTGGAACGCGAGTGGAGGAATACGTAATGCTCCTCGAGTGTGTTGGCGGAACGCGCTGCGCATTTCATACTGGGAACTCCCCTCGGTCAATTCAACCTGTGTGGTGGTGGTGGTGTAGATGAGAAGGTGTGGCAATGATGGTGGTTGTGATGAGGGCGTACGCAAGGGCATCATTGAGGCTTTGATGGTGGTAGTTGATGGTCGTGATGGAGGTCGTAGCGACAGTGGTGGTGGTTTTTGATGATGGTGGTCGTCATGGTAGTGATGATGGTGGTGCTTGTGGTGAGGGAGGAATATAAGGGCATAAAATTTGTCTCGACAATGGTAGTGATTGTAGTGATGGAGGTGGTACTGACAGTGGTTTTGAGTGCTTGTAATGGTAATCATTGTAGTGATGGTGGTGGTTGTTATTATGTTTGTGGGGCTGGGTGGTAATGTTGTTCATCATGATGGCGGTATTAATTGTTATAGTGATGATTATGATGATGTTAGTGGTGGTGGTTTTGGTGATTATGTTGGCGGGTGTGATGATGATGATGGTAACGGTAGTGACATAAGTGGTAATGGCAATGGTGGTGGTGTTGGTGGGAGAAACGTTGGCAGTGTTGAGAGTGCAGTGAAGACGGGGGCGGGGTGGTGGTTGCGTTCCAATGGTGAAACTGTGCGTGATGCTGAGTGTCGTTGGTATTGACGTCCATGGTGGCCGTAGTGATGTCGATTGCTGCTGCTGCTGGTGGTGATTGCATTAACTGGATCACACATTTGCGTGAACTGTGAATGCCCTGACTTAAAACTTTCGTGACTATAGGAATTCATATTCTTGGTTCTTTCGGTAAAGTTACGTAAATAGAAAAAATGCAAAGAAAAATTCACCATTGGAACCTCCTTTGCCAGTAGAAAAATATGATAATTGGTTTTTTACCCTTTTACCTGGCAACAAAACTAACACCTTTTTTACAAGGAGTCATGTTTGCATAGACCACAATACCTGCAGTCAGAATGCAAATGTTTTTTGTTTGCATTCCGGTTGCAGGTATTGTGGTTTATGCAAACATGACTCCTTGTAAAAAAGGTGTCAGTTTTGTTGCCAGATAAAAGGGTAAAAAGCCAATTATTATAAAGAAAAATTGTTTCCATTTTATTCTTTTATATTTCTTATTTTATTTTAACTTGTATTTTTATTTATTTTTCGAGTTACGTGACTTTACCGAAATAACCGAGAATGTGCATGCCCTGATTGAGCGTCTCGTTCAGCGCAGACATGCGCGCGTCAGTTTCGGTAAAGATCCGGGAGTGGGAGACGGTGCCCGGGACTGGATTCCATTCCCGGGGCCACGCTCGCCCAGCTGACCGGAAATATTTGACAGAACCAATATCAGAATTGCATTATTCTTTTTTCTTTCATCCTCTGTCAATGTGATTTGGGATCCACAATCGTATTACGAATGTGTGTGTGTGCGTGCGTGTATGCATGCGGTAGTGTAGTGGTTAGCGCGCTGCGCTACGAACCAGTAGCTCACGGCCAACATCAGTAACGATAATTATCTGAACCAGTCCTGGGCCTTCCCTAGGTGGACTCAGCCTCAAATAAGTATCATGTGCGGTATGTAAACATCGCCACTATGGAGACAAAGGCGGCCGGGCGTGGTGCTGGGCACCCACCCCCTCGTGTGTCAGTCTGTTAAGGTTATATGGGGGATCTTTGTATTTGAATGTATACGTGTGTCAAACTGATGCTTGGCTTTTATACTAAAGTGTTTTGCCGCTTGCGCAATCCTGCATATTTAATTTGTTTTTCGATTTAAAGCTTTCGTGACTGCAGGGATTCATATTCTTTGTTCTTTCGGTAAAGTCACGTATTATTTTTTGGTATTTCCCTTCTACGTGACTTTACCGAAATTATCAAAAATATTTAATTTGTTGTGCATTCTTGTTTAAATTCGTCATCTCTATGCCAGCCATTGTAATGCGGCAATTGCTACTGAGAGCAAAGCTACGGAGACAGATCAGTCTCAGTCTTCAGCAAGCGGTGGTGGCTGTGCACGCCGCCTGTAATCCAGCACTGTGGAGGCGAGGGTTGATGGATCGCACACATCTTGTACGAAGGTGTCACACAAAGCGCTTGCCACAAATGAACCACAATACCTTGCTGATCTCGTCAAGGAGCATAAACCATCATCACTGTGCGAACTCCGGTCATCCTCGCAGCTGCTTTTGGTTGGGCATCGAACAAAGACTGGCGCCGCATCGCGCGCTTTCAGATGCGCTTCTGCGACCGTCTGGAACGCTCTTCCTTCCGATATTAGTAAGCCATTGGAGTAATGCACTTTTAAATCTGGATTAAACACTCATTTCTTTAGAACTGCTTTTTGTGTTTAATGTGTTGTCATTCCCCGCACCTCCGATTAGCGCAGTTGGCGACGTATGGTGCGAAATAAGTTCAACATACATACATTGTAGCAAAAATGTGTACTTCACCTTTTCCGTCTGTGTGGGTGAGCGTGTTTCCCGATCGCAAGCGTGGGTTTTCTCTGGGTGCTCCGGTTTCTTCCCACACGTAATCACTCATTAATTGTCCGATAACACCTTAATACATAGAGGACCGCAGGGCTTGGGTAATTGTCGATGCCGGCTCATGCTTGGCTTGCCCGTGGTTGCCTGTGGTTCATGGCGCCTCGGGGTCGTCGTCCCTCTCCGAGTGAATTCCGTGCGCCGCGTTGCAAGTTGAGATTATCCAGAATTGTTTATTTACCCAGGAAAGCATCACGTGGCTTTTTCAGATGGGCTTGAGGACGATTCGTACATTTAAAGTTTATATTTTGCACGTGGCAGGAAATTCCCATATCAATTCTTATTTATAAACAAAAACAATGAATGCAGCTAGATATGAAACCTACTACCTACTTGCTGCACTGCCTCTTCCAGGCGCGTCACACTTGCAAGTTGGAGCCTCGCACGCGCATCACACAATGGCACGCGCCCGTGTCTTTGCACGATCCACCGACCCCACCTCCAAGTTGCCGAAGCGCAGGCGAGCGCCACCGCACCCTCTCGCCAAAATTGGGGTCATTTTCTAATTCAGCCTTGAGGTCACGGCACGGAGCAGTTCAAGCGATCTGGGGATGGTCCTCACAATTTACGAGCGCATCGCCTTCCTGGGAATGACCTCCTAGCGCGAAAAGGTCAAGTTTAAACTACCAGATTGGCGTAGCAGATATCCGACGATATAAATAATGCCATTTATACATCCAGTAAAAGCGTCACTGAGTCTGAAAACCCTTTTTCAGGTGGAGTCCTGCATTGAGACATTGTGCTAAAGCGTGTTTATTGAGTGTTCTGGCAGCACCGTGTGGGAGAAAACCGAAATCCCCGGAGAAGACCCACCTCGCATACAAGGGGATAACGTCTTCTTGGTTCTTTCGGTAAAGTCACATAGAAGGGAAGTAATAAAATAATAAAAATAATAAAACAATTCTCACGACGTTTCGGCCACAACGCAAGCAGCCGTCCTCCGGTGAAGACCAGGTCTGTCAGGGAGACTGCGTCTGAATGAAACACCACCACGAGATATACGCTCCAAGCGTGGTGTTGTTTCATTCAGACGTTGTCTCCCCGACAGACCTGGTCTTCACCTGAGGACGGCTGCTTGCGTTGTGGCCGAAACGTCGTGAGAATTGTTTTATTATGTTTTATTTTTATTACTTTATTATTTCCCTTCTACGTGACTTTACCGAAAGAATCAAGAAGATGAATCCCTGCAGTCACGAAAGCTTTAAATCGAAATTTATTGCGTTTTTGTTTACCGAATTCGAAAAAATGGCTCTTCTTTGTTATTTCGGTTGCCGACCCCTGCACGAATGAGAGCTTCCTCTCTACTGATTTGAGGCCGAGTCGACCTAGGGGGAGGCACAGGAACGGTTAAGATAATTATCATCACTGGTGTTGGTGGCCGTGAGCGGGAATCGAGCTCGGGGTCGTAGCGAGGTTTCTTGGCGCCCAGCGCACTTACCACTACACTGCCGCTCCCCCCACACACACAGCGCTCACACAGCACTCACACAGCACTCACACAGCACACACTCCAGGGGACAGAGGGACACCTGCAAACAGGATGAGTTTGACCCCAAGCCCCGATAGGATCCTAAACTAAATAAATAAACATCCCTCTCAATCGTGAAAGAGGATGCGCCGATGGACGTGGATCGATCGCTCGCCATGCCCCCAGCACTCTCCAACCTTGAGTGGCGTCATCATAACCGCCATCGCAGCCGCTAAATTTATCATCCATTATTCTCAGATATATTTGCATCTCCTTTCTTTGTCTCCTTTTCATTTAATTTCCGCACATTTGTTTTATTGCAAATTATTTTATATGTAATTATTTTCTGTTTGGCGCCTCAATTATATTTACTTTACATCATGGGACCTTCTTTGCCAGTACCAAAATATGATAATAGGTTTCCCCTTTTTTCTGGCAACAAAACAGGTGTTAAGATGTTAAAACACCAAACTGACACCTTTTACAAGGAATCATGTCTGCATTAACCACAATACTTGTGGTCAGAATGCAAACAAAAAACATACTCTGATTGGTCCACACCAGAGACAGCTTTCTTTTGAGCCTCGTCTCAAACGGTGTTAGACCAGAGGACGACACGGTGTGGGGAGAACATAATTCGGCAATTTATTGACAACGGTTGTACAGTATTATTGTTATTGTAAGCACAAGAATGTCTTTAATTTATGTAGTCAATGCATTGCTACTTTCTGAATGTGCGAAGTACTGCACCGAGGTCGCCACACCATCATAAGCGTGCGGTGTGTAAACCACCGATACATCCCTACCACCGCTACCATCATCACAGTGAATATCTGGCAATCGTCGTAATATTCTTCCATTGATATGGAGACTGTTTATGCAGTGGTGATCTGGGAGGATACGTGTAAAATGATGTAACTATTTTTTAGCAGGTAAGTCCCACTGAGCTAAATAGCATTATTTAGAAGCGACCTGGCCACACATGATAACTCAACGAAGTGGCTTATCGCGTGGAATATATATAGCAGCCGAATACTCTAAACGCGTGTTTGAACATGTGGAGGGAAAACCCGGAGGACCCAGAGGAAAAATCCACACGACCACAGGTAGAACATACAGACACAAATGTATAGGCGTCAGGGTCGGGATCGAACCCACGACCTCCTGTATACCAAGCAAGGTAGTTAACAGTTGCTACTGTGGCTATGAGCCTAGGGACAGTAATGGCTGGGCAGGTGAGACGCATGATGAAAGGCGGTGCTGGTGACGACTCACCAACGGCGTTCGACGGTTCGTTCATTTGGTCTGCGTCACGGGCACGGCTGATCAATAGCCCTGGATGCATTCCGTCCATTTGGGCAATTAGGTGGGATGGCTCCCTCCCAGATTACAGGGCTCTCGTGCTGCGGTGGAGCAGAGCTTAAAGGAATTGAGGCTTCCCGCTGTGTGTGTAAGTTTATGTGTGTGTGTAAGTGTGTATGTGTGTGTCAATTACTGGGTTCATATCAGTTTCCAATGATGTCAGGCTCTCGAAAGTGTGCTGGCTTTTATGTGCTTTGTTTTTATACCCGGCAAAGCCCCACCAGCCAGTCGCATAAGCTCATTATAATCAGTGTTATGATTTGCGTCATAATTGTCTTCATTTATATACGTGTTGGAGGGCGTAATTGTTAAGTTGAAGTTGTTCTTGTCATTGACATTTTTATCTTCATAAAAAACATTGTCACGATCGTCACTTATGCGAGCATCGCAATCACAATCTGTGGTGATTGTGAAGATTTGAATATTGTCATTATTATTGTGATCAGTTTCCATCAACATTATCATGATTGTGATCAGAATCATCATCGTCGTGTTCACAATCGTCATCATCAACATAAACTATTGCCGCGAATACATTATTATCATCATCACAAACAACACGTGTGAGTATATCAGCAGTCATCTCTGTAAAATTAATCATCATCATCTGAGATGCATATCATCATATTAACCGATTGTTGTGAATATTTAATCATCATCATCACAACCACCATGATCAATTATCATTGTAAATAGCATCATCATCGCCATGTGAGTCCATGCACAAGCGATAGTATTGTTTTTACATTCACATTGAGCAGTAAACAGAGAATCATTGCGCCAACGTTGGCGCAACGTTGCATGTTTCCTGGGTGTGTCCCTCTGCGTCGCTCTCACGATACTGACCCTGAGCACACACGGAGACTGTGACCCAGAGCAAGATGCGTCCCCCCACAGATTCATGCTGCATAGCAGCAAACACTGTCCCATACCCATCCCCTGTGCTTCCCTCCGTCTTTACGCCCCCCTCGCTCCCGCCTATTAAGGGGCCATTGTAAGCCTTGCATCAATCGTTGAGTCTGGACGCCCATTGGTTCAGCCGCGCTGAAATGCAAGGAATCGCATTTCATTCTAGATTTGAAGCTTTCGTGACTGCAAGGATTCATACTCTTAGTTCTTTCGGTAAAGTCACGTAGGTAAAAAATGAAATTAAAATTAATAAAAATAAAATAATAAAAATCACGACGTTTTGGAGGCAACACAACACGACGCCTACTTACACCTCGTGCTCTCTTTTAGCCCCGCCCTCCCCTCCCAATACGTTCCATTCATTGGCTACCACATTCTGATAAGCTCCCCCCCTCCCCCTTAACTTGTATTTAAGAACTTGCATCTTGGAATCCCTGCCTCACTTGATACAGCAAATCTGGCTGTGACGGTCCCACCTGATGACGGAGACTTGTGTTGCCTCCGAAACGTCGTGATTTTATTCTTTTATTTTTATTAATTAAAATTTCATTTTTTACTTACGTGACTTGACCGAAAGAACTAAGAGTAAGAATCGCATTTCAATTTGCTGTCCTGCAATAGCGCGATCGAGAACGTTCTGATAGTCGAGCGGTCACGCGACTCGCGTAGCCGTCTCGGTTGGACTCGAAAGTGTGGAAATTCAATTGTATGATGTTGAGAAAACATCTACCCGTAAACAAAAACAATGACAGTTGCCTTCACACCGAGTGGCGAGTGCGTCTCACCAGATGGGACCCGTCTTATCTGTCTCTTAAACGATTGATGATGATGTAATTTACATGATGTTTATGTATTCACAACTCCCATTGGTGACAAAAATCGCAAGACATTTGTCAGTAACACTGCGTACCTTGAAGGAAAAACAAAAAAACATTGGCGACGTTTTTGGCAATGTCCATTTTTGATTTACGAGCTGTTACTTGTGGCGGCGTAACATTGCCAACGCAGTATCATCATGATCAACACTTAATTTGTTTCTCATTAATGACAGTTTCACAAATAGGATGGTGATAATCAAAATAATGATCAATGTAAAGAATCTGAAGACTTTATTCACGTACAAAAAACCAACCCACTTTTTATCCATCTTTGTCTTCTACTTTATTCCAATTGCGCCATCTTCTGCGTCCAGGCATGAGATGAAGAATCCATTCGAAAATCTTACAGAGCTGTGTAGCCCGTGTGTCAGAGGCTGCAGAGGGTGAGGTTTGAGCAAACATGATGCCTTGTATAAAGGTGTCAGTTTTGTACCATTTTAAATGGTAAAAACCTACTACTATAGGGTGAGGTTTCTTATTTTACTGGACTTCAAGGTTCCTTATTATCCTCTACACGGCAGGAGTTGCACTTCATGAATAAATACTACATCTTCATGGGGATCTCAACTGAAATTTTTTAAAAACGTTGACACTTTAAATAAAACGTCTTCGTAGCTCGGGATCCGAATGCGACATCTAAATCTCACGGCTTCTGGCATCGGCGTCCGCACTCCACTCTGTGTCACTGCGCAAACAAAACAAAAACATTCTGCATTTCCCCCCTTTGTTTTGTCTCGCCACGCTGGAATCGCCGCCTTCACTGAATCATAACAAACATCCCAAGCATCTGGCCTTGTTCTCGCGCTGGTGTATTGCTCAAGAGACACAACATCGACTCTTCACCGTTTTCCGTGGTTCGCGAAATTCGTCTCCTGCGAACCCGGTGACCCGAGTCCAATTCACGGAGATGGCTTCCATCAGTGATGTCTGAACCGCTTTCCGTTGCTCCCTTACTTCCTCAGCAACCCGCGCTGACCAGCAGGGTGAAGTATAGTCAATCAACCGGTCTGCACAACATGCGGTAGAGGAATTTAACACGTAAGGCTTTCGCGACCAATATTATTCATAATATAGGTTTTTGGGTCAGATCGCGTTATTTATAAATGTGTCGTAACCCTCCACCACCCGACACGGCCAAACAGTAAAAAATGTGTCACGTTTTTCAAAGGACAAAATAATTCACTTCTTTAGCCCACCGGTGTGCTGAAGAGAGAATCAACAGCATTTTAAAATTTGAGTACGACGTTTCGCTGGTAATTACAATCAGCTTCATCGGGCAAGAATTAATGGGGTAGAGGCCTTCAAACACCACATTCAGTCGAATGGCAGCTTGCGGGTGGTGGAATAAATTGTGGATAATCCGAACTCTTTGAAGGCGTCAGGTCGGCATAGAAGAATAGGCCAAAACTCCTCTCCAGATGAGAAGGATCGAGCGCCCTCTGGTCAAGGCCCTTCAGCCAGCAGTGACGTGAGCAGGAAATTGCAGGGCCGAACCTTCACTCTTGTATCTGCCACCGCCCTGTCGATTCCCCCCCCCCACCATCCCGCATTGGCCAGCATAGCGAAGTATGGTCAAGCAACTCCCATGACCGACGTGATGTGGGAAGGCCGTTTCACACGGCAATGAATTGACAAATGGCCGCAGAGAATGATCGCGATCCGTGTCACAGTTTGGTGATCTGTACCGGGCTCCTATTGAAAAAAAAAAACACTTTATATATTAAAAAAAGATTATGCAATTTGCTTGGGATTTTTTGGAGCAAATTATGCTCTTGGCATGAACCAAGACAACACACAAGCATGCACACGCATACATGTACCCTATGTATGCCCGTAGAGCTCTTCGGGGCAATGCTGTTAGCAAGCGCCTATTAAGGGCTGCACGTCGCGAGGACACTGGTGGGCACGAACACGAGGTTGGCACTCACCTTCAGGGTTGTGATGCAGTACAGCAAGTAGGTTTTGTCATCTACGCAGTATTTGAGTACCATTCCCCTTGCGCTGTACGCATGGGGTTCCTCCAGGTACTCGCTGCAGGTTCCTCGTAAAAGCCAAACGGTCATTGCATTGGCCAAGCAACCCAACGCAGCCTTCTGATCTCCGAAACAATATCCATTGGTCTCCATGAACGCGAATGGATATCGTTTAGCAGCACACAATCACAATAAATATAGCAGCTCTGCAGATTAATAATATATTTTTGTATCTGCCAGCTTATAAACAGCATGAGGCCCTTAGCATGCTCAAACGAGCTTCAGGTATTTCGTCCGTAGCTTGAGTTGGCGACTGTTCCCAGAGCTTCAAGCCTGGGCGGGTTTTGACACAAAGCCAACAGTCGTGACCTCCACAGCTCCCAAAGCCAGCCTGTGTGTGTACATATATATTCAAGGATCCCCTGCTATAGACATAACATATTTTTTTGGCACAAGTGCTGTTAGCGAGCACGCCACACGAGGGGGTGGGTGGTCAGCACCACGCCTGTCCCCCTTTGTCTCCAGAGTGGCGATGTTTTCACACCACATCAGGTACTCATTTGAGGCTGAGTCGACCGAGGGGAGGCCCAGGACCTGTTCAGATAAACCGTCACCGGAGTTCGTGGCTATCAACGGGAATCGAACTCGGATCGCCAGGTTCATGGAGCAGCACGCGAACCGCTACCCCACAATGATCAAAGATCAAAGATCCCCCGTATAGCCTTAACAGACTGTAGGGGCAAGTGCTGTTAGCGAGCACCTATGAAGGCCAGCACGGCACACGAGGGGGTGGGTGGCCAGCACCACGCCCGACCGCCTTTGTCTCCCTAGTGGTGATGTTTACACACCGCACCAGGTACTCATTTGAGGCTGAGTCGACCTAGGGGAGGCCCAGGACCGGTTCAGATAATCGTCACTGGTGTTGGCCGTGAGCGGGAATCGAACTCGGGTCACCGGGTTCATAGCGCAGCGCGCTAACCGCTACACTATCGCTCCCCACCCCCACAATGATACCCCCCCACACACACACACGAGCAGCATTGCTTCAGACGTGTGCGCCACACGTCTTCATTCACCGCCTACTGGACGAGCTGCGCTGTGGCGGCACAAACCCTTGGTCACGCACTTCTTGTGTGAAGTTGTGGGGTGGAGTGGTTATCGTACCATTGCTACGAAGCCGGCCACCTGAGTTCGATTCCTGGCCGCAGCCAACATCGGTGGTGATGTCTGAACTGGACCTGGGAATTCCTCGAGATCGACTCAGCCATAATTGAGTATCTTGTGTGGAGTTAACATCAGCACTGGGGAGACAAAGGTGGTTGAGAGTTGTGCTGCCAACAACTCACTTACAGCACTTGCCCCAACAGTCTATATCAGAATCAGAATATGTATGTATACAGGAGGAATCTGATGAGCTATAACGCTTTTTTTCATAGATGTCCAATCAGAGGTGGGGTGGTCAGGCATAGTGCTGTCCGCACCACCACCACCACCACCTTAATAGATGCTCGCTAACAGCACATACCGCTGGAGTCCATACGCATTAGTTTACGAGAGTGGTTTGCTGCCACCTTCGCACAACGGTTTGTGAAACGCGTGATGATCTCATTCACTTTGGTGTGATTCCTCGGCACGCACACCCAATCGTCGGTATCCGTTGCATCTCAGCCTGTGTTGGTGTCCGGTATCACACGCGGGTATCTCAGCAATGTGTCGGGCATCGTCGTGAGTGAATGAGTGGGCGCCGTGGTGGCAAGGTGTTAACTACCTCGCCTGGTATGCAGGAGGGCGTAGGTTCAACCCTGACCCTGACGCCTGCTGTATATTTGTAGTTTGCGTGTCTCTCTCTCCCCCCGTGGTCGCGTGGCTTTTTCTCCGGGTCCTCCGGGTTTTCCCTCCACATTTAGAATCAACATCACGCGTTTAAAGTGTTTGGCTGCTATACATTTGCACATGATGATAAGCCACTTCGTTGGACTATAATTCGTGGCCAGGTTGCTTCTGAAAAAGCGCTATATAGCTCGGTGGGCCTTACCCGGTAAAATATATATTTTTAAAAATAGCTTAACACACATTTTCCCAGATCACCATTACATCAACAATTTCCTTGGCATTGGAAGAATATGACGATGATGATGACGATGATAATTTTTAAAAATTCTTCCGTTTTTAGAGTATACCAGGCCGCGGCGTGCTCGTAAATGTCAGCGCTGGGGAGGCAAAGGCGGACGGGTGAGAACATGAACTCGTAATGACTGTACCGCGCAGTGAGGGCCCACTTGCGGCGGGAGCTTAACGACTCTGAGCAGTCAAGGGCTCTCGCTCTCCCACGTCGGCATTTTTCACCCTTTCCCGCAGCCATCACTTTCCAAGGACCCCCCTCTCATCATCCCTTTCTTACCCCCTTCCCTCTCTCACGGCCCGTACCCCCCAAGCGACCCCAATCTCCCCAACACCCCCCCCCCCTGCCCTGCCCGCCTCTCTATTCTTCCACACTCTTCAGCAACAACACCAACCTCGTTGCCTTTTACCACAGCCCACCTCCTTCACCACCACCACCACCACCTCCTCCTCCACCAACCACCACAAGTCACCCTCTCTCCCTGCATGCCGCTTTTGTTATGCAGATGCTTAGAGTTGCCGAGCAACGAGACTGAAGGGAAAAAATTCCTTCGTCTTTGTGCCCCAGAGAGTTTTCCGCTGTTATTTTACTTTATTCGAGCGGTCTTGTGTGTTGTGTTGCCTGCGTTGCCCGACTAATCCAGCACCCCGAGTTCAATTCCTAGCCATGGACAACGTCAGTGGAAAGTGGAATCTGAACCCATCATGTGCCTTCCAAGTGTAGAAGTACCTCGTGCTGTGGACATCAGCGTTGGGGGGAGATAAAGGCGGCTGGGAAAGGGGCTGGCCACGCTATCTCCTTGCGTGTGCCGTGCAGACCTTTAACAGTGGCTCGCTAACAGCACTTGCCCCAACAGCACTCTATATGGCCAGACGGGGTTTATATGATGCGCATTATATGCGTGTGTGTGTGCGTAAGAGAAGTGATGTTATAGCGTTGTTGGTGAACTGTGGGGCCCAGGTTCGACTCCTCGTTGTTAACACACAACACCAGTGGCACATGAAATCCGAACCTGACCTATGCCGACTCGGACTAAATGATACCGTGTCATCAGCATCGGCAATAGAGAGACAAAGGCGGCTGGGCATGCGTGACGTTGGTCACGCCAGCCCATTGTGCACCGTGCTGACGTTAATATGTGCTCACTAACAGAACAAGTAAGTAGGAGTCTATAAGGATAAAATGGGGCTCTGTATTTGTGTGCGCTCGTGCATGAGAGCCAGTGGTGGTGGTGGGGAGCGCTGGTGGGGTTGTGGTAGTGGCATACAGCGCGCGCGCGTGTGAGTGTCTGTGTATCCACTTTCACTTGTACATGGGGAGCGGTGGCGCAGTGGTTAGCGCGCTGCGCTACAAACCCGGCAATTCCAAGGTTCAATTCCCGCTCGTGGCCACCAACGCCAGTGACGAATATCTGAACCGGTCTTGGGCCTTCCCTAGGTCGACTCGGCCTTCAAATTAGTATCTGGTATGTGAACTTCGCCACTTGGGAGTCAAAGGCGTCCGGGTATTGGTTGCTGGCCACCCACCCACCCCCTCGTGTGCCGTGCTGGCCTTCGTAGGTGCTCGCTAACTGCACTTTCCCCGGCATTCTGTCAAGGATAAATGCGGGGTCTTTGTTTTTGCACTTGTGTGTATCTGATGAAGCATTGCAAATGTCTACAAACAGATACCAATATGTAAATTCCACATTCATATGGCGAGTAGCAGCCATATGTAACGAGAGTCCTCTACTGTTGACTATCGTGCACTGGACAGGGCATCTTCTCTCCGTGCTACATTATCTGCCTCCATGAGACTGTGGTCATGATTCTTATTAATTAAGCATTTAATTTAAATGGATTATGGTCATCTTGATTTGAAGCTTTTGTGACTGCAGGTATCCATACTCTTTGGTTCTTTCGATAAAGTCACGTAGGTAGAAAATAAAATAAATCAGCAGCAGACCATGCTTTTCCACCTGATGACGGACGCTTGTGTTGCGCCCGAAACATCGTGATTTATTTTATTTTATTTTAGACCTACGTGACTTTACCTAAAGAACCAAAGAGTATGGATTATGGTCATGTTGATGATAATGTTGGCGATTTCGTCATAAAACATTTCATTAAAACGGAAGAAGATGAGTATATGTTCTTTAAGCACATGACTGTGAATGCGTGATGATGTGAATAGTTTCTCAATTAAGCAATGAAACGAGATCGGACAGTGTTGTTGATGGACAATGGTGGGGCTGAATCACCCCTGGCATGGATTTCAACTCGTACATCACAGATCACATCCGCTACGCGGCATGTTGTATTGTTCTATCAGTGGAGTGGTGGCCTTTATAAGCGTCCGTAATAACTCGTGGTTGATCCAGGCTATATGACACTCGGGCTCAATATTTAGCCCCAAGTGATTTTATTCGCATCTTCGGAGGTATTTATTTTATATTTTTGGACGTCCGTGGGTTTATTAATATCGCTCCTGCATTTCGACTGGCATTCCTCTTTCCCTGTAGACTCGTTTGGTCTACATCAAAAAGAATCATCGTAATCATAAATTACATTATAATATTGTAATTCATTCGGATGGTTAAATGGACATATGCCAAAACGCTATACATGTTTGTGTGTGAGTTACTGAATACACCAGCATGATTTAATGTTCCTTGTAAATTCAGCCATTAATCAAGTGAGGGTGCATTGAAAATATACAATATTTTTCTTCATATACACAAAACACACAACACGATGCAATCTTCATACGAGAAGCCAATATTTATATGAGAATGCACGCATATCGATATGGGAGTACGGTAGATACAACAATGCATTGCTATTTCCATAACCGATGTCACAGGGGCTTCTA
Organism: Entosphenus tridentatus; assembly: GCA_014621495.2. Taxonomy (NCBI): domain Eukaryota; kingdom Metazoa; phylum Chordata; class Hyperoartia; order Petromyzontiformes; family Petromyzontidae; genus Entosphenus; species Entosphenus tridentatus. The sequence continues at coordinate 3,961,784 of CM025649.2, forward strand.
AGTGACCACGATATTGCAGTATAGCAATGGATTCTTGAGTCGATCTGTGCGGATCTTGTGAGTGTTGTCCCCTGGCATGCGTGCTGGGTTTTCTCTGTCCTCCCACTTGAAGCCAAGACATCGTTCATGGAAGTGGCCAAACTTCCCAGTGCAGGACACTCTTGAGATGTTTTCCTGGGTCACAAAACATTATTGTTAAATTGGGGCAGTGATCAGTGCGCTAGTCTATGAACCTAGATTCATGAGTTCAATTCCCGGCCATGGTTCACATAATTGGTGAGTGATATCTGAACTGACCCTTTTATCCGACCTCCTCAACCAACTCGCATTGACCAGCATGGTGAAGTATGGTCAAACAACGCCCACGACTTAAACGGCATGGAGAGGCATTGATCCAGAAGTGGATTATCAAAGGGCTGTAAAAATTGTGATCACCTTGGCACTCTTCTTCCCTATTAGTTCTAATGCAGAGGTGGACATTCGACATTACTCTGATGGCGTCTTGGTCATATGCACATCAGACAACCACAATCGACTTGCCACCATGTGGTACTAATTTTAACGACCCGAGAGGGATGATGATAATGGTGGAAATTGCTGGGTGGTGGTGGTAATTACTGAGCTGGGATTCATAGACAATTAGCAGTGTAATCGTACGCATGCTAAAGTGACTCGTGAACAACATACAGAATGCATTCATTAGTGATTTCTCGGCTGAATGGGCGGACGCGTTGACCGAATTTGGCTCTTTTCTCAATTGAAGCTAAACATTTGTACGAGCTAATGAATGAAATCGACGGCAGGGGGCAGTTCGCAGCCACAGTGGCTCTGTCTCCACATTGCAGGCGGCCCATTCCTCCTCCTCCTCCCCATGGGATACATCTCCCCCTCGTGGCCAGCTCTGGTGATGCGGAGCGCTGGTGGGGTTGTGGTCGCGGTATGCGA
>CM025649.2:3967728-3987859 GCA_014621495.2 Entosphenus tridentatus
GTGAGGCTGAAATGCGATGCCATCGCTGCACTTAGTTTAATGTGGAAAAGGAGGGGGGGGGGTCTTGCATTGTGGATGCCGTCTCTCCCTCTATGCGGAGATGCAGTGATTTGCAGCGAAACTGAAGTACAATCGTCCTGACAAGTCACTGGTCCGTGGCGCTCCCACTGAGACATCGCATCGCAACGTCCATTTAATCGGACTGAGCCTTACAGGTGGATGGTGGATGTATAATCATCGTCATCGTCATTACACCTCAGTCCGTTGTTGAACAAAGGATCAGTCATCATCAGACGGTTAACACATTAATGATGGGAGAATTGTCATCATCGCCGTCACTTTTGCGTGAAAATCGCATCACGATCATCGTAATTATTGCTGAAGGTTTCTATCCCTACAATACATCGCTTGTATGTCTCGTGCGTAAATGAGAACCGGGTTTCCATGGAAACGCAGCATCATGGCAACCAGGCTGGGCCCCCTGGCAACCACATCCCCTGAAGCATGACAACCACGTTGCCATGGAGATGGAGCAGCCTCAGTCAGCGGTGGCTGGGGTGGTGGGGGGGTGGCAGGGCGGGGCGAGAGAGTGGCTGAAGAGGGCTGGTGGAGGCTGGAGGGAGATGGGAGAGAGTGGAAGAGAATGCGAGGGTGGAGGAGGATGGGAGAGAGTGGAGGAGGACAAGAGAGAGTGGAGGAGAATGGGAGAGTGGTAGCTGGATGAGAGAGTAGAGGATGATAACAGAGAGTGGAGGAGGATGGGAGGAGAGAGCAGAGAAGGATGCGAATGACTGGACAGGGCTTGATAGTGGTTGGGTTAATGTCAGCATTAGTGGGTGGGTGAACAGGGCAGATTGAATCGTGGTGGGGGGGGGGGGGCTTTAATGTGGGCACCAGTACATACACGCATCAATTCCCCTCTTGTTAGGGCTTATCACAGCCGCAAATCTCCACTATTGCTCATTATGGCAGCACGTAATGCTGCAATTAAATCAATTGGTTGGAATGTGTAACCGTCATATCTAATATGTGCCTTAATATATTTAATGCAGTATATACACAGGACAAATGTAACAAAGGCCCATGCATGCTTGCCTCGGATGAGAAGTCAACGTGCTGGCATTTGAAGGAGCCCCTTTGTTGCGATACAATACATTTTGTCTCAAGCGACTCTGTAGAAAACGATGGGACGTGTGTCATTCGGGATGTGTATACGTACTTACATTTTGAAAGTTAAAATATAATACAATTGTAATTTATTTATTTGCGAATAGAAATAGCCTGCGTAAAAGGTATTGTGATTTCAACCACAATCTGACATTAAACTTTAACGCATGCCTATCATGAAGGTTGTTTACTCTACGACGTCAGTGAAGTTAGTCACACAATTACTACGATAATGAGACAAGAATGTCTGTTTGTGTGTAACGCGCGTGACGTCACTCCACATGCCGCACCTCCCCCCCATCATTAATATTCATGAGCACGTGACGTCGCTCCACATGCCCCCCCCCTTCCCCCCGTCATTAATATTCATGAGCGGGTGGATTTTTACACTCGCGCAGAAGAAGGTCGAGCGGAAATAAAAATTTTCTCGCGGAAATAATTTTTTTCTCGCAAATTCGCTTTAAGTTTGACGTTTTTTTTAATTGAAAGTTAATTTAATAAATAATTATACGCAACAACAAAGTGGAGTTGGTGTCTTTATTGATTTCTTCAGCACTTGAGACAAAATGTAAGTCTAATTTATGCTTCTACATTATGGTATAATAGACATTTATCGGTGATTTTCCAGATTTTGTATCGAATTCCAATTCATTTCAACCCCAGCGACCGAAAGCAGAAGAGAATAAAGTATCAGAGCAGTGAATTTGAACAAATTGAAGGTCAGTTATATACAGTGCTACAGTTACATCAAGTTAAGTGTTTTATGATGTAGTTTTGTGCAAGAATCACTGCCATTAATACAGTGCTACAGTGAAATGTAGTGAAGTGTTTGATGACGTACCTTTGTGCAAGTTTCACTGCCATTAAATTTACAGAAGATACAATTATACTCTACTCAATTTTTTCGTAAATATTATAGCTTCCGTCCTAGGATAGGCAAACCAGCTAGTTAAAGATAATGATGATCATCAACCATGATCTAGCCATCGCCATCTCTCACAGTTTTGCGGTGCCGTTCAACTCCTTGCACACTGAGACGAAATCATCGCTACATCTCCACGCTGGACATCCGCGAATGGGGCGATGACAGTAGCAACGTTGTACGTATATGTATTTAGGTACGGTGCGAATTTCTTTCGCACCGTACATAGTCAACCGCGCTAATCGGAGGTGCGGGGAAAGGACAACAAACTAAATACAAAAATAATTTCTAAATACATTACTTTTCAATCTAGATGTAAAAGTGGATAGCTCCAGTGGTTTCCTAATATCGGAAGGAAGAACATTCCAGACGGCCGCAGAAGCGCATCTGCAAGCGCAGCGCGATGCAGTGTCAGTCTTTGCATGATGGTTTACGCTCCTTGACGAGATTAGCAAAGTATTGTGGTTCAATTGTGGCAAGCGCTTTGTGTGTAATGAGTGGGACCTTATACTCTTATATAAGCGCACAACTTTATCTGTGATGAACGCTGCACTTTCCGTCGTTTTCATGCAGGGGGCGCTGCAAACCTACGCGCCCCCTGCATGAACGAGGGAGGCGCAGGGATAAACGTTCGATTACGTTGGAATCGAACGTTTAGACGGCGGTCTTCTCGCACGGCCAGCTTTGTGTCGCCTTATCTCGATCCTACAATCCCAAACAGGTGAAAGTCCGCATCGACCGAACCCCCAGCAAGGCCATCTACTTAACGACGAGAGAAAATTCACACGAAATGTCGTTTTCAATTAATTATTCCAGATGTAAAATTATTGAAGCTTTTAATTAAGAAATATAATGACCTAATTCAAAACATATTACAATTCTAAATGTTTCATTTTAAAACTTCAAAACGTAGCATCGGGTGATTGCGTGAATGCGTCGTTCGTGTGCAATTTTTTTCGTGACTTTCCTGGCCCGAAGGCCGTAAATGGTTGTGAGGTGCGCCACAGACGCCCCCTAACAACCCCGAGTAATCTAATAATTCGACAAACGGAAGCCAATGCAGCTCAGCGAGCACTGGGCGGATATGGTCAGATCTTGCACTTGCTACTCTTAACGGTCCATTCCACGTCTCTGACTTCCAAATTCTTCTCGAGTCCACGTGTTCCTCTTCCCACCTCTCGCTGTAATTCCAAACATGCTCCTTTCCATGCACCTTTCAGCATTTATTCAATTTTCTTTGTCAATGGCCATCTTTCTGATGCATATGTCTCAGCAGTAGCAGTAGTGCTTTTTTATAATTTTATGTTAAAATGTCACAAATACACCCAGGAAATCCTCACTGAGTCTCAAGACTCATTTTTAAGAAGGTCCTGTGTGAGATGTGTGGCCAAGTCTTCTTTGAGTACTTATGTCACGTGGGAAGTAAACCATATTAGACGTACTTGATGCATTGCGTCAGTGTTTTTGTAGGTCGGCTGGCAGTCTACAATAGCGAGAAACACCTGGAGCAGTATGTGATCATTGGAGCTGGAGAGACAATCGTGGCCGTGTGTGCATTGTGTGAGACCATACAATGCTATGGAAAATGTTAAAGCCCATTCACTGTAAACACAATGATGTGTGTTCCACTGCATTAGTGCACAATGCCACTCAATGAACATTCATACAAACAATATATTTGTTAAGATCGCAATGCCTCATCCTTGGCTTGAAAACAGATGCACTTTGAATCATTTATAACATGATAATTGATCCAGATCCATTGGCTTAATATGAAAATTTGTCTGCGAGTGTGTGAATGTAGTGGTTAGCGCTGCGCTACAAACTGGGCGACCCGAGTTCGATTTCCGCTTCCAGCCAACACCGGTGACAATTATCTGAACCGGTCCTGAGCCTCCTCTAGGTCGACTCAACCTCGAAATGAGTACCTGGTGTGGTGTGTAAACATCGCCACTGGGGAAACAAAGGCGGCCAGGGGTGGTGCTGGCCACCCACCCCTCGTGTGCCAAGCCGGCCTCCATCGGTGCTCGCTAACAGCAATTGTCTCAAAAGTCTCAAAAGTCTCTAGAGGCTTTACGGAGGATCTTTGTATTTAATAATGTAGTGTCGTGGTTTCGCGTTTTGCTACGAACCTGGCGGCCCGAGTTCAATTCCCACTCACAGTCAACACCAGATACGATTTTCGGAACCGGTCCTGGGTCTCCCCTAGGTCGACTCGGTCTCAAATGAGCAAATTATGCGGTGTGTCAACATCACCACTGGGGAGACAGTCGGCTGGGCAAGTGGTGCTGGCCTCCCACCCCCTCCGTATGCCGTGCCTGCCTGCAAAGGTGCTCGCTAACAGCACTTGCCCCTACAGTCTGTAAAAGGCTACATGGGCGAGATTGCATTAATACAGTCCTTCTAACGGACAGCAGATTGTCCTTTTTCCAATAACAACACACACCACGGAGGGCAGTTACTTGGCTCACTGATGATAGGATGTAGTTGGTAGTATTTAGCACGGTCAGACTTAACATTATGTAGAACATTAAAGTGACCCTGCCCCATGAGTTAATTCAGCCAACCTCTACGCTCCAGTATTTGGAGTCCAAATTAATTAATATTGTTTATGGGATGTTCTCGTTACCGCACATGCACGCGGTTAGCCTTCGAATTATTGCACTAAAGCGTGCGATTCGATTCAAGAAACTGTTGTTTTCATGAAACAACAGAAAACAACAGATTGGCTGCAGGGTCCACATGAACCCAAAACATAAAATGTATACGAATGGAAAACAACGATTCTTAAAAATGTGAATCGATGCATGTGTGGTGAGCTTATAGTAGATATGATTCGGTGAATCAATACATCATTACGCTTCTTATATCTCCACTCTTTGCACTCCTTCTGATTAAACATTGATTTGTGCACCCTGAATAGCTATTAAGTAACACGTACAATATAAGTGTATACACGTGCATGGTAAGACAAAATATCTCCCACGCCGTTTTAAACTCAAGGGGCAATTGTTGTTTGCGAGTACCTATTTATACGAGCGCGAAACATCAGGGAATGGGTCCAGCCAGTACCACACACACCTGGCCACCTTCATCTCTACACTACTGTTTCATCTTCCCCTACCAGACAAGGACGCATTACTCTTTGTTTTTTTCGGTAAAGTCACGTAGGTGAAAATAAAAAAAATGAAAACAACTCAATTAAATCACGACGTTTCGGAAGCAACACAAGCCTCCGTCATCAGGTGGGAACTGCTACAGAAAAATTACTGTAGTGAATAAAGAGAGCTACGGTAATTTTGCTGTAGCAGTTCCCACCTCATGACGGAGGCTTGTGTTGCTTCTGAAACGTCGTGATTTTATTTAGTTGTTTTCATTTTTATTTTATTTTATTTTCACCTACGTGACTTTACCGAAAAAAACAAAGAGTATGGATCCTTGCAGTCACGAAAACTTCAAATCTAGGGATGCATTAACATGTGGGCTATAGGGGCTGCCGCTTGGGGCCTTGGACTTTAGGGAATCCACCCGGTCCTATCAAAAAACATATCCTACTTTCTCATGGTTGAAATGCAATACTATACTGTACTGTTGAAGCACTATGATAAAGTCTATGGTGTCATTTGCTAATTAAAGTCACTGTATCACTATGTATACTACTATCAGTTGTGCGCCAAAATGAAAAGTTTTGTTCCTGGTAACTTTGATTTAGCTTTGCAGTTCATATATGGCATTAAAAAACACGACAACTGGTATAATCACAATGTGTTTGGCATCGTCAGGCATGGTTTCCCCATCAAACCTACACCTCCGATTAGCACGGTTGGCCACGTACGGTGCGAAAGAAGTTCTACATACATACAGCTACAAAGACAAAAGTCCCCCGTATAGCGTTAACATTAAGGCCGTAATTATAATATATATTGGGGGGACATATCCCCACCCCCCAATATTCACATATCCTCTAAATGTCTTCCCCAATATATTGCTATAAAAAAATATTTGTAAAAAGTTTAAATTGCGATGCTGTGTAAATAAAAACAACAATTTGCGAAACCTTGGCCACAAAATCTGGACTTGTCTTCATATAACAATCCATAGATTTATGTGTATATTATTGTGATTATACTCTTGATTTGAAGCTGTCGTGACTGCAGGAATCCATACTCTTTGGTTCTTTCGGTAAAGTCACGTAGGTATAAGATAAAATAAATCACGACGTTTCGGGCGCAACACAAGCGTCCGTCATCAGGTGGGAAAGCATGGCCTACTGCGGAGGCAATCTGCTGCTGAGGCAGTTTGCCTCAGCAGACTTTACCGAAAGAACCAAAGAGTATGGATTGTGGTTATAGTTGTACTTTATTAATCCCTAATCTCTGCCATTACATACAATGAAACAAGAAAACGTAAAAAAGAAAAACAGAGCAATGTAATACAATCCACTATTAGACATTATTGGAAAAAATAAATAAAAAGTCCATCCCATGTGTTAGTGAATATTTTTTAATATTTTAGGCAGGAAATGGCAGAAATATAGTTTCTTCTATATTTGAAGCTTTCGTGACTGCAAGGATTCATATTCTTAGGGGTTTTTTTTCGGTAAAATCACGTAGGTAAAACATTAAAATAAAAATTAATAAAAGTAAAATTAAAATAAAATAAAAATCACGACGTTTCGGAGGCAACACAAGCTTCCGTCTTCAGGTGGAACCGTCACAGCACGATTGCTGTATCAAGTAAGAGTCATCAAATTTAGATTTATTTTTTCTGGGGGGGACCCCCAGACCGCCTGGAAGATTTGGTCCCCCCCAATGTTGATTCCATGGCTACGGCCTTGGTAAACATGATGTTGGGGAAAGTGCTGTTAGCCTGTCGAGCTGTAGAATCGTCTCCACACCACTCTGTGCTCTATACGATGTGCGGTACTCCGCACCTATGAAGGCAGGTACGGCACACGAGGAGATAGTGGGTAGCCAGCGCCACGCCCGGCCGCCTTTGTCTCCCGAGTGGCGATCCACGTCGCACCAGCAACTAATTTTAGACTGAGTCGACCTATATAGGGGAAGGTCCAGGGCAGGTTCAGATACCAATTTCGGGCGATGTTGTGCATGGCCACTGGCTGGAATGAAGGCCAGCTTTGTGGGATCGGAGTGCAGTGCAAAGCTCGGTCATATGGCGCTTAGAAAAATGAATATTTATGCTCACGTGCGGTGAAGCTAAGCCCCAGCAAAGAGCTGACGTTCCCTGGGGAGAAGTGATCCATCGGGTATTATCTAAACGTGACAGGGCACGTAAATGACAAATACGACACTTAAAACAAGAATGCATCGGACGTGCATGTATACACGGACAACCCTCACTGACCAGCGTGGTGAAGTATAGTCAAACAACCTCCATGACCGACGCGGCATACAGAGGCATTCGTCCAGCAGTGATGCGGACGGCAGGCTGTGAATAATTATTGATTTTAAACAGAGCCACGGTAGCGCGCGTGTGTGTGTGTAGTGAGTGGAGGAGGCTCGTGAAGGACGCTACTGGGCAGTTGGAGGCAGTCGCCCTCCAACAACAACGGAGGGCGGAGGAGCGACGCTCACAACAACGAGCGGAGCGCCGGGTGGCTAAAGCACAGCAAGTTGGTACAGTAGGGGGCAAAGGTGGTGCATCAGCCAGTCATCTCGGTCATCTCGGTCAGTCGACCCGCGGCACCTGCTGGGTCTGCCCCGTGACCTCCTGCCAGCGGGCGTTCGACACTTCACGTGGCCTCAAGGTGCACTTGGCCTGGCACAAGCGTCGTGGTGACGTCACTGCCACTTAGTGGCGAATGGCGGTTGTTGTTGTTGTTGAGTGGAGCGGGGAGCGATATGCGTCGTAGTTAGCGCACTGCGCTATGAAACCAGTGACCAAAGTTGAATTCCTGTTCACGACCATTATTAGTGGCGGCTATCCGAACCGGTCTCGGCCTCAAATGAGTACCTGATGCACTGTGGAAACATCGCCACTCGGGAGACAAAGGCGGCCAGGCGTGGTGCCGGCCACCCCACCCCCTCGTGTGCCGTTCCGGCCTTCATAGGTGCTCGCTAACAGCACTTGCCCCAACAGTCTGTTTAAGGCTGAACGTGGATCTTTGTGTGTGTGAAGTGAGTGGAGTGTGATATGACTTGTTCTGAGTCTGCTACCGTGAGGTCGGATGAATGAAGCAATGTAATCTCTGCAAATACACGAATGAAGCGAGGCATCCCGCATGCTGAGTCGGGGCATCGACGATAGCGACAACACATTCTAATGAATCTCTGTGCCCTCTCGTGTGGTTAAGTAAACGGCAACTGCTGATTGATGGGCATGTGTGTCCACATCACCCGCCCTCGTTCCTCCAATTATCCACTCGGCGAACAGATCCACGGTTATTGATCCTTCCTCTTTATTTGCGGGGTTGCATTTGAGTTAGGGGGTGGTGGGGGGGGGGACACATGGGGGTGATTGTTTATCGGATCGAACGCAGAACCTCCCAGCCTGGCCCGCGACCACCCCAAATGGTCCTGCACTGCAGGCGAAAGCAGCAGCTGTGAACATGGCGTGATGTGTGTCAGTAGGTGACAGGGACACAAACACTCCTTAAACCCGCCACCACCCAATGACACATTTATGTTTACGCGATCTAACCCAAAAACAAATCTATGTTATGGATGTTTGTGTTTAGTTTTGTTGTTCTTCCCCGCAACTCCGACTAATACGGTTGGCTGCGTACGGTGCGAAAGAAGTGCAACACACGTACACACACACAGAGCGTCTGTGTCCCTGCCACCTACTGACGCAGCCTTCAGATCACGGGACGTGCGCTATTACGGCAGCTGTGACAATGTTGATGATTTTGCAGCAATAAGTTCCAATAGGAGTCAGCAAATTGGCCGATAACCTCATTTATGCTGTGCCTGCTGTGGGGCTTATTTGACCATACTTCTCCACGCTGGGACAGTGCAGGTTGATGAAGACGGGGAACATAGACGTGAGAATACAAGGATAGTACCACACTGATTGTTGGTGCACTCCCCACGACTATCGGAGTCCAGCGGCATTGTGTCATCATGGTGTGCATGGCGGACACCCATCCACGGACTATCCCGTATCAGTTTTGTTTTGCCCGTGTGATCTGATGAGATCGGGCACATTCCGGCTGATTTAGCATCAGCGTGTGTGTGTGTGACTATATATGTGTGTGTGACTATGTATGGGGAGTGGTAGTGTAGCGATTAGCACGCTGCGCTACGACCAACGCTTGATTCCCGCTCACAGCCAACACCAGTGACGATTATCTGAACCGGTCCTGGGCCTCCCCTAGGTCGACTCAGCCTAAGGTGAGTACCTGGTGTGGTGTCTAAACATCGCCACGAGGGATACAAAGGCGGCCGGGCGTGGTGTGTACCACCCACACTCTCGTGTGTCGGGCTGGCCTTGATAGGGTCTCGCCAAACAACACTCGCTCCAACGGCCTATTAAAGGCGATGCGGGGGATCTTTGTCTTTGTATGTGTATGCAATACTTTGTGGATGCGTCATGTTCAGGTGTCACGTTGACTTTGTTGAACCAGGTGAGAACTCGAGAGACCAGGATAGGAGACTCATTTGAAACATTGGCCCGGATCACCAAAATGATAAACCCAAAACAAATAAAGTTCGGCAATGGAGCAAACGTAAATCAGCACAAAAACAACCACACGAGAAATCGAAAATGTCGCACAAACGTAAATCAGTGTTAAATCATAACACCTCTCTCTGTAGCGTAAGTCAGCTCGGGCAAGTTATTTTTTATATTGACAGATTATTATTATTATATTGATCGGAGTACAATGAAAACAATTAAGTCGCGGAAACATTCATCAAGATATACGGTGACGCATTGACGAATATGCAAACAAACATGAATGTATGTCAGCATGCAAATGCATCTGTATGTATGTATGCAGTACTGTGTGCATCATGTCTCTGACTATACATGCCATTAATGTGTTTGTATATATACGACACAGATTACATGCATGTGTATACCTGTAGGCATGTAATAATGTGTGTGTGTGTATATAGTGGGGAGCGGTAGTGTAGCGGTTAGCGCTACGCTGCGCTATGAACCCAGCGACACGGATTCGATTCCCGCTCACGGCCAACACCCAGTGACGATTATCTGAACCGCTCCCGGGCCTCCCTTAGGTCGACTCAGCCTCAAATGAGTACCTGGTGCGGTGTGTAAACATCGCCACTAGGGAGACAAAGGCGGTCGGGCGTGGTGCTGGCCACCCACCCCCTCGTGTACCGTTCCGGCCTTCATAGGTGCTCGCTAACAGCACTTGCCCCTACAGTCTGTTAAGGCTATACGGGGAATCTTTGTCTTTGTGTATATAGCATGCATGTGCCTTCTGAGCCGTTGACTTCCTACGCATCCCAGACCAATCACTGGAGGGCTGATGGCCGTTGCTAGGACAACGGGGCTGGAATCCTCCCTGATTCCAGCAACCCTGGGTAGGAGAGGGAGGAGGAGGAGGGTGGCGGTGGGGGGGAGGATGGAGAGGGGGGGGATGGAGAGGGGGTGGGGGCAGTCAGAGATTGCACAGCGAAGCTTCGCAGCGCTGTGGCTTGTGCACCGGTGCGTGCACGCCGAGGTCAACAATTCCATTGCTGCTGCTGCTAATGCTGCTACTGCTGCTGCTGTTGCGTTCGTAGCTGTAGCTCCTGAATAAAAGGTGCCGTGATAACCCTTTTTAAAAAAAGAAAAGGGCTGGGATGAGCGAAGAGAGGCAACCCAACGGGCAGAAGCCGGGCAACGGCGCAAAGAAGAAGCGCATTAGAAAGGTACAAAGTGATACGCGTGCGATCTTGTGTGGTGCGTGGTGGTGACGGTGGTGGTGGCGGTGGAGGGGAGTGGTGGCGCAGTGGTTAACGCGCTGTGCTACGTTACCCGGAGACCCGAGTTCGATTCCCGCTCACGGTCAATAGCAGTGACAATTATCTGAATCGGTTCTGGGTCCTGTCATCCTCAAATGAGTACCTGGTGCGGTGTGTTAACGTCGCTACTGGGGATACAAAGGCGGCCAGGCGTTGTGCTGGCCACTCACCCCCTCGTGTGCCGTGCCAGCCTTCATAGGTGCGTGATAACAACACTTGCCCCCACAGTTCGTTGTGGCTATACGGGTGATTGTTGTCTTCATGTGCGGGAAGTAGTGGCGCAGTGATGTGGTCACTGTGCTACGAACAAAGCATCAGATGTTCAATTCCTGGCCATGGTGGTGTTGATGTGGGGATGGTGGTGGGATTGGTGGTCGTGATGATCGTGGTTGTGGTGTGGTGCTGTTCAAGGAGGTGGTGGTGACGGCGGTGGAGGAGATGGTGGTCGTGGTGGTGGTGGTCAACATGATTGTGGAAAAGCGTTTATTTTCAACGAGTGCCTGAATACAATTACCGTGCATATGCGTGTAGTTTGTCGTAAATATTTTGACGAATAATTTTATCAAACGGTCGTATGTAGATTTAGAATTGTTAATATGTTGTAACCGATATCAGGCGTTTTCGCCTTTTCTGTCGGAATTGGAATCTCACTCACCTCCATGGGAGGCGCGTTACTTGGTTCACTGGTGATAGACACTATGATACACACGGTGATAGACACGGTGGTGGACACGGTGATAGACGCGGTGTCCCCCTGTGAGTGCTCGGCACGACACGTAGAACTTCATATTGAGGCTGCCCTGTGAGTGAAACTATTCAACTTTCAAACCGTGATTTTGTGTGGTCCAAAATGTTGTGTATAATAATGTATGCTGTACGCATGTTGAACTTATTTCGCCACGTATGTAGCCAAACGTGCTAACGGGGGGTGCGGGGGGAGGATACCAAAACATATCAATTGAAAAGCAGTGGTCTGAAAAAATAATGTGTTGACGAATTTACGTTCTCGTGTTAATTGACTGTTGTGTTTTTTGTGAAAATGTGTGTGTGTGAATGCGCTCATTTGCTGCAGTGACGGTAATATACGTGTCCACCTATTGTATGTAAATTACATTATCGTATTATGTTTGCACAGGTATAAATGTAACTATATTAAAGGTTGTTATGTCTACATCAGCACCAAAACGTTTAACATAATTTGTTTCGGATATAAACATCGGTCCTGCTAAATCACCCTTGTATTTTTATAACTTCCTTTAATTTGGTCGTGCATAAGACCATGTAAATTATGTACTTTCAAATTCTTATGTGCAATACACTTTGGTCTTGTTTACCCATCCATCGTACACGGTAATGAAGATGAACGTTTGGTGCCACGGTCGAGGGCAGAGTTGCGTCGTCCTCCGATGCTGTTGCAGTATTGTGGCTAAAGCAGCAGCAGAGGCTGCAAAAAACATCCGCACAATGTGTACACTTTTATTATATTTTATTTTTATTATTTTATTACTTCCCTTCTACGTGACTTTACCGAAAGAACCAAGAAGAAAAATGTGTACACTCTCACTTTAACCATCACCATGGTTAGCGAGACACGGCTCGTGCGAGAATTGCTGGTTGTAGGGGCACGTTTGCTGCCGCTCTGCGGGTTCGGCTCTCGCGAACGCAAGGGGCAATTTTAATGTTGCCGCCCGTGCATACGTTTCTGTGTGGGGCAAAGGATCGAACTCAGAATGAAAATAATAATGATGCAATGATAACTGGTTTTTTTTACCCTTTTATCTGGCAACAAAACTGACACCTTTTTTTTACAAGGAGTCAAGTTTGCATAGACCACAATACCTACAGTCATAATGCAAAAAAATACATAACTCTGATAATGTATGCACTGTCCTTGAAGTTGATTGGTCCACACCCGAGACAGCTTTCTTTAGTCTCACATGGTGTTGGACCAGATGACGCCAAAAGGCGCACAACTCAAAGACAATGCACCATCAGAGTATGAGAGCTCGGGACTAAGCATTTACACTATTGGAACCTCATTTGCCAGTAAAACATATGATAATTGTTTTTTTACCCTTTCATCTGCCAACAAAACTGACACCTTTTTTTACAAGGAGTCAAGTTTGCATAGACCACAATACCTGCAGTCATAATGCAAAAAAATACATAACTCTGATAATGTATGCACTGTCCTTGAAGTTGATTGGTCCACACCCGAGACAGCTTTCCTTAGTCTCACATGGTGTTGGACCAGATGACGCCAAAAGGCGCACTGAGATTCCAATGGAATAATAATGCAATTCTTGATTTGAAGCTTTCGTGACTGCAGGAATCCATACTCTTTGGTTCTTTCGGTAAAGTCACGTAGGTATACATTTTAATACCTACGTGACTTTACCGAAATAACCAAAGAGTAATAATGCAATTTGATAACGTGCACAACATTTCACGGATATAAATGACCGTGACTCGGGAGGTGCCGCGCCAAGCTCACTGTCGCTCGAATTCCAGGTGAGAATGGTGGTGGGGCCTTTAAGTGGCTCTGAAAAAGTCGCTGCAAACTGAATACTACTGCTGTTGCTGATCATATGAAGCGGGGTGGCATTTCAGACAGCAGAGGTTGTCACGGAGAAACGACGCCCAGCAGTGACCATGGTTCTGGTCCTTGGTGTAGAGATGAAGGGGGATGTTGTGAGTCGCACTTCTGCTGATGCTGCTGCGGAGGAGGAGGAGATATCCACCGTGAGCTGTAGTGCAGGAAGGCAGGAGAGGGGACAGAAGAGGAGACAGAAGAGCCGAGGGCGCTACGGTTGGCGACTAAAGGAAGAGGCCGCGGTGGCACCGGCAGACGATCTTGTAGCTGACCCTGCTGGTGATGGGAAGCCAGTGGAGGGAGGTGAAGCATCACGCCGAGTGCTTGTGCTGGGGCCGTGGCTTGCCAGTGGCTGGTGCTTGTGCAAGGGATAGTACTGGTAGGAACCACCTGATTCCACCAGCCCACAGGGGATTATTGTGTCCGTCCGTCCGTCGTGCATCCAAAAATGGGAGGGGTAGGACTGGGTGGAGAGGGGAGGGTGGGGAGGAGCTGGGTGGGGAGGGTGGGGCTGGGTGGGGAGGGGCTGGTCACCCCGTGGTGCCCTTATAAAACTCAACGTTTAACCTACTCACGCCGGCTTGTGCCCGCCCTCACAGTCGGGCATATTTGCGGAATACACCACGCCGCCGTTGACCCTGGCCATTGACCGAGCAACCCAACGTTCCTACCAGCTCCCTCCGCAGGAATGTGTTAATAATGTTGCTGTTGCAAATGGCCAGTGCTCGGGTTTGGTTGCTGGTACAGAGGTTGCTATTGCTATGGTTGCAGGTACAGCTTGTGCAAAGGTTGCTGCTAGGGTTGCCGGTGCAAGAGCTGGTGCTAGGGTTGCTGGTGCTGGTATTGGTACCAGGTAGCGGGGCTGGCGCTGTCGATTCTGCTCTTGATACTGGAGTTGGGGCCGATACTTTGGCTGCGTTTGACGCTGGTGTTCAAGTCGGTGCTGGAGTTAAGTGCAATGCTTGAGGCTCTTCCTGATGGTGGCGATGGCTACGGAGTAATTCACGGCGCTGGTTCTGCGTTGGGGTTGACTCTCGACGATGCTGAGACCGCTGCTTGCGTTGCTGCTGGTGGCAGTGTAAGGGCAGCATGACGAGGCCATGAATATCGTATTTAATTTCAGTGTCGTCTGTGTGTCAGTGAGTGTGCCCACTTTGAAATGCCAACAAATAATTTTCAGCATTCTCGGTGTTACTACTTTTGCTTTCAATAAAATAAAATATTGCTTTCCAAATTAATGTTATCTTTTGTTCAATTGTTTGAATTTACGGATGCATATTTGTATTCAAAAGTGTCGTGTGTGTATATTTTCAAATATCACCCTAAAAGTCCACCAACATTGTGCACATTTGCATTCTTATTTGCATTCTTTTATTTATGTGTGTGTGTAAAATCACATATCAAAGGATTCTTTGGGCGATTGTATAAATTATTTCACACATTGCTTACTTAATAAACGTGGCTTTGAAGCCAGTTTTGATGCAGCTCATTCAATATGTCTATCCTTAGAAACAGGATTGGTTATTTGAACCCCAGAATCTCTGCTCAAAACTAAAAAAAGAAAACACCCGAGAATATCTGGTTGTTTACAATAAAGTCTGATACAAGACCAATACTTATTAGATCAAATTCTTGTCTGCAGTCTGTCAAGCAGCCAGTAAACTGGTGAGTCGGAAAGTCAGAGGCTCGGCTAGTGACTGACTTAGTTTCCACTTCGCTCAGTTGAGACATCATCGCTGAGACATCGTTTTGTGAGATGAACGTAATGCGCCTTGAAAGCAAGCAATAAAAACTTTTAGGCAAAATGGAAAAAAAAGCTTTTATATTCTTGTGGCAGGGGAGGGGGGAACGGGTGGGGGGAGGGGGGTGGGGGGGAGAGTTATATTAATATAAATTTGTATGCCCCCAAATTGAATGTGAAAATGAATAATTATATTGTAAATAATATATGAAAACAATGACAGAAATTTCAATTTTTGAAATGAATTACCATTTTAAATTGTTTAATAAAATAATGAAAATGAGCAATTAATTTGCTTATCCACTGCTGCGTCATTCGTGCAGGCTGTTGTTGTGTAAATACGCCAGCAAGTGCAGGTTTTTGGTGTGTAAACACGCCGGCCAGTGCTAGTTGTTGTTGTTGTGTAAACAAGCCGGTCATTCGTGCGGGTTGTTGTTGTGTAAGCACGCCGGCCAGTGCTGGTTGTTGTTGTTGTGTAAACAAGCTGGCCAGTGCGGGTTGGTGAAGGGGGAGGGCCCCAGGATCGATTCAGATGTCAATCTCCGGCGATGTTAGCTGTGGCCAGGAATCAAACTCGGCTTGCTGGGTTCGGAGCGCAGTGAATGGACCATTCTGCCACCAATTTTGTTGTGGGTCCAATTCAGCGTATCTCTTGATTTGCTCCAGACCGTCAACTCGAGTGTGAATGACGCGTGTAATGTAAGGCCACGTTTCTTTCAAAACTAAAGCAGGGGCTATGTTGGCGGTGTTGACACGGGGTTATGATGCTAATGGCTCGGATGACCTCTTGGGTCATCGATGAACATGGTGTTGATTAGCAGGGCCAGATGGGTACATTTGTGATCTCCTAACACACATTTTGCTGTCTGTTTGTGTCTCTGGCCGTCCGTCCATCCATCCATTCGTCTATCTGACCGTATGTCTTTAAATCTGTTCGTCCATCTGTCCACGTGACTTTCGTCTGTTTTCATATGTCTGTGTCTGTTCTGTATAGCGTAAATGTAACCAGAGTTGTGGAGTCACAGCTTGTGTAAATGTGACTGGCATTGTGGCAATCTTTATGCAATCGCTCAGAGCTCAGGTTGGTGGATGGCTCAGGAAAGCGAGATCTTAATTGCGTAAGGACCATGACGATGATGATCACGTGTCATTGGCACCCATCTTGTGTGGGCAGTGTTGTTGGTAAATGTAGCGGGCAGTATAGCAAGTTGGCGTTAAAACGATCTACTCTTAAATGTACGATGTTTCCCCGTACGCTTCAAACCCTAACCACAACACACTTAAACAAATATAACTCGTATAAAAACTGGCCAAACAGGCCAAGCCAGCACCCTCCTTGCAAAATGTGTCTTGAGGCTCAGTGAGTTCTCCCTGACGAAATATTAAAAATTATTACATGTGCACACAGGCACACGCATGCACGCACGTTCGCGCGTGTGTCTGCGCGCACACAAACACAAAGCCACATTTGTTGCTTCGAGCTATGCTAATAATGTCGCTGGCATTTATTAATCCCATTTGCATTAACATTAAAAAATTCGCGCGAATGTATTTATTTATATTCCCTCTTCGGCTATTGACAACAGAAAAGAGGCTTCAACACGATGCATGTGACGATCAGATTCCAGCCCCCCCTCTGCCCCCCCCATTGATAATCAGCCCTTTCACTCACGCCGTCATTTACCAGCAGCCCACTTCTTAATTGACTTCATACAAATTAAATCTTGGCACGGGACACTGGTCTGTCATATTAAATAAATAACACGACTTCAATAACACAACAGAAAGGGCTACACGTCAAACAAAACCCAACTAGAACTGTCTAAATAACTTAGAATCAAAAGACCCCCTTCACAACAAGACCCCATTTGTTGTGAGCCATTGGTGGAAGTTCCATATTACTATGCCATGGGCCACGGTTAAATAAACAAATCGAGATTCGAGGGTAAATAAGAAACCGTATGGGAGTGCCTTTGGACAACTGGATTTGGTCATGAAATGGGGCACAACACCAATGTGTCTGGGAAAGGAATTTTTTCAATCGGTGCATAATTAGTCACGTAGATGATCAGAAACACGGAGGGTAAAGAACATGGAACGAAAAGCTAAAAACTGTGCAAAAGAATATTGGAAAGATGCATGACTTACTCTGACAGACAGGAGGAGGAGGAGTGCATGGATCAGGAAACAATAGCAAATCGGAAACATCGTATTGGCTGTTGAGAAAAATAAGTGGGGCTTGGCACGGGAAGAGAGAGATGGACAATATTGGTGAAAGAATTGTAGCAGTGATATGGATCGTGGTTTAGCGAATGTGCAGGGAAGCCTTCAATCCAGCAGTGGCTAAAACATGACCGATGATGATCGTAATAGCGAATGCCTCGTCTGTTTATAGGTCAACTGCGGTTTGATTTTTAGGCCGAGCAATTGCAGCTTCACCCGATGTTACTCATTTTAATGACCCCCGAGTGATGGGTGACGATGACCCATGATTATCTGCATGTCTGTTTCTAACGGTTCAATAGGAAATACATGTTTTGTGATGTGCCAGCAAGTTTACCTACGGCAACTTTAACTTAGTGCAAACACATGCAAAAGTTTAATTAAATATTGAAAGAAGGGAAGACATGTTTTTGCTTGCCTAAGAGCCTTTAAAACACCGCTCGCTCGCCGATGTGAATTTTACACCGAGTTTTCACTCCCTTATTGGTGCCAATCCAAGGCATCCGAAGAGGGCATGGGGGTAAAGATTTGGAGGAAAGTTTGCGTGGTGGTGGACGGGAGGGGGAGGTTTGGGGGGAGGGAGCCGTGGTGGGCGGTGTATGTACTGTATGTTGAACTTCTTTCGCACCGTGCATAGCCAACCGTGCTACTCGGAGCTGCGGATGCTTTAAAGGCGGGCGGGCGGAGAGGGAGGAGGGAAGGAAGGGCATAAGCAGCAAAATAAGGAAATGTCTCGGGGCTTCAAGAGACTCAAAGGACATCGAATTCATGAAAAGAAAATTGTGGATGAACTAAATATCAACTCGCCTTCAAATTCGAATGAATAGAAAATGCGACTTAACATTAAGAGGGAATTAACCTCTAATCCATATCTTGTCTGTGTCTCAGTTCTCTGATCTCAATCCATTTACATCGCTTTCGTTTCGCTTCATCTCAGTTTCTTCGGTATGTCGCTTCTCTCATCTCATTACAGCTGATTCGTTCGTCTCCATTTTTCTCATCTACACGCCATCTTTGTCTCTCGTCGCATCGCTCGTTTCGCCAACATATCCGCATCATCTCTAACTCTCTTTAGTTGCCTCGCCACACCTCTTATCTCTTGGCTACATCTCTTCTTATTCTTGATTCTTTCGGTAAAGTCACGTAGAAGGGAAGTAATACAATAATAAAAATAAAACATAATAAAATAGCTCTCACGACGTTTCGGCCACAACGCAAGCAGCCGTCCTCAGGTGAAGACCAGGTCTGTCGGGGAGACAGCGTCTGAATGACTTTACCGAAAGAACCAAGAAGATGAATCCCTGCAGTCACGAAAGCTTTAAATCGAAATTTTACATCTCTTCTGTCAACCCCGCTAGGATGTTCACAAATCGAAAGTGGGGGGGCCTTCCCCCTAAAATAATGTCTGCTTCGGTGCCTCCACCAGAAAGGCTGTAACATATTCAGCAGAGAGCGTTGGATTTCGTATCGACTGAGCTGCCACGCTGAATGAGGACGCCTTATCTCGCGAGCGACGGGGCGCTTAGGGGCGCGATCAGACACGGGTGGAGACAGAGAGCGACCACCATCCACAACCGTGAAAAATCGGCGGTCCGTGCAAATGCAGCGATGCCATCAGTTTGGCATCCGAGCTTCCCGTGCGCGCGTTTGCCTGAGCGCATTATTAGACCGGGAGCAAGAGCAGAGCCGCGCCATTCTGGCGAATTGCCCGATGATGCTGGATGCAATTACCAGCGAAACGTCGGACTCAAATTTATTTTTAAATGTTGTGGTTTCACGCTTCAACACACCGGTGGGCTAAAGCAGTGAACTATTTGTCTTTTGTCAACGTGACACTTTTTTGATGATTGGCCACGTCGGGTGGTGGAAGGTTACGACACATTTATAAATAACGCGATCTAAACCCAAAAACGTTGATTATGAATAATATTTGTCGCGAAAGCCTACGTGTTAAACAGAATAATATTTATTTTCCCAGGAAATATTCGCTGGGTATCAAGCCGGGTCCTGTAATGTTTTTTTCAGGAGGCGGCGATTGCTATATTTATTTTACAGTTGAGTAATTTGCGACTAATTTTCAAACATTTGGATCGAGACGCCAACGCATGTGGCCTGCGTCGTGACGAGATCTTGAGCGTCTGCTGTGAAGCAGGCGGTGTGTGCTGCATTGATGGTTAATGCCCCTGAAACAAGCGGAAAATGCACTACAGCTTGGCAATGCCTGATGATGAAGATGATTGTAATTATTCTTCCCTCTACCGACAATTTGAAAACATTTTTATATACACACATACACGATTCAGCATCATGTACCGTTTCAATCGCATTGCCTGTCCTGTCTCTCATTCACTCACGCGCGCCATGCATTACCCTGAATGCAAAACATTCGGCCGTCAATTGAATTTATTATACACACTCCACGATGCTGATGCTGCTGCTGATGATGACGACGATGGCGGATTTATTGTCGTATAACAGCACGGGGCAAATGTTGACCGTCGCGACCGCGGCGATGGCTGCGAGTTTGTTCCGCTGCTCGTTGCGCGGACGCC
>CM025649.2:3997859-4008203 GCA_014621495.2 Entosphenus tridentatus
CCCCACCAAACCCCGCTGTGCACAAACGCCCACACAATCACTGACGTCCGCCCTTGGCAAGAATCACACGATGCGAGGTCTCGCAAAATGGGCGGATTGTTGGTGTTTTATTTATTCATTATTTGCTCTTCCGGCTGATGCAGCAGGGTCATCAGTCCTGACAACGCCTGTGCCTTGGAGGGAGGGGAGTGGTGGAGGGAGGGGAGTGGTGGAGGGAGGGGAGTGGTGGGGGGAGAACCAAGCAAAAGCTTACGGCCCCATGGAGCTCAAGGGCCGGATTAATGTAGAATGCGGGTGCATCACGTACCAACTCAAATTCTTATAAACACAGCGAGCGTATTCATATTAACAAAGCCAATTAATCTCGCTTTTTTATCTTGTCTGCATCTCTATTCCGTTGTATTAATACATCTCTATTTTTGTCTCCGTTCCTCTCATCTCACTCCATCTCTATCTCTTGTCTTTACAACGATTCTGTCGTGTATATTAAAAGGGGGCAGCTCCAGCCCTCGGCTGGTAAGGATGTAGGAGGATACGGATGAGCAGACAGGGGCAGATGATTCAGTGCAGGTGACACCTCCTGCCGTCATCCTCGACCGCACCAATGACCGCTTGGACGCGGTGTGGCCTCTCGTGCGTAACTGCCGAGCCCCCCCCCCCCCAAAAAAAAAGTTAACTCTGTTAAAAACAAAATCCTCGCGTCGCCATTAAAACGACGTGATAGTGAACCAAGCCCCCCCCCCTCCATTGATAACACTGGTCAACAAAAAAAAATCATTATTTTCTGGCCTGGACTTTTGCAGCTGTTTTAGACTAATTTCAGGGTGATGATTCCAAATCTGATCTCAGATTTGCTCTATCACATCTCATTTTATGCTATCGGCATACCCCATTTTCATTGATTTTACCCAAAATTAACTCTGTCACTTATGATTGCAAGTTGTTGCGAGTCAGTGACTGCTTTAGTGTTAAAATATGGTGCTGTATTTTTAGGATAGTGTGTTTATAATATCATTTTATGTAGATAGTCACATTTATTTATTCTTTTTATTCTGCCGTTTTTATTGAAAATGCAATATTTTATATCTGAAAAACCTGATGTGATAGACAAAAACCGATGCCAGATTTGGAATCAGCACCCCAAAATTACCTTAGAACCGTTGGAATACCTTATGCCAGAAAAAGTGTGTTGACCAGTGCAATCCATCTTGCGGTGACATTGCATCGCGCACCGCCACCATCATCGCCATCTCCGTTTTTTTTTCCTTTCGCCCTCCTTATCGCCCCATCTCTCCAGCCCCTGCATGGTGATGCATCGCTGCAAACAGACAATAAAAGCCACCAAGAGGCACGGCGCATTTTACGGATTGTTATGCCACCACCGACGCTTTTTCGCGCTTGTGCTGCGTGGCTCTCCATTGGACTTTGTCTTGTCTTTGCAACCGCGCGTTGGGTCGGCAGGACCGCTGACGTTTCGCTCCTGAAAAGGCTCCCAGTGCAAACGGCGAAACGTCGGACGTTGCGGACCAAGACTCGGCAAACACCAGAAATAAATGCCCCGGCGAGCGAGACCGTAATGCGTTTGTTATTTATCAGAGTCACCGTGGCTCGCCGGCTTTGCTCAGAACGCTTGGCTCCACGCTTGGTTTGCAGATCACGTGTCACACTGCTTGTCATTAACGTAGACGGCTTTAAGGGGTGATGATGGCACACGACCGTGATGCAATACGGTCAATTCATTTCGTTAAGGCACGATAAGAACCTGTTGAGAGCGGAAGTCTATTTTTCAAGGGAGACATGGGTAAATCATTATTACGTTATATAATCGCTTAAATGGTCGAGGGCAATAAATGAGAATGCATGATTACACACCATGAATATCACATCGTGTCAACAATGACTTGAGAACATGTGAAGGTTTGTCTGCGATGGTGAATCGTTCCACGTTTGCTTCTACAATTTATATGTTTTACTCCAAGGCCGTAATTATAATATCATATATTGAGGGGGACACACCCCCCCCAATATTAAAATATGCTCAAAATGTACCCCCCAATATATTGCTATCAAATAGATTTCTATTTATATGATTGCGGTTATGGTTGTACTTAATAAATCCCTAATCTCTGCCATTACACACAATGAAACAAGAAAAGGTAAAACATAAAAAACAGAGCAATGTAATACAATACATTATTAGACATTATTGTTAAAAATAAATAAAAAGTCAATCCCATGTGTTAGTGATTTTTAAAAAATATATTTTAGGCAGGAAATTCGTTTTCAACATTTTTTTTTCTGGAGTGGCGACCCCCAGACCCCCTGTAAGATTTGGTCCCCCCCAATGTTGACTCCATGGCTACGGCCTTGTTTTACTCATCGAATTATTTGCGTTCTGCGTTCAACCCGTACATTCTTTCACGGCGTTTTCCTTGTAACCAACCGAGGTTGCCCTCGCAAAAGACCACTCGGTGACCTACTGTGCTCCCGCTTGCTTGTGTAAGGGCAGTGCAGTACAATGTTGCATATCCAACTCGCGGATATGTGAAAACCTATAGAAAATGACAGTTACAGGATGTTTAACACGTAGGCTTTCGCGACCAATATTATTCATAATAAAGGTTTTTGGGTTAGATCGCGTTATTTATAAATGTTGTCGTAACCCTCCACCACCCGACACAGCCAAACAGTAAAAAATGTGTCACGTTTACAAAGGATAAAATCATTCACTTCTTTAGCCCACCGGTGTGTTGAAGAGCGAATCAACATCATTTAAAATTTGAGTACGACGTTCATTATAAATTATGAAGTTACAGGATGCACTGATAATGATGCACACTGTGCGTGCTTAATTGGTCAGGGCGATTATGTGACAGTCGGATATGCCATGCTGCACTGTACTCCGGTACTATATCACAGTGCAAAACATACAGGGTGTCCATAAAGTCCCTATATATACACACACACACCATTGGTTCAATAAAATATATGGGTGACTTTATGGACACCCTGTATATTTTTTCTGCTAAGGTGCTGCTTGAACTGGGCATAAGATGTCCGATGTTGGAGGATACCTGGTGGAAGAAAAGCACCTCTGTTAATTATTTTCAAGGTCTCCGTGTGTCCTTGTCGTGCTTACAAGGCTGACTCCAGAAAGCATTGATCATGTCTTGCAAACTACAGCTCCATTGGGTCTCGTTTTAAAGAATGACCCTTGCCTGGTTGTAGATATTTCCACCAAGCAAACATAAAAGCGGAGGAATTTAAAAATATAGACACATAGCGGAGCGATGGCGCAGTGGCTAGCACAATGTGCTGTGCATCTGCTGACTTGAATTAACTTGATTCTCGACCACGGCAAACATCAGCGGCGAGTAATATCAGAAACGGTTCTGGGGCTCCCCTAGGATGACCTAACCTTAAATGAGTATCCAGAGTGATGTGCACATAGTTGGACCGATATGTGCATTACAAAGAGGGTCTGAATAAACAAGTAGACAAAACAAACATAACTTAGAGGGGAATCCCATGCCAGGAAATCTCCCCACTGCCGCTATGATTCTATGAACTCAGCTCCATGAGTTAGGTACCTGGCCACGGCTGACATTGGCGGTGAGCGATATCCCAACCGCTTTTGGGTCACCAACCAACTCTGACCAACGTAGTGAAGTATGGTGAACAACCCCCAATAACGCACAAGATAAGGCGTGGGGAGGCCTTCATCTAGCAGTGGATTGGCAAAGGGTTGAGAATTGTTGTTTTTATTGTTCATTTTTCCACATTCTGCCAGGGATAGTACACACTGACCTTAAAGCACACCTATAGCAGATACATCCATGAGTCAGCAACACTATATCGTGCTGTCTGAAGGACGGCGCCCTCTGTTTACGTAATTCTTGTTTTCTCAGCAGCAAAACGGGAATACTGATGACATAACTCAGAAAAAAGGTCAGAATATTTGATGTTAAAAAAAGAAGACAAAGCCATTTATTCACGCTGAGCTTTATCCCATTAGTGACAACACAACCATTGCCTGTTTGGGCCAACAATCCAGCTTTTCTGAAATCCAGACAAAAATAAATAAAACATTTAAATGACTCGTTTAAATGGGAAACTATGCGCTGTGAAATTAAATCACCACTCAGATATTTAAACAAAAATCTCATCTAGTTTGTCTATTTCTGGGTGCTTGGTGGAAGATGTTGAAAACAAATTGCACTTACATCCTTCAGCGTGTTCGGTGAAGCAGACTGAGCAAGTAGCGACATCTTAAAATAAAAATAAATTTAAAATACATATTCATCCGTTCCTCGTGCGATCGTGTTTCATGAGCCGCTGTAAACTGACACCTCAACAGATTTTTTTATTTGGGATCCGCAGATTTCTATTTTGGTATTTACCAAGCGATGGGTGTTCTCCTGATCCAATTTGACAATAATGTTGTGCTCATGACCAGTGGCACCCCCCTTGCTAGACTCTGCATTCCTATGAAGAGAAATGGCTGTTAGCGAGCACCTATTAAGGCTGCCATACTGCACGAAGGCGTGGCGTGGTCACCACCACTCCCTTCGATTTTCCCGAGTGTTAATGATTCTACACATCGCCCCAGGCATTAATTTAAGGCTGAGTCGACCTAGGAGTGATTTATGACCGGATCGTATATAATTCTGCAAGCATGCACCCCCCCCACAATTGTCCAGCTTCAGCCCCATTTTATTTATCAATGTCCGATTTGCATATAATTTGCATACATTATAAATAATTGATTCTTACACATAGATTGGATGCGTGTATAATGAACATGAGAATGGATTTTGCTCAACGAATCAATCAGTCGTCACGTGTTTAAAACACACGCTACTCTAAATATTTACACACGTTTTGCACATGCTTATCATGTATGTATTTGACATGTATTTGACATGGATTCGTACTATACTTTTTTGTGCTTTGCATCTTGCATTATTGACTGTCTATATGCATTTAAGGTGGGTCGCGGTATAAAGTGGCGCATTGGTTATAGTAGAAATGCAATATGAACCTGGCGACCTGAGTTCCATTCCTGGCCATGGAACACATTCCTGCGGAGGGAGCTGGTAGGAACACGTTGGGTTGCTCGGTCAATGGCCAGGGTCAACGGCGGCGTGGTGTATTCCGCAAATATGCCCGACTGTGAGGGCGGGCACAAGCCGGCGTGAGTAGGTTAAACGTTGAGTTTTATCAGGGCACCACGGGGTGACCAGCCCTTCCCCACCCAGCTCCACCCCTTCCACCCCCACCCTTGCGGAGATAAGTATATGTACTGTCTATGCGAAAAGTTCTCCCGTTTCGCCCACATAAAGCTGTTGGGGCAAGTGCGTGCTGTTCGCGACTACCTATTAAGGTATCGCAGGCAGAGCCGGCCCAGCCACGAAGCGACCCTTGCAATTGCAAAGGGCCCCGTGGCCAGCAGAGGGCCCCCTAGAGTCACTGCTAGCGAGTGGGTGAAAAAAATCATACATCAAAGGGGCCTCCAACCAAATTTTGCTTAGTGCCCCCAAAGGTCTAGGGCCGGTTCTGATCGCAGGTCACACGAGGGAGTGGTTTGGACAGCATCACGCCCGGCCGTGTTTGTCTCCCAAATGCTGCATTTTTGTTACACACCACACGAGGTGTTCGTACAAAGACAAAGCTCCTCCGTATATCCATGGGTTGCCTGACTGAGATGACTGGCAGATGCACCACCTGTGCTCCCCACCTTGCCAACTCAGTGTGTTGTATCTGCCCCGCACTCCGCTCATTGGTGTGAGCATCGCTCCTATGCCCTCTGTTGTTGGAGGCCCGTTACAAAGACACATACATACGTGTACACAAAGATCCCCCGTGTAGCCTTAACAGACGATTGGCGCAAGTGCTATTAGCGAGCACTTATGAAGGTCGGCACGGAACACGAGGGGGTAGGTGGCCAGCACCACGCGCGCCCGCCTTTGTCTCCCCCAGTGGTCTCACACACACAGACACATGTTTGCAGACACACACACACACACAAGGTCTCAACACACACACAGACGCATTGACAGACACTCACATGCACGTAGTGTAATTTTGACCTCTCCAGGACACCGCGCAGGAAATGTGAGTTGTGCGAGATTCTCTCAGTGAGAGCCCGCGGCGCGATACGAACGAAGACATTACGCCGATAAAACAATCGCCACATCCTTTTAATGCAGGAGGTCCACTTGACGTCGCCAAACTGCATCGGGCCGCGTGTCCCTCCACTGGCGGTTCGCTAATAGTCCGCGCGTTATTGCCGCACAATTCGCTCTCGTCGGCAATAAACGGGATTTGATGGTTGAGCGTGATTACTAAATGCGTCTGCGGTTGAGTTTCATGATCTGTTCCTGGTCTGTGTGTGTGTGTCATATATATGTCTACATGTGTGTACGTTTGTGTGGTGCATATACTTTATGTACGGTGATGATCTGGTAAGTGCAGCTCACTCTGAGAAGGAGCTGCAGACTCTGCTATGATACCCTGGAACATGCCACTTAAAGAGGTGGGGCCTTACCATGTGGCACAGCAAAACAAAGCACCTGTCTGGGCATGTTATGCCATCAAACACTCCACCCCCTCAACTCCCCATGATGAATGGAGCAGTTGTGGAGATAGTGGAGGAGTTCCCATACCTGGCCAGTTTGCTTTTGACTCGTTCCGGTTTGGCAGCAGAGATCTCACTGCGAATTAGTCGATTATTTTCATGAGCTGCGTAACGCTGTGTGGAGGCTTCCTCGCCTGTCACTCCATACCAAGCTCCAGGTCTTCTTTGCCACAGTGATACCATCCCTTCTCTTTGCTTGAGAAAGTGGAACCCTTCTGAAGGAACATTTTAGCTGGATTTAAACATTCAGGTTGCCCTGAATGAGTCTTTGTTGACACAGTAGTCAGTAATTAAATAACTATTTATATTAATTGTGTTACATCTTAAGTCAATATTAACGACCATTTACAGCGTGGTCCAGATGTCTTGTGACCCGTCATTGAATTATTTAAAACTTTATATTTTAATGTAAGGTTTATTTAAAACAGACCTAAATTTGCAAAGGAAAAAAACCCTTCGTGGTCAATTAATTTGGGGTCACAACTGGACCATCACGCTGTATATCCGCTTGTACCCAATTGTTGCAGCATTCGCTTCACATGATGTAACTCGCTGACCTGTCCCGACAGGGCATCTGTGCAAACGAGCTTTATAGTTCATCGGATTCCTCCCATATAAAATATCAATAAAGATTCTGAATTCTGATATCTCCAGCTGCTCTAACCCCAGTTCTCAGTCTTTCTCAGTTCACTAAGCAGCGACTTGTCCCTTTCGTGGTCTCCTCCCAACACTAACACTTATACTTTTAAGGCATACCATTCCTGCTCTCACCCCTGCTGTCCATCCTTCCCATGTGATTCATTCATTCTTAATTAAGAAACCTCTCTCAGATTTTTTTAATCAATTTAAATTGATTACTGCCTCCTTGCTGCTCCGTCCAGTTTATCAGACATCGTAGGAGACTTTAACCACCCTTTGGCTCCCTACCTGCCTTTACTATTCTGATTAATCGAGTTTGTATTCAACTCTGTGTGTTACACAACGTGTGTTTATATCTTGGATAAAAAAAACATCCATACAATTGAATAATCTAATTAAAATCGGTTCCCTACAATTTCATTCCCAGGTGTCCCTCGCCAAAGAGACTTGTCTCAAAAGACCTTCTGCCAGGAATTACATGAGCGGTGTGTAATTGAATGATTTGACTGATTACATCTTGCGAGATGAATATTAAATGTACAAATTGATGGCCTCGTGTCTTTTGCTCCGTTTTTTAACGACAGGGCCATGTCACCCCTGACATCAATGCACTTATTGTATTATGCGATTTGCGCGGAAATATCACTGCTGGTATTCGGGAGTGCAAAAGGCACTCTGTCATAAGTGATGGTATCCATCCGAACATAAGTGGGATTGTTATGGAATTCAGCCACACATTGCTCTGAGAGATGAATCACCACAACGGATCTTTATCCCACTCTGAGCTGATGACGGAGACGATGGAATGCGTTTCAAACAGGGGACTAAGACTGCATGGTGATGATTCCTTCGTGACAAACAATACAAACGCAATATAAGAGCAAGATAGGAAGGTAAACAAGCCGCTAAAAAGAAATTAATATACGTAAATTTTCGACGTATAAATTGCACAGGTACATACATTCCCGGTGATCGTTTTAGAAGTTGTGCTGTAGAGTGAGATGAGAACATTTGAGATGTGGGGTTAGTCATTACCTGGATAGAGCTCGTGAAAAGACAGATGTTGCGCTATGGGGTAGTGTGAAACAACTGGGGATAGAGATTGTGTGTAGAGGCAGTGGTGGTAAATGTGGAGCTGTAGAGTACAGTCTTTGAACACTTGTATACTTTTTTTTATTGGGTGCAATTGTGAACAACAGCCATATCAGACACGAGTACATCGAATCGGTATAATCATTGGTTCACTCCAGCTCAAAGACTCAGTCCTACAAGGCGTGTGGTGAAGTTAAGAGATGTCCATGTGGTTAGATACACGTGAGTGGAGGCTGAGACTGGAGCCATGGCAAGAGTTTTATATGATCACAAAGTGGTGCAACGTCATCCATTCGTCAAACGCAGTTGGAATTTATACGGTGCAGAGTCGGTTGACACTTGAAACGTTGCAAAATAAGCAAAGACAAAATCCATCAGTTCTCTTGCGCGCATCGCGTATCGTTACCGCGAGTTAAACTAAATAAGAGCAAATTAAATTTGCCACTGAGTGCATATATCCCGAACAACTGATATTAAATAACTGTTGACAGTCGCCGCTTCGATTCATGCCCATCACAGTAAAACGTAAGCGGCAGAGGTGCAGGATCTGACAAACATCATCATCATGGTTAAAAACACACGCACGTGCTTTTACATTCAAGGTCTCCACAATGGTGTGTGGCGTGCTTGGCACAAGCCATGGTGCAATTCAATAAATGGACCCTAGCACCCCACCCCCCAAGTTACAATATTAACTATTTTTAATTTTACTAGGTAAGGCCCATATAGCTCTTTTTCTGAAGCGACCTGGCCACATATGATAGCTCAACGAAGTGGCTAATACTTTTAGTTTTTGTCGGTAAAGTCACGTAGGTAAAAATAATAATAAAAAAATGAAAACAACTAAATCACGACGTTTCAGAAGATGGAGGCTTGTGTTACTTCCGAAACGTCGTGATTTAATTTAGTTGTTTTCATTTAAATTTATTTTATTATTGTGTTTTTTACCGACGTGACTTTATCGAAAAAACCAAAAAGTGTGGGTCCTTGCAGTCACGAAAACTTCAAATCTAGAAGTGGCTTATCATGTGGAAATTCACAGCAGCCAAAAACTCTACACGCGTGTTTCTGAATGCGGAGGGAAAAAACGGAATATTCGGAGAAAAATCCACGCGACCACGGGGAGAACACGGGATCGGACCCACGACCTCCTGTATACAAAGCGATGGAGTTAACATCTCGCCACCGTGGTGCGAAGTAAAATTAAACGCGCCTCTTCAGAGCGCTGCGCCTGGCTGGGCGCGTCTCGCCCACGAGCCCCGGTGCAGTTGCACCGCCTGCACACTGGACAGCTACATCACTGGGCAGAGGCTGCTTCTATTTTGGCGTTTGGCTAACCATGGAACAAAGACGGTCACCACGTCACGCGCTTTCATGTTCGCTTCTGCGGCCGTCTGGACCGCTCTTCCATCCGATATTAGGAAGCCACTGAAGCGATGCACTTTTAAATGAATCTAGATTGAAATCTAATTTCTGTAGAACTGCTTTTGTGTTTAGTTTGTTGTCCTCACCTCGGTTTAGCACGGTTGGCTACGTACGGTGTGAAATAAATTCCACATACATGCACCCATCCCCACTGTCGAGTGAAACTCAAATGTCAACCGAGAGTTATAATTTAATAGTTTTTTTTTTTAAACCTGCAACAGACGATTATGTGGAGCCTATCATTGAGAGTGGACGCGGGTGGCGTGACTGCCTCCTGTCAGGTGCTGATGGGGTGTGGTAGAGTAGGGCTGTGTGTTCGTCTTCTGTGTGGTCGTGTCTCGTGTCTGAATGTTCGCTTGGTGTTTGTGGTTTGCCATAGGGAGTGGTGGCACAGTGGTTGACGCACCACACCGGGTTCGATTCCCCAAACATTGTTGACATCAGTGGCAGAGCAATATCTGAACCGGTAGTGAGACTCGCATAGATCGACTACGTCTTACACATTCCTGCGGAGGGAGCTGGTAGGAACGTTGGGTTGCTCGGTCAATGGC
>CM025649.2:4034053-4078300 GCA_014621495.2 Entosphenus tridentatus
TCTGCTTATTTATATGGGATTGAGGCGTGTAGTATTGTCTGCTTATTGATATTTGATGAAGGCGTGTAGTATTGTCTGCTTATTTATATGGGATGGAGGCCTATAGTATTGTCTGCTTATTTATATGGGATGGAGGCGTGTAGTATTGTCTGCTTATTTATATTTGATGAAGGCGTGTTGTATATTGCCTGTTCATGTATGTGGGGTGGAGGCGTGGAGTATTTATTCCTTGCGTGGCTGACAGAGAAATTCTGACGGCAGGTGGCGCTCTAACACCACTGAAATCGTGGTGCTGAACTGAGCCGAGACGGGGTGGGACCCCTCCTCCCTCGCGGGTCTCGGCTGCTGCAAACGTGCAGAGCATCGCATCCGAGCCAGCTCTGCCTCTATCGGACAGATATCTCGAGCGTTTTACACCACGGAGGAACGTTCATCTTCAGATTCAGAATATTTATACTGGAGGAATTCGATGAAGCTATATAGCTCTTTTTCACAGGTGTCCATTAACCAGCCCGATGTCACGGTTCCATACCATAGCTTCTTGTTCGACCCATTCGCCTTGAATGAGATCTGATCTCATTCATATTCATATTCAGCACCTTCACTCAAGGCGGTCGATAACACAGCTTACACAACGGTGACACAATGATTTAGATGGCAGGGGTGTGCTACAAGGATTGAGGAATGAGTGACAGCAATAGAGGGGTGCTTAGGAATCACGAGAGGGTAGGGGAGGGACGGGAAGGAGTGCGAGGGGAGGGAAGAGGCAGTGGAGAATAGGGTGTGGCGTTAAGAGAGGAGCAGAAGGGGGTTAAGGTGCTGGACTGCTTACTCTACAAATTATTTAGCTATTTTGAAATACCACAAAAGCATCGAGCGACTTTGGTCAGGCAAAAAAATCACTTCACATCAATAACACTCCCCAGAAAGAAAAACAAATAAATACAATCACAGGTTACATTTCAGGCAATTTCATTTCTTTGTGAGAGGGCTCTGCTGTGATGTAAGGCCATGTCCATAAACGTGTCCGATGATATTTTGTTCCTTTTAGCACAGCGCTACGGATGATCGTGTCTTGCGTGTGCTTTGTGCACCGCTGCCAATGCGGTTTCACAATTTGTGTTGCGGATTTATTCTTTTTCGATTTAAAGCTTTCGTGACTGCAGGGATTCATCTTCTTGGTTCTTTTGGTAAAGTCACGTAGAAGGGAAATAATAAAATAAAATAATAAAAAGAAAACATAATAAAATAATTCTCACGACGTTTCGGCCACAACGCAAGCAGCCGTCCTCAGGTGAAGACCAGGTCTGTCGGGGAGACAGACGCTGTCTTGAGAATTATTTTATTATGTTTTAATTTGATTATTTTATTTTATTATTTCCCTTCTACGTGACTTTACCGAAAGAACCAAGAAGATGGATTTATTCTTGATAAGTCAACGCATGTTGTGGGGCAGAAAGGATGCATGCAATGTTGCGATGAGACCTCCCTAATGGTATTCATATATAAATGAACGTAGCTGTTAATAATGCATAGTGCAATTCTAACAGGCTCGTGAGCTGTACAAAATTATTGCTGAATTTAAATTTTCTTCCCCTTGAACAATAATTGTTTTTCAGTGAGCACTCTGAACAATCTATATCAATGCTACCTACCTTGTACGCATGCAGCCTTACACACCGATTAAGCAAGGTTGGCTATGTACGGAAGAAAAAAGTTAAATAGACATACATTCTGTCTACCTGCCTACCTTCCTTCCTATAATCTAGATTTGAAGCTTTCTTCCCTTACACAAACAAACGTGGCTACCTACACACCCATGTACCTACCTACATTGCAACTTACCTGCATCATTTTTTACACACATATCGATCAGCCTACCCACACATCTACCTACATATTCTTGGTTCTTTCGGTAAAGTCACGTAGAAGGGAAACAATTAATTAATAAAAATATAAAACAATACAATTATCACGACGTTTCGACTGCAACACAGGCAATCATCATCAGGTGTGAAAAACAGCAAGAAAATTTGTGTTTTTCACACCTGATGATGATTGCTTGTGTTGCAGTCGAAACGTCGTGAGAATTTTTATTATTTTATTGTTTCCCTTCTACGTGACTTTACCGAAAGAACCAAGAATATGAATCCCTGCAGTCACGAAAGCTTTAAATCAAAATCTACCTACATCCTTACAAACCTATTTACCTGCTTACCTTCCTACACACATACCAGGCGACCTGCCTACCCACCTACATATCTACCTGCTTACCGTTCTACTCACCTACATACCTGGCTATCTTCCTACACTTCTATCTACCTATGCTGACAAATAAAACAGAAACGCTGGAAGGTGTGCAAAAAAGCACGCAGTGTTGTATGCTTGAAATCCCACTGGGAGACAGAAAATGGAACGCATGGGATCAAGCAGGAAACACAAACCAAGAGACATTTATATTGACTGTTCAGAAAATTCAGTGGGCTTCGAAGCATCACTCGAAAGGCTGATGGACAAGACTGGTGATGGTGATGGCAGCGAGAGGTGAAAATGCACTCAAGGATAGAGCTCCACGGAGATGGAGCATTGAAATTGGTTCAGGAGCGAGATGGATTATGCAGGAGTGATGTGGGATGTTGGCACTGTGGGACTGTGGGGGATGGTAACGGCATGGGGCTGGCGGCTTTCATTCAGCAGTAGATGGACAAAATATGATGATGACAATTATGATTATGGTTCATGATTTAATTTCATTAAAACAAATCAAACACTCAAAAGGGAAGCCATCGGATAAGCTTGGTGGATTGTATCGCGTGTTGTTTGGCACGATGTCCTACGTTTCGGTCGAGTGCTATTCAGCTGACGAGAAAAGCTCCCGGCACGTGGCACGAAACGTCAGACGTCGTGCCGGACAGTGCGCGGTACAAATCGACAGTTCATTGGAGAGCCGTACGGCACAACCGCGAACACCTACACAGTGCTAAATCAATAGGACCTTCCAGTTGAATTCGGGGCAGCCCATTCCATCGTGTAGCGTAAGGGGTGGAATCTACGAAGCTGCATCTCAATTATTCTCAACATGGCAAGGGGGCGGTTGTGGCGGGAAGGTGGGACACAGCCTCTGCGAATTGAAGAGCAGTAGCATAGCGGTGACCCGAGTTCGATTCCTGCTCACGGCCACCAACGCCAGTGACGATTATTTGAACCTGTACTGGGCCTCCGCTAGGTCGACTCAGCCTCAAGTGAGTAGTACCTGGTGCGGTGTGCAATCGTAGCCACTGGGGAGACGAAGGCAGCCGGGCGTGGTACTGGCCACCCACCCCCTCGTGTCCCGTTGTCGGCCTTCATACGTGTTACTCGCTAACAGCACTTGCCCCAAAAGTCTGTTAAGGCTGCACGGGGGATCTTTGTCTTCTGTGCTAATTGGAGCGTGGCGTGAGTCGCGCGCGCGCTTTGCTCCCTCGCTGATTCACCTCGCCAGCTCTCACCCCACCAACCGCCCACCTCCCACCCCCTCACACACCCTCACACACCCACCTTCCCACCTTCCCACCCTGCCACTGTGAGAGCCCCCACCCCCCCACCTTTGAAATAGTTAGCACTGTATTAATTGCTCCTTGAGAAATGTGCTCATGCCGCAGGTGAAAATACAGCTGGTGCTCCTTAACAATGCTACGTGTGTGAAACGCGAGGCCTTTTTAAATCCTTTATATTAAGTTAACTTGCGCGCTTGCTTGCTTGCTTACGACCGTGCAAATCTTTCGGTCGTTTTTTAACCCACTTCCCGTGATCCAATCGAGCTGACATTTTCCACACAGACTCGTTGTGCGTGACAATGAATGTTCGTGAAAAATTTTTTCAAAAATTTTACACTTTTTAGGACCAAAATATTATATTTAATTACCAATTGCTTAATGCTAGCGCTGCAATCATCTGACCCATAGGTGGCAGCCATCTCAAGCCAGAGGACGAGAGGACTCTAGCCGCCACGCATATAAAGGATTTATAGTGAAAAACTTTGTTTTTACGGGTTAATTTTTTAGCTATTGCGATGAATGTAGTAGAGTGATAACTAGCCATGTTACAATCCCTCTCACCTGTCTGGTGATTTGATGGATTGTCACGATTTGGCGGTCTTGCGTCCCTCGAGTCTGGCCCTCGGATCGGGTTTCCCCTCTGAGCTGAACAAAAAAAAGAAACTAGGACACATCATGGGATGAAGAATTCCTCGCAATTCCAGAAGGGTTGGAGAGCTGCACGTAAAAGCTTCATATTAAGTGGCGTATTACTGTATTAGCAAATCGCAAAAAAACGAGACTTACATGCTTACTCATACTCTTAGTTCTTTCGGTAAAGTCACGTAGGTAAAAAATGAAATTAAAATTAATAAAATAATAAAAATCACGACGTTTCGGAGGCAACACAAGTCTCCGTCATCAGGTGGGACCGTCACAGCCAAATTTGCTGCATCAAGTGTGTTGCCTCCGAAACGTCGTGATTTTTATTATTTTATTAATTTTAATTTAATTTTTTACCTACGTGACTTTACCGAAAGAACTAAGAGTATGAATCCTTGCAGTCACGAAAGCTTCAAATCTAGGACTTGCATGCTTCCCAGGATAGCTGCCTCAAAATAAGATCGATTCTGGGAAAATCGGGATAGCTGGAAAACCTGCTCGGCGCAAGGAAAGTGCCGTGGTTTAACACGTCGGCTTTTGTGACCAATATTATCCACAATAAAGGTTTTTTGGGTGAGACTAGTAGCCAATTCTGGCGAATCGCTTGATGAAGCTGCTTGTAATTACCAGCGAAACGTCATACTCGAATTGTAAATGTTTTGGGATTACTCTCCCACCACACCGATGTGCTCAAGTAGAAAATAATTATCACGTTTTGTTTAAGTAACAAACCTTATTGGCCGTGTTGGGTGGTGGCGGGTTTAACGACACATTCCAATTTACCCGATGATCTAACCCAAAAAAGACCTTTATTATAAATTGCCTCGTCTCTGATTGTTGGGCTTGGCCACGGGAGTGCGGCCTCACTCCGAGGACTTGGCTCAGAGGCAACGACCTCAGCCCAGAACCTCTGACCTCGGCCTACAGCCAGCCTGGCCTTGGCTTCAGTTTGGCCGTGTGGTTTACCATGTGGCTAGGCTTGCCAGCTGTCCTCGTTTTCCCCAGGACATCCTGTTGTTGAGGTATCTGTCCTGGTTCTGTATGCCCACGCATCAAATTGTGCATGTAAGATTTGATTACCGTTTGATTATTGTGTTGTAAGTAATGGTACCGCGTGACCCCTGCAGCCACTCGAGGCACTACATTTACCACAATGTAAAACAAAAAAACCCATGGACCATAATCGTTGACAATTCTCTCGTGCTGAGCCCAGCCACAAAGGCCGAAAGCGCCAAGGGGCCAGTAACAAACAGCACTACTGAAGGTGTCATACATTTGGGACGGGGTGAATCGTTACTTGCTTTGTGTAGACGCAGCTGCGAGTTAAGAGGCTGTACGATCAGGGAAATGGATGCGGGATTTGAAGATGGCTGTTGAAGGGAATAGTTGGCGTTTGTTTCGCAATGGCGTGAGGTAAAGTGCGGCATTACGTCCAGCGCGTGATCAATGTGCAATACGCTACTTAAACACCACGCACATTGGGGAATATTATGGGTGGAAAGAAAAGAACGGACGTTTATAAAAATACCTTTTAAAGGTCAATTAATGTCTATGCTTGGTAAAACTGCATAGTAAAGCTGTTCAAGAGGTCTCCTCATGGTGGACTCTCACGTGAGGTTTAATGAGGGACAGCTACTTCAAAACAGCAATGAGTCCGCCCTGCTCAGATCCTGCCTTCGAATCATGGGTCTCAACCACCCGTGGTTATCATGGGTCTTGCTTTCTCTGGTTCCTAACTGTGGCCCAAAATATGAAAGTAATCTTTTCCACGAAATTTTTTAATTTTTTTTTTAAAATCCTTTATATTAAGTTCACTTGCGCACTTGCTTGCTTACGGCCGTGCAAATCTTTCGGTCGTTTTTTAACCCACTTCCCGTGATCCAATCGAGCTGACATTTTCCACACAGACTCGTTGTGCGTGACAATTAATGTTCGTGAAAAAATAATTCCTAAATTTTACACTTTTTAGGACAAAAATATTATATTTAATTACCAATTGCTTAATGCTGGCATGCAATCATCTGACCCATAGGTGGCAGCCATCTCAAGCCAGAGGACGAGAGGACTCTAGCCGCCACGCATATAAAGGATTTATAGTGAAAAACTTTGTTTTTACGGGTTAATTTTTTAAAGATTCATTGCCATGCACTGAACGCTTTTAGAGGGGGCACATACAATGTGTGGTCCGAGTGGAGGTAGACCTTTTGAGGGGCCGTCGGAAGTTATTCTCTGATATCATCTTCGGGGGCCCCGTTCTACGACACAGAGAGGTGTACTGTTAGCTGCAAGAGTTTT
The DNA here is from genome assembly GCA_014621495.2 of Entosphenus tridentatus. Taxonomy (NCBI): domain Eukaryota; kingdom Metazoa; phylum Chordata; class Hyperoartia; order Petromyzontiformes; family Petromyzontidae; genus Entosphenus; species Entosphenus tridentatus. The sequence goes on from CM025649.2 coordinate 4,040,527, forward strand.
GAATGGAAATCTCGACTTGAGACGCGACGTGGATTGATTTCGCAATTGTAATGACCAAAAGAAACAAAAACACATTAACTTAAATATATTTATACCCCATCAGTCTCGTAGTGTCTTGTAATTTGTTGTCGTTGGAAAGGGGCAGTTGCCATCTCAACCGATGGAATGTAGCGAATTGTATACAGACAGCACGCACGTTTGATGCGTAGATACCGCGTCTGTATTTCTCGCCCCCCCCCCCCCGTGATGGATGAGCCTCTGGGTCCTTGGCGACCCTGTAACCTTGTGCACATTTCGGGCTTGGGCGTCCGACGAGGTCTCTCTGTGTGTCTGCCTGTTCCACCGCTCACTTACCCGCGTACAATTGTGAGTTCAAAAAGCCACAAACGTGAACTGTGGCCTGACCCTTGCAGAAAAACGTTAAATGCCTGAGCGAATGCCTCCATATTTTACTAACAGCACATGAGAGAATACCATGCTGGTCAATATATGGATTGGAAAAAATGGGGCCAGATGCCTGCTTGAATGTAACAATTCGCTGTGTGTGTGTATTTATAAAACGGCTTCATTTTAATTCCTTAACATTTTTTTGCTCGTTGATTGTTGGGAAAAATCTGGTGTACAAGGAAGCAACTCAATTTTATAGGTGTTTTTTTTTTACGAATTGTAGCACACGCGGATTTTTCGGACGTTGCAAAACCAGGCGCATGCACCCTACGCATGCACCCTACGCACGCACTCACAGATGCACTCACGCGGCTTTAATGGGTCCTCATTTTGACTGCTAATCAGAAAAGTATTCCTGACCGTTCTCAATATTTCATGAGCAGCCGTGATTGGATGAGTGCTTGCCAAGGAGAGCCCGACCGCTCGGTCGGACGGCGTTTGGCAGCGAGGGCTACCGTACGTATTCCTAGGATGTCTGTGAAACAGGGCATTTTGTGGAAAATCATAAGATAAAATAACTATTGCATTTATTTTTATTGGTTTGAAATCTAAAAGCCACTTTCCAATTTTTTGTTTGTAAATAGAGTCCCGGGGGAGATTTTTTTAAAAATGTTTTTTTTTTATTCTCCATCAACCACTTAACTGCCATCTTTAAATCTATTATATATATCCTCGCTCTGTTGCTTGCCACAGCAATCACGACTGAGACACTTATTGGCAAGATAACGTGCAATGAATGCTGCAAAAGGATATAACCGTTGGGCAATTGTACAAGAGTGAGGCGGAAAGACTTCCCCGAGTCGTTTTACAGATGTCTCTAAAAGCAATTGCAGCTGTATCTGTCAAATTGGGTGGGGTGGTGGGGGGGCACCGCTGATGCGTCTGCATGTCTCGTGTACACGTGCAAGTGTGCGGCACTTTCGTCAATCCACTGCTGTGAAAGAGAACTCCTCCCCAAGCTGGGCAGGTCACAGGGGTTATTTGACCACACTTTACGATGCTGGTCAGTGCGGATTTGGTTGAGGCTGTTTGCCTTGAGTGATCACCGTGCAAAGCAGATGAACCAGGGAGCAATCACCTAACATGGCAGCAGTTCACCTGCACATGCCTGCCTCATCCACAGGACCAGACAGGCCTGCAAGTGAACGTGTGTGTGTGTGCATAGGTGCTCGCTAACAGCACTTTCCCCAACAGCCTGTTAAAGATTTTGATTTAAAGCTTTCGTGACTGCAGCGATTCATATTCTTAGTTCTTTAGGTAAAGTCACGTAGAACATTTTCTTGCTGTGGATTTTACTGAAAGAACCAAGAATATGAAAGCCTGTTAAAGCTATATGGGGGATCTTTGTCTTTTTTGTTATAGGGCTTTCAGGGTTGACTTTATGGAGTAGTAGATCATAGCACAGAAAGTTGTACCGTACTGCTATGCTTTCACATCTACACTCCCTGCCTTCATCAAGCCACACTAATAAGAGTGGTGAAGTATGCTGTGCATTGACAAAGAGGCCGCGCATGCAGATGCACAACCTGGATATAATAAGATTGGCGATTTAAGATGTAAGGTGGTTTAAAAATAGCTGCTCATATATTCCAAATAGGTTGCTGTGAAGTCGTCGTTGTTGAGTGTGCAGGCGGTGCACAGGCAACGGGGCCCGTAGATCAGAGCGGCTCAGATGCCGGACAACAAAGGAGGAACATTTTGACAAGGAGGGGCCACCGTTTTCATTCCTTGCACCAGGGCCCTTACCCATCCCGCTGCGCCACTGAATGCAGGTTTTTCTTTCACACGATGGAGACAAGAGTGCCAATAAAAATCATAATAGATTTTTTTTTTTGGGTCGGATTGCATAAGGGGAAATGTGTGTCGTGCATAAAGCTATCACGTGGAACACACGTGGCCAATGTATTACCGCTTCAGTGCACCGGCACATTGGAGAGGAATCCACAGAACGTGACGATTGGCTACGACGTTTCGCAGGTAGTTACAGCAAGCAGCATCGCCAGGCGGTTGCTCTCGTTGTGCTCTGTGGCAGCTCTGATGTGCAGGCGGATTGTACCAGCAAGAGGCTGGGGAATTTGTTTCAGGGTCAGACCAGGAGAAGGGGGGGTTGGGGGGATGCAGGGAGACCTGGGCTCGGGGCATCGTGACCATCGGGGACTAAAACCCAGACGGCGGAGTGTTGCCACCTTTCAAATCGCTCTGCATTATTAAAGCAACTTCACTCACAGCTGGGACCCCCACTCACGATAATTCTAGCTCCCTGCACCCCGACCCCCCACCAGCCACCCCACGCCGACCCCACGTCGTTTTTGCAGCGCGTAATTAAACGAGCGTCGTGCAACGCAGACAAACCACGGGGAAATCACCTGGCAATCGCCTGGCATGGCAGCGGCCTACCTGCACATTCCTGCCTCACTAATCCACAGGACAAACGTTCTGTTTTCTTGGTTCTTTCGGTAAAGTCACGTAGAAGGGAAGTAATAAAATAATGCAAATAAAACATAATAATTATTTTATTATGTTTTATTTTTTTATTTTATAAAATAAAACATAATAATTATTTTATTATGTTTTATTTTTATTATTTTATTACTTCCCTTCTACGTGACTTTACCGAAAGAACCAAGAAGATGAATCCCTGCAGTCACGAAAGCTTTAAATCGAAATCTAAACGTTCTGTTGTGCATGTGTCTCTTTGTGTTTGAACTCGTGTGCCGTGCTGACATTCACGGGTGATCTGTCAGCACTTGCCCCAAAAGTCTGTCAAGGCTGTACGGGTGGTGTTGGTTTTGTGTCTGTGCTATGCTCCCGGCGAGCTGAGTTCGATAATTATCTGAATCGGTCCTGGGCATCTCCTAGATCGATTCAGCCTCCAATGAGCACCTGGTGTGGCATGTAAACATTGCGACTAGCGAGACAAAGGCGGCCGCGCGTGGTGCTGGCCACCCACCCACCCACTCGTGTGCCATGTCGGCCTTCATAGGTGCTCGCGAACAGCATTCATCCCAAAAGTCTATTAAAGGCTATACGGGCGATTTTTCGATTTAAAGCTTTCGTGACTGCAGGGATTCATCTTATTGGTTCTTTCGGTAAAGTCACGTAGAAGGGAAGTAATACGGGGAAGTAATACGGTAGAAGGGAAGTAATACGGGCGATCTTTGTCTGCCTGGAAGAGAGATTGCGCATTCATTCATTTAGTCATTTGTTCGGTCATTTTCTCGATCGTTTGTTCGATGTTGTGTGCAAGCAAAGGCGCGTGCATCTATCTTGACAATCTAAATGCTCACTAATTCAATTACTATTAGTTTTCTTGCCCTCACACGCATTTATTTATATTAGTTGTTTGTGGATGTGTGTGTTGCCTATGTGGCTGCGGCGAGTGGTTTGCTCACTGCGCTAAGAATCCGGTAGACTGTGTTCAATTCCCTGTGGTCATGCCAAACATCTGAACCAGTTCTGGGGGCATGCTCTAGGTCGGCTCAGCCTTAAATGAATTAGTACTGAGGAGACAAAGTCAGCCAGGCATGGCCCCAGCCACACCACCCGCTCGTGTGCTGTCACGTCCTTAATAGGTGCTCGCTAACAGCACTTGCCCCAACAGTATAATACCATATGTAGAATTTAATTTTTAACCTATGTTTATCTCGTGAGGAGTGGTGGTGCAGTGGCTAGCGCAATGCGCTACAAACCTTGTAACCTGAGTTCTGATTCCTGGCCATGGCTAAAATCATAAGCAAGTGGTAGCTGAACGTGGACTCAGCCTCTGTTCTGTGCTGTGTGAATACCAGGGCTGGGAAACAGAGGCGACTGATTGTACATAGTGCTAACCACACAACTCTCTCAGCCTTAACAGGACTTGTCCTTCCGCTCTGTATGGCTACACAGGTTATCTTTATCTTTGTGTGTGTGTGTGTGTGCACATTTCGCCCATTTGAAACCATAAAAAGCCACTTCTGAAATGTACGACTTTACCTTAATTATTCATGATAATTTTTTACGTTTTAATTATCCACAAGAATATGGATTTATATTATTCATTGCTATTGTTCAAGGTAGAATCCAATGTCATTTTAAAGAGTCAACATTGAGTGCTCTCAGGTTGTACAGTGCTTTGGGGTTGTACTGCGGGTTGTCTGCCGTCATTTCCGATGTTTTACTCCAAGTGCCAGGAGCTACTTCAGAAACCGAATTCAGTTTGGAGAGTTATCCGGCGCACTCGTGTGTCCGTCCATCAGTCTGTCACTTACAATAGTTATTTTACGTGAGTATTTTTTCTCTGAACAGCGATAAGTAAAGGCTATTTCTACCTGTCGAAGCCACCACCCATGTTTATAATTACAGTAAACCAGGGACCTACGCTTTTGAAGATGAGCTAATCTGACAGGCTTTTAGAAGTATAAAAGCTCTCTTCTCATTCATATATATATTTTAGTTGAGAGTTTAATTTTTTTGTGGAAATATCTGGCTAACATGTGGGGCGAGGGAGGACTTAAAACTGTGAAATGTTCTGTCGATTGCCTTCACCCTGCATGTACCCAATCTTGTCAGATCTCAGAAGCTAAGCAGGCTTTGAGCCTGGTTCGCATGTGGATGTGTGATAACAAGTGCAGGTGTGGTATGGCTGCGAAGGATGCGGGGTGGCAGTAGATGGCAGTACGGCAATTGGCGCGGTCCAGCGACAGATTTGGTCCACTAACTGTGGATCCCTTCGTATGTGTGGGTTTTCAGTGGTTACTCCAGTTTCCCCCACACACGAAGCCAACCCCTCGTTCAATAGAATTGGTCAAACATCCCAATGCAGCAGGGCCTTCCTGAAAAAAGGTCGTGAGACTCGGCGAGGCCTTGCTGGCTAAAGGACATTATCCTCATCACCAGCCATGAGCTAGCCACTGCAGTTCCACTAATTGACGTCGCTCCTTGCGTAGGTGAGAGATGCTACAGAGCTACACAACAATGCGAGCGAATGCGTCGACATGCATAGGTGTCCATCCACCAGTGGAACGTGTGCAGATGCTTAGGTAGATTATACTGGTAGGAACCTCCTGGTTACACCAGCCCACAGGGGAGTATTGTGTCCGAGGGGCTGGGTGGGGAGGGGAGGGTGGGGAGTGTGGGGCTGGGTGGTGAGGCGAGGGTGGGGAGGGGCTGGGTGGGGAGGGTGGGGAGGGGCTGGGGGTGGAGGGTGGGGCTGGGTGGGGGGTGGGAGGGGTGGGGCTGGATGGGGAGGGGCTGGTCACCCCGTGGTGCCCTTATAAGACTCAACGTTTAACCTACTCACGCCGGCTTGTGCCCGCCCTCAGAGTCGGGAATATTTGCGGAATACACCATGCCGCCGTTGACCCTGGCCACTGACCGAGCAACCCAACGTTCCTACCAGCTCCCTCCGCAGCAGGAATGTGTTTACGTCGCAGGAGCATGAGATATTGCGGCGGCTTTGGGAGGCCTTCATCCACCAGTGGACTGGTCATGGGTGATGACGATGATGATGCAAGAGTGGATAGAGTATGACTGATGCCCACTGGCTTTATATTGATTGGTAGCGGCCTTGCTGCGGTGCTGCTGTTGTAATCGGATTCCCTGTGATTTAAGCGACGGCTGCCGCTGCTCACACTTGTGATGTCCAAGCAGTCACGTGCCGAGTCGCCATCGCTCTCTCTCGTGTGGGATGCATGAACGTCGCATGAACGTCGCATGCGCCGCCAGTGACGAGGGAGGCTCTTGCACCGCGACGTGCCGGTGGTGTTTTAAGGGGCCGTCCATAAATGACGTCATGCACCTGGGGGGGGGGGGGTCAGATATCTGTGACGATGTGTGACGAGGGGGGGGGGGTTGAGCAATGTGACGTCACATCAAAATGCGCAACTTTTAATAAATATAGAATTGTTATAACACTAATTGTTATAACAAATGTTGTTATAACTAATTGTTATAACAAATGTTGTTATAACACTAATTGTTATAACAACACTCCTACAACATCAGAGTGCAGCGCCACATTAAATACGCACTACAATGACAATAGTTTAAAGCGATTTGAAGCATGTTTTATGTTCAAAATGGAAATATGGTTTAGGGGAGGGGGCAGAGCTTTGTGACGTCATATTTGAGGGGGGGTCTGACTTTTTGTAACGACGTGTGACGAGGGGGGGTGGGGGGAGTAAAAAATCGTCCAAAATCGCGTGACGTCATTTATGGACGGCCTCTAACGCAGCGTTAGACCATGGTGGTGCCAGACGGAGGAAGATCCAGGCTGTTAAGACAAATATCCCCCGTATAGCCTTAACAGACTGTTGGGGCAAGTGCTGTTAGCGAGCACCTATGAAGGCCGGCACGGCACACGAGGGGGTGGGTGTGGCCAGCGCCACGCCCATTCCACCTTTGCCTCCCATATGTCGATGTTTACACACCGCACCAGATACTGATTTGAGGCTTAGTCGATCTAGGGGAGGCCCAGCGCCGGTTCAGATAATCGTCACTGGTGGTGGCCGTGAGCGGGAATCGAACCCGGGCTCTTAGCGTACTACGCCCACCGCTCCCCATGCACCACGCTGCACCACGCGTCATACAAACATCCTGCAACAATCACGTGGAACATTGTACATCTGCTGTAATTGCATGCGACTAGCAAGCAGGCGTGGCCAACACACTCCGACCACCGCCATCACATCAAGCACTCTCTCGCGCGCTCTCATCACTCTCTCTCTCTCTTTCCATTTATTTTGAAGCCATTAGCGGCTAGCCCTGGGTTTTGAAAAAAAAAGAATCGGTTTCACTCGCCTCCCCACCCTCCCCCACCACTGCCCACCCTCCCCCACCATTGACCACCCTCCTTCCCCAACAAAGACAAAGATCCCCCGTATAGCCTAAACAGACTTGCAGGGAAAGTGCAGTTAGCGATTAGCACCTATGAAGGCCGGCACGGCACACGGAGGGGGTGGGTGGCCAGCACCACGCCCGGCCGCATTTGTCTCTCCCAGTGGCGATGTTTACACACCGCACCTGCTACTCATTTGAGGCTGAGTCGACCTAGGGGAGGCCCAGGATCGGCTCATACCATCGTCACTGGCGTCGGTGGCCGTGAGCGGATTTCGAACCCGGGGAGGCCAGAATTGTAGCGCAGCGCGCTAACCGCTACCACTACCGCCCCCCTACACACACAGACACACGTACACACACGCATGCACGCAGATGCAGCCCCCCCCCCCCCCCTTATAGCCTTTAGCCTTTCACAGATTGCTGCGACAATTGCTGTTTGCGAGCACCTTTTGTGCCGGAACGACACACCTACGATGTGGTGGGTGGTCAGCACCACGCCCGCCCCCCTTTGTCTACACGGGTGTTGGTGTCGAAGTTTTAAGTTTGTTTTCTCTCTCTCTGGATTTTTGTTGTCTCTCTCTGCTTGTGTATCGGTCTTCGTGTCTTGCAAATTTCACACTTAACTTCTAATTTAGCAATCTTTGGAAGAACGTAATCAACCAGGCTATGCGTCAATTGTGTGTTGACCGACCCTCTGTGTTGCATTGCATTACGTTTCGAAATCTTGCTAGGTTTATTTGATTTAGTGTACTTTCTCTGTTTCCACTCGTTTTGTCGTTCTTATGTTCTGCTCTCTCTGTGTGTCTCGGCTGTTGTCCCTCTCTGCTTTTGTCTGTTCTTCGTGTTTGCGTCTTGTCTCTCTTTAAAATTTCACACTTAACTTCTAACTTAGCAATCTTTGAAAAACGTAATCAACCAGTCTATGCGTTAATTGTGTGTTGACCGACTCTCTGTGTTGCATTACATTACATTTCGAAATTTTGCTAGGTTATTTAATTCAGTGTGTCTCTCTCCCTGTCTCCTCATTTTTCTAAGCTTCTGCAGCGTGCCACTCATTGACATGCTAATTTCTCTACCCCCTCCCTCTCTCTCCGCCCCCCTCTCTTTATTTAAGGCCTCGACACAGAGACGTGGTTTCTCTGTGTGCCTATGTACGTCTCTCTCTCTCTATGTATCTCTGTGATATCTGTCTCTACTTATATGTCTGTCTATATGTCTCTGGTTCTGTGTTTTATCTCTCTCTCAAATTTAGCATTCTCAGGAAGAACGTAATCAACCAGGTAGGGTGTTGACTGTTATGTAATCCGACTCTCTGTTGTATTACATTACATTTCTAAGTATACTAGATTTGTGTTTCTATTTCATTTATACCTGATGATGATTGCTTATGTTGCAATCGAAACGTCGTATGCTAGTATTTAATTTATTACTTTCTCTTTACACGTCACTTTACCGAAAGAGCCAAAGAGTAAGGTGTGTTGGTGTGTTCGGCACCGCAACGGGGTGTTCATTTCAGGCTGAGTCAGCCTAGGCGGAAGCCCAGGACCTGGTGAGAAAGAAAACAAATCGTCACTCCTGATTGTTCGTGAGCGGGGAATCCGACTGGATCGTGATCGCCGGGTTCGTAGCGCAGTGGCGCTGAACGATGCCCCCATTCGCACACAGACGCGCGCAGCCCGCTTGGCGCAGTACGCAAGTCCAATGCAGGCGGGCAATGCCCATTACTCACTTGCACACTGCGCTCCAAAGAAAAAAAACCAGCCTCACACACTCCTCCTCCTCCTCCCTTGTATATTGACTCCACCAAGCACATTGCCATGCACTCATACGTACAAAGACCACCACGCCCCGCAGCTCCGAAAAGCCGAAGAGACTTGGGGGGGGGGGGGGCACGTGTGTGTGCGTTAGCGAGCACGTGAGCGAGCACGTTATTGAGGCATGGAACGGCACACGAGGGGGTGGGATGGCCAGCACCACGCCCAGCCGCCTGCCTTAGGCGATGTTTACAGCAATAATGTACTCATTTGAGGCTGGGTCGACCTAGGGAAGACCCAGGACCAAGTTTGGTGGTGGCCGTGAGCGGGAATCGAACTCGCGTCACCGGGTTCGTAGCGAGGTGCGCTCACCGCTGCAGCTGCCGCTCCCCACTCATATCTACACACGCGCGCACTCACAAACACATTATATATGCACACGTTCCTCGATGATGATGATTATCAGCCATGAGCAAACGCATCCACTACGAGATGAAGAATTTCCCCCAAATTCCCACGTTGCAACAATGCACCTGCGCACGAGATCAATTCACGCGCTCCATCTCCCCCAGTGGTGGTCCCCACGGACACGTTCAGTCATTTCTTTGTCTCCTATGCACACGTGCTTATTATACAGCGTGCTGCATTACACGTTGTCATTACTCTCTTAGCACGCAGATACACACCATATATGGATGTCTGTACAAATAACACGTATGATACATTGCATCGCCTATGCATTCTGTATAGGATGTATTTTGCATATACTGTACCCCTTTCAGTATATTTGCAAGAGCATGTGTACTGTAGCAATAAGCATAAATACATCAATACAATCACTCAGCATGTACTGTATAGTGCAATAGGAATGCATACTGTAGCAGATATACTGTGTTATGAAGTATATATGTACACAGCATAAGTACACGACTGCGAAACGTAGCATATATGCATATCACATATAAAAGCATGCACGCACACATGGCATTGTACGTAGCAAATGTACAATATAAGCTGTAATTCATAGCATATATGTACCGGCACAATTGGTATACACACGTACAGTATAGGGACATATGCACATCATATACACGCGTGCAGTATTTCAAATGGTGTATCTGCATAATTGATGCATTTTGAAATTGTTGTTTTAATTATCAGATGTCATTTTGTTATAAGCAATGGTTTGTGTGTGGAAAAAATTGTCATCGTTATCAGCAGGAAATCATCAGCAGCAACTCAGCTTAGTGTATGGTCGTCATTGTCATAATCAGCAGGAGTTTTCATCGATATGGCATGATTATTGATGAACGTTATAATCCTCAGGATATAATAAATGGCATTAATATGATCGTATGCGTCATAACAGCAATATCACATGTTTCGTCATTGCCGTTAACATGAACATCATCATTATCAGCGCACCATCATCAATACATGTTCATGAACGTTATCATCATCAATGAATATAGGAATCATTATTAATTTAATAATATATCTTGATGACGAACGTAATTCTGAGTCGACGTTTTATTCATAGTTAAATCCATAATCATCATCATTAAATAATCCATTATCATGGACATCATTACGAAGATCATTACAATCATTAAAAAACTTTGTCATGGTTAATATTACAAACATTATCATATATAATGTGTATATGGTCAATGCTGTCATATAAGTATTATTATCAATACAATACAGTGATTTTGATCATAATAATCTGAATTACAGTATCATTAGGATGCTATGATATAAATATCATCAGCAGCAGCGGCGGCGGTGAGCTGAATAATTTTCTGCGTGATGTCATGCATCTCATCTTTTCAAAATGAAAAAAAATACACATTAGGCGGAGCAACTCAACGAGCGAGAAAGGAATAGGAGAGAGGGGTGGGGAGGGAGTGAGGATGGGAGGGAAGGGGATGTGGGGAGACTGGTAGAGAGGGGAGGACCAGGAGGGAGGGAGGGAGAGAGGACCAGGGGAGAGAGAAGGAGATCCGTGGACTCTGCAAACGGGGGAGGGCTACCAAGGCAGAGGCCACACGTCCACTGCAAAGCAATTAAACACCATCCCTGCACGGGGATTTGTTTCTGTGCATGCTCGGACGAAGCCTGCTTTTGCAAAAAAAAGGATCGTAGGGACATCACAACAACAGCGACGGCGTAACGCAAGAGTAGCGATACGAATTAATAGTTACGGTGGAGGAGGCGGTCCAGGAATGGCGCACGCGGCCTCGAAGCTGAAGAAGGCTCGTGATCAGATCCAGGAGGTATCGGTGCCGACACCGAAGGACAAAGAGAAGGAGCAGGCGGACAGGGAGAGGGAGAAGGAGCAGAGGAAGGAGCAGAGGAGGCTGTCGCGAGAGAAGACTGAGCGGAGGCGTAAGGTCAGGGCTACTGGCCACACTGCCACCAATTAATTAGAACGGACCGCGACAATTACAGCACGTGTATGTACACGTGTGTGTGTGTGCGCGTGTGCACGCGCGTGTCTGTGTGCGTTAATGGATGGTGATGTGGGTGGAGCGGTAGCGTCGTGGTTTGCGCAATGCGCGCTGTGAATCTGTTAACCCTGGGTTTGATTCCCAGACACGGCTAACGTCAGTGGCGGGTGAAATCTGAACCGGTCTCAGGCCTCCGACTTGGCCTTTGGTGCAGTGTGTAATACATCAGCATTGGGGAGACAAAGACGGCTGGGCGTGGTTCCGACCACACCACCTCGTCGTGTTGCCGTGCACTGCCTTAATAGGTTTTTGCTCACGGCGCGAGGCTACGAGAGGGATCGTTGTCGTTGTATTCGTGGAGCGGAGTAAATATCAGTCCTGGGGATGAAAAAAGAGGCCGAGGGTGCTGGTGGTGCTGGTGGTGGCTACCCTTTGCTGTGCGCCGTGATGGCAATAACAGGTGCTCGCGAACAGCGATTGCACCAGATGAGTCGTTTGATCCAAATGTTTGTCTTCTTTCGAATTACCGAATTCATTGTGTGTTTATAATGATTGCACTGTGTTCTACATATAAATAAATGCAGCATATTAATATTTTAATCTATTGTGAAAACAGGTCATGCAGTGTATCTTTAAAGGCAGGAGTGGTCTGGGAGTTCTCGAAGCAATATATTATTTAAAAATGTATATTTAATTCCCTTTTTTTTTCGTTGTAATGCTTACATTTTTACAATATTCGGCCGAATCAGCGCGGGACAAAATTACAGATGAATTGTGTTCATTGACATGCGTGAGATCGCAAAATCATAAATTGTTGGTTTCAGTTATTACAGAATACAGATTTACGATATAAATAATACCGTAGTAGAATTTACCGCAACGATGCAGCAAATATATACAGGGGCATAAATGTTTAAAATTGCCCTTTTTCAACTCAGCGTCGGGTGACTTAAGTCCGACTTCGTGGAACAGATCACTGTATACGTAAACGCCGCAGTGAATTTCACGTGAAAACTTTGTAAACGCAGCAAGTTGATGTTCCTGAGAAATAATTGTTAGAGTTCACATTTCTGGCACAGGTGTAGACTTGGTGCTTGAGAGATTAAACAATATAATATTATAAATATCGTCTGTGGTTTTAACAGGGATAACAATTATAGAGATAATACAATGAAAACATCTAAAAAAAATTTGGATTTAAATGTGTGCATTGTCACAAGCTGAGAATATGGCGATGACTTGGGGAGGCCTTCATCCAGCAGTGGATCGATCATGGCTGAGGACGATGATGATGGCATAAAAAAATAATCAGCCTGACAAAATGTAGATTTGAGAAAATATTCACACGTTGACGGCAAGCCACATGATTCGCTCATTAAAAAAATCTCTCTTTGAAATATATTTATTAAAATCATGTCTTGATTCAATATTCGAGAATATGTGCATGTGTAGGCGTATTTATGCGTTGGCGTCTCCATGTGCCTCGCACACTGACTGCGCTAGAAGCCAGCCATCTGGGTTCGATTCCCGATCTCGGCAACAACCATTAGTCGTATTTAAACCTGGTCTGGGCATCCTCTAGGTCGACTCAGCATTAAACTAATGCAATATTTTGTACGGTGTGGTGCAAAAAGATCAGCAGAGAACTCAAAGGCAGCCCCGGACATGTCGCTGGCCACATTATACCCTGGAGTGCTGTGCTGACCCTAATAGGTGCTTGCTAACAGCACTTGCTCTACACGTATATTCAGGCGATACAGGGGATTTTTGCCCCATACACCAGCTATCTTTTCGTTGATAATAATATCACTGCGCTACCATCCTAGTACCGTAAACGTAAGTTCGATACCCAGTTCAATGATACTATTTCACACTTATGTTGATGCAGACCGATAGCACCTTGTACTATTTACTCCCAGACGAGGTGTGGAGAAACAACGGTCGTCGGAGGGGTATAGGTGTGTGGTCTCCCCTAGGTTGACTTAGCCTCAAATGAGTACCTGGTGCGATGTACAGAATATTCGTGCCTTTAAAACTGAGCCAAGTCTGTTCATCCATAAATAATATGCTATAGTAAAATGCATATGTTGTTGTACTCAATTTATGGGATAAATATGTACGACTTTGATCAAAAGCGCTTAAGACGCTTAATTGTAGCCAACTTTCGTGTGAATCACATCAAGGCGGGCCGCCATTGAACCAAATGCGAGCCCATTGAGACCCATTGCCTCAATGCCAAGATGTGCACCTGGGCAGCATATGCAATTATAATCATATTGTAATTCTAATCAAATGTAATTATAATCATATTTAATTATAATCATGTAATTATAATCAAATCTAAGTATAATCATGTAATTATAATCACATGTCATTATAATCATGTAAGTATAATAATGTAATTATAATCTAAGGTCATTATAATCAAAGCTGTTAATGAGAAGCCCCCATCATAAAACGGAATGACAGTGCAGCCTGGAACACCGCGAGTTTCACATAAGACGTGGACATGTATAATGTAATTCTAGATTTGAAGCTTTCGTGACTGCAAGGATTCATATTCTTAGGTTTTTTCGGTAAAGTCACGTAGGTAAAAAATTAAAATTAATAAGAGTAAAATAAAAATAAAATAAAAATCACGACGTTTCGGAGGCAACACAAGCTTCCGTCTTCAGGTGGAATCGTCACAGCACGATTGCTGTATCAAGTATAATGTATACTCTCTCTGTGCATATGCAACAACCATTAGCATTTCCTGAAGTGCATTGTGCTCCTCTTGTCTTTGGCCATCATCAAAATGAAGTTGAGCAAATGTGAGCAAGTGACAGCAGCAGTGACGCTGTAATAGACAACTGTGGGCCGGTTTTGTGTTCATTCAGGTCTCGTCAGCACAGTCCAGTCACCAATACTCACTGCTGACATTTCTGCCTCAGCCCGAACCATTATAGAAGATTGTATCGATGTGATTTTTTTGCCATCATTTGCAGGTTTGATTGTTGTTGGCATTAGCCAAGCAAATGGCCCCAATAGTGTGGAAGTGGAGACTCCACATCTATGGTTCCCAGAGGCATTAAGAGGACCACAATGCAGTTCAACAGGATATGCCGATGGTTGTTGCATAATGCACAAAGTCTGCTGTGCTTTGTACATGTTGTTTGTGTTGTTTAAAAGACATGGTTATGTAAGAGAACTTGATAAGCAAATACATAGCTCTTGTTTATACTGTGTCGTGTTATACATACTGCAGTGACCAATTTTGAGTGATATTGTTGAATCTCAGGACTAGGGCTTGAGTAAAGGTTAGGTAAATGTTACATCCTATAGTGCGGAGTTTGATTGATTCCCGTTCACGATCTAACATCAGCGGTGAGTGAAATATAAACTGGTCCCAAGTCTCACCTTTAGCAACATGCACTGACCAGTGTGGTGAAGTATGGTTTAAACAACCCGCCCCTTTGACCGAAATGGAGTGGGGGAGGCATTCATCCAGCAGTGAACTGACATTGGATGTATATTATTTTAATAGGGTGTGTTTCCATGCGTTTGTACTAGCAAATGGGAAATACATGTTTAGTCAAATTTGCATTGTTTTGTAATTAACACAATGCCCTTGACTCGTCAGGGTAATTCTACCTTCAGTTTAACTTATACGCTCAAAGCTATTGCTGTTCACACTTTTCACATATATACAGTATATACATCAAATATCAAATGTAATTAGATTCCAAATGTTATTCACCTTTAAACATAGCTGCACTTTGGGCTATATTCGGCTGCCTATGTTCTGGAGATATTCGCCTGTACTGTGTTCCCACTTCTCTGCTCTCCGCTGTTGATTTATTACCAAGTGGTAGTTGGACTGACATTGACGTGCTGATGGTGCTAATGATGATAGCGATGACGGTGATGGACTCTGGTTAGGCAGGTAGAAGACATTTTCACATAATCTGTGCCTCCCCTCGTTCGACTCAGCCTTAACCTCCTCGGGACACTATTGAGCGCAGTGTATAGTCCACTGGGCTTCGACCCTGATCACCTTGGGTTAAATTCCCGGCCACGGCTAATATCACTTGCAAGTGATATCTGAAACTGTACTGGGCCTTCCCTTAGATTGACTCAGTCATAAATGAGCACCTGCTACATTTTTTAGCAGGTACGGGATACAAACTTCATCACGCAGGAATAAAAAGGCTGTAGGCCCGTGATGGTCAGTGACCTCATCGTGCGTTGCGCAGGCCTTAAATAGGTTCTCGCGAACAGCCCTTGGCCGAGGGGATGATGAAGGATGGTTGAGTGAGCTTCCTTCCGTTCCACCCCATCGCTCTGGCTTGTGTTCGCTCGCACGCTCTTGCTAGCACATACACCAGAGGTCGCAAACGGGTTTTGATTCCTTACCCGTACCCGGCCGCACCAGGGTTGCAAACGGGTACCCGTACCCGTACCCGGCCGTACCTGTACCCTACCCGTACCCAGCTGGGTATGGGTAGGGTACAGGTATCGGGTACCTAATTGCGAACTCTGGGATGAAGCCATGTTGCAGGCGCGGGTGGGTTGATTCTAGGAACTTGAATTGTGTGAAGAGACAAGACGTTGGGAAATAAGTGACAAACAGTTACTCACCAGTGACTCACGGTCTACCTGTACCCGGCCGCACCAGGGTCGCAAACGGGTACCCGTACCCGTACCTGGCCGGGTACGGGTAGCCGGGTATCGGGTAGGGTACGGGTATCGGGTACCCGGTTGCAACCTCTGACACACGCACAAACGCGCACACACACGCACAAAGACACAACGATCCCCTCTATAGCCTATAAGAGACTGTTGAGGCAAGTGCTGTTAGCGAGCACCTATGAAGGCCGGCACTGTGGCACACAAGGGGGTGGGTGGCCAGCACCACGCCCGACCGCCTTTGTCCCCCCAGTGGCGATGTTTGCACCCTGCACCAGGTACCTCATCTTAACTTTACCCCATCTTAACTTTAGCCCAAACCCATAATACTAATTATATCAATATTCCTAACTATACATCACTAAGCTTAACAATATTATTATACGATTAACTCGATCATGACCGTTAGCTTCCCATAAACCCTATAGCCATTCTTTACCACTATAACCCTGGTAGTACCTCTAACAAGGCCGTAATTATAATATTTAAAATGCTCAAAATGTCCCCCCCAATATAATGCTATTAAAAAATTCTATGCTATGTAATAAAAACAACAATTTGCTAAACCTTGGCCACAATATCTGGACTTGCCTTCATATAACAATGCATAGATTTTGTTTATATGATTGTGGTTATGATTGTACTTCATTAATCCCTAATCTCTGCCATTACATACAATGATACAAGAACATTGTAAAAATAAATAAAAAGTCCAACCCATGTGTTAGTGAATTTAAAAAAATACTTTAGGCAGGAAATGACAGGAAATTTGTTTTCAAATTTTTATATTTTTCTGGGTTGGAACCCCCAGACACCCTGAAAGATTTGGTCCCCGCCAATTTTGACTGCATGTCTACGGCCTTGACCTCTAAAACTAACCACAGCACAATCCCTCACACTAACTCTCGGTGTCTACACCATATAACATTAACCAGGCTAACCCTTAACTTAAATGCATAGCTTACGCTGCAGAAAGAAATCCCATAGTAATCCAACCTCTGGGTTTGCCTGTTATCCTGGGTTCTGGGAAAACACAACCACGTGTTTCCCACCAGCAGCAGCAGCAGCTATTGCGCGGTTCTTCTCAGTTGTCGGAAGGACAAGTGGGGGGCCGCTCTTCCTCCTGTGCTCGTGCAATTACTGGGCTCTCACACGGACGGCCAGGACGATCGATATCGCACCCAGCCTTCGGGAACACAGGGCCCACCAGGCACACACCATGTCTTCGTATCGCCCGCGCGGCTGGGCGCGTGTTTACATCGGACGCAGGCCCAGCTTGTGATCTCAAACAGCCAATTGTTTGACTTCTGCTGCGTCCGTAGAGTTAGCCAACTTTTTTGTGTGGGGAATCAAGCCAAGCGTGCCATTGTCTGCGACGTGGATGTTTAAAGGCCCTGTGATGTTGTTCGGCAAAAGTACCTAGGTCCTCTTTATGTTGACATCAGTGGGAGGCATCACCTGGTTGGCACGGGCCCTGGATTGAGGAATAAAATGAGTACCTCCTCATCCGTGACCAGATTCCCTCTCTTCAGAGCCCGGCTCATCGGCCGCCCTTTGAGCCATAGGCCGCCGGTGCAGTTACACCACCTGCACACTCGGTGGCTACGCCACCGGTTGAAATCATAATGCGTAGTGCAAATGGTGTCATTATTTTTCCAGTGATTGTATTCTCGTGCATTCACTCGCTGGTTTGACAAACTTCTTGCAGAGCCTTTGGAAGCATCAAGCGACCATGCCTGTGTGGCCAGGCAGACTGCTACAACTACTACAATACATGGGCTTGCATATATCTTTTGGTTCTCAAGTTAGAAGCTAAATGATTGACAAACATCTTTCAGTACGACATGGGTTCAGCTGTCTATTGGGTTTTCGGGTTGTACCGTGTGTTGTTGGGCATGATGTCCGTACAGGACGGCATGATGTCTGTTCAACACCTCGTGATGTCCGTACAACACCTCATCATGTCCGTACAGCACCTCATGATGTCTGCACAGCACGCGATGTAACTCAGAAACACGTTGAAGAGATTTACAACACAACACTTCCACGAACACCTACTCATTATGTAGGAGAGTCCATGTGATGGGTGATTGGGACATTAAGATAATTCAGTCAACTGCAGTGGGTGTCTCTAACTCGTAATTGGAAACAATCACTCCATGAAATGTTTTTGTCTGCTCAGGACACATTTATTCTCTCATGCTTTCGGTTTCCTGGATTAGCTTCTATTGATCTTAATGTTCCCTGCAGTAATTGGGCAATAATTTATTTATTTTTATTAGGTGATGCCCTATGAAAAAAACAAACCTGCATTTTTCGGAAGATTTACATTTGTTTATCGTTGCTTGTCCTTGTAGTTTGTTAATTTCTTAAGTTATAAGCAGAATGACATCTTAGAGTAAATCAATAGTCGCGTGATAAAGGCCTTTTAAGTGCTAAAGCCGTGTTGACGTGCAGTGTGTGCACAAAATTCCTATACTCTCGTCAGCTATAACATGAGAATCATCCTGAGATTATTGTATTGGCTTGAAGACTGTGGGCTCAGATAGCAGTCATGTTTAAAGGCGTGGTGGTATGTGTGTAATACACACACAATTCTTTCATGCAGGATTTATGAACTAAAATATGTAAACTAGTTATTATTTGTATTTGAAGCTTTCGTGACTGCAGGAATACATACTCTTTGGTTCTTTCGGTAAAGTCACGTAGGTATAGCATGAAATAGATCACGACGTTTCGGGCGCAACACAAGCGTCCATCATCAGGTGGGAAAGCATGGTCTGCTGCTCATCAGATGGGAAAGCATGGCCTGCTGCTTTCCTCCTACCTGATGACGGACGCTTGTGTTGCACCCGAAACGTCGTGATTTGTTTTATTTTATACCTACGTGACGTTACCGAAAGAACCAAAGAGTATGGCTATTATTTACAGCCCTTTATCAATCCACTGCTGGATGAAGGCCTCCCCATGCAGTGCTGGTCATGAGGAGTTTATCGACCACACTTCACCGCGCTGGCCAGTGTGCGTCGGTGAATTCGGGGGCTCGGGACCGGTTCAATTATCAATGGCCACCGAGGTTGGCCATTCCTGGGAAGCAAATTCAGGTCACCTCTGTTCGTAACCAGTGCTCTAACCAGCGTCACGCAAACTTCAGTTATATGTGTCTTTTATTTTACTTATGCCTTCCGGACGCTGACCACTGGCCCTCGTGTTAAAGCTCTTGAAGCTCTAATCATTTAGAAACCGCTTCAAAAGAATTATAAGAATTCCCAAGTGTAGGTCCGACACACACCGACGATAAGAGTGGTTAAAAATAGAGCCCCAATGCTCTTGACACACAGGCTGGACTGCATTGCAGTATGAAGCGGACACACGTGGATATACAGTTCTCAGGCTCCTGTGAATGTTTGCTGTAGAGAAACTGTAGAATGTCCTCATATCAGGTTCTCATAGAGTCAGTTTCAACTGAAACCAGTTCCTCTTTGATGTAGGCCTCTGGGGACGACCGTTTTCCCCTCACATGCAAAGTAACTCACGAATTGAATTTGCCAAACATCCCAGAACTCGGTTTAATCACCAGTGGCCGCCCAGATTAAAACACCGGTTTTTATCATTGTTGGTGCCCACTGGAGTCTTGAATGATTCACATTCGCGAGTTTACGACAGACACGGGCACCCATGGACACGGGCACCAACTGCGAAGACTTTGGATGATGCGTGACTCAGCCACTCCACCTTCCTCTGAGAAGAGCTCATCTCCCACAAAGCACTTCTCCACACGATGGTGCCACCTAAAACCCCCATATGAAAATTGTATATTTCTATTAATTAAATGTTTTTTCTTACGGGTACTTCTTACATGTGAGCAGTGCTGGCACATTGCCTCCTATCCACTTTAAATAAAGTCAATTATTCCTTGCTTGCTAAAGTATATTCCACTTTCAAGGTCCGTGTCAAGACATTACGGCCAGTGCCGATGATTTTGCCACATCTCAGCATGACTTCCTTCTGCAAGGTCAAATAGTCATTGCAGATTGACACATTCCTCAAGGGCCGCTCTTAAGAATCTCATCACCATCATCTGCCTTTAGATCTTTCCCTTGGTTGCCGATCTCTGGGTGCCACTCCAAAGCCTGTCTCATTGATCTGCCCTCCTCCATCCTGCACACGCGTCCCACCCATCACAACCTCCTCATCCTGATTGAATCTGCAACGCTTCATTGCCAAGTTCTATTCCGAACTTCCAAAGGCCAGAACTTAACAGAGCAACATCGGTATCATGAAAGAGTTGTAACCTTTCTGTTTTGAAAGTTATTGCGCGCGGCTCGTATTGTGCCTGTCCATGAGCACACGTAACAACAGCCGTGAATCACAAGCAGACAGTGACATCATCCAGAGCACTTGTATCAAGCTAGTTATTCTGGTCACCTCGCAGCTCAGTCATACAATAAAGGAGGTCATTGGACAGACCCAGATATAAATGAAGGGTTAATAGACCAAGGTGAATGGCAGATGCACCACCTGCGCTCCCCGCCATGCCAGCTTGCTTTTAGCCAGCCAGCGCTCTGCTCATTGATAGTGTCGCCCCGTTAGCTGGTGTTGATGCTGCAGGGCGACTTTCCTTACTTTGTTATGTATTGTGGAGACTGGCAAAATAACCCCCCACCTCTTCGCTGGGTTGGATTGTGGCATCACTACCTGTTGGGTAGCGGTTGTTTTTGTTGCGGGGAACATTGGCGCAGTCGTTCGCACTCTGCTACGAACCCAACGAACTGCACGGCTGGTTACGTACGGTGCGAAAGAAGTTCAACATACATACGACCGAGTTCAATTCCGTGGCGAACAGTGGTGGATCGTGTCTGAACTGGTTCTGGGCCTATCCTAAGTAACCTCGGTCTTGAATGAGGACTGTGTCGTTGTGCTTGCTTAAACAAATGCTGCTGGATAATATTGGTCTTGGAAAACAAAGAAGCTGGTAGACTAACAAAATTTGTTACTTGTATGTGGAGATACAGAACAATGTTCTGCTTATGCATGCTGTTCAATGAGTACCTGGTGGGGCTTGTTAACATCAGCCCCGGGTAGACTAAATAAGCAGACCATGTCTCCACACACAGTACTAGTACTCATTTTGACATTGAATACAACAAATGCGTCCTCCACAAGTTTCAACATACAGTGTCTCATCAGTACTCGGGTAAATAAAGAAAGTATCTGGGCATAGTACTAACCACACCACTCTCCTCGTGGGCTGTACCGGCTTTAATAGGCGCTCGATGACATCGCTTGTTCCAACATTCTGACGAAAGGGGAGATCATTGCCTCAATGTGTGTATAGTTGAGCGTGGGTAATCACAGTCGGTGTAATGACGTCCTTGTATCCATCGCTTGAATGTGTGTGAGCATGACAGCCGGCACTCGTATAATGTCCAAATGCCATGTGTGTGCGCGTGTGTGCATGATGATTATCTGAACCGGTCCTGAGGCTTCCCAAGGTCGACTCATCCTCAAATGCGTACCTGGTGTGGTGTGTAAACATCGCCACTCGGTGGATAAAGGCCGCCGGGTGTGGTGGTGGCCACCCACTTCTTCGTGTGCCGTTCCGGCCTTTCTAAGTGGTCGCTAACAGCAATTGCCCAAACAGTCTGTTGAAAACTAAACGGGGGATCTTTGTCTCTGTGTGTGTGCGTGTGCCAATCGCTGCAGGCGGACAGCAGCGCGAGCTTCCTTCGCGCCGCGAGGGCTGGGAATCTGGACAAGGTCCTCGACTGCCTGAACAATGGCATCGACATCAACACCAGCAACCAGGTGATGCTGAGACCTCACTTCGTCTACTCTTAGCCAGGTTAAGATGTCATGTTGGCTGAGCAAGAGGTGAAACCGGTGAGATGTCAACCAGGTGAAGTGTAGAATTAGTCAGATGTCAATCAGATGAAGTGTAGAATTAGTCAGATGTCAACCAGATGAGGTGTAGAATTAGTCAGATGTCAACCAGATGACGTGTAGAATTAGTCAGATGTCAACCAGATGACGTGTAGAATTAGTCAGATGTCAACCAGGTGAGGTGTAGAATTAGTCAGATGTCAACCAGGTGAGGTGTAGAATTAGTCAGATGTCAACCAGATGAAGTGTAGAATTAGTCAGATGTCAACCAGGTGAGGTGTAGAATTAGTCAGATGTCAACCAGAGGAGGTGTAGAATTAGTCAGATGTCAACCAGATGAAGCGTATAATTAGTGAGATGTCAACCAGATGAAGTGTAGAATTAGTCAGATGTCAACCAGATGAGGATGTTGACCACCTGAGACCTCATGAAGTGACGCACTGAGCTAGGTAAGGAATTGATCAGGTGGGATATTAAATGGATGATATGTCGACCAGATGAGATGTCTACCAAGTAAGATGTTCAACAGGTAAAATCAGATAAGACATTGACCAGGGGAAACATTGCATACCACTAAATAACCCTGCATATACCCGATCTCACCAGGGATCAGAAGCTCAGCAGTTTTAAACCTGGCTAATACTTACATTAGAGGCTTCCTGGGATATGCGGGCAGTTTAGGATTGAGCTGTGAGGTGGCCAGTTGATTTCAGTACAGCAATTAATCATTTAATGTCTGCGGAGTTTTGAGTGTCCCCTTCCTCCTATTGCAGTTGTGGGTTTTTCCTCGAGTGCCCTGGTTCCCGCCCACATGCTAAGCAATCCTTAATGGAATGGCGAAACATCATAAATGCATATTCTTAGGTTGCCTCCGAAACGTCGTGATTTTGATTTAGATTTTACATTTATTAATTTTAATTT
This sequence comes from Entosphenus tridentatus, assembly GCA_014621495.2. NCBI lineage: Eukaryota > Metazoa > Chordata > Hyperoartia > Petromyzontiformes > Petromyzontidae > Entosphenus > Entosphenus tridentatus. Next base: position 4,063,466 of record CM025649.2, read on the forward strand.
TTTACCTACGTGACTTTACCCAAAAAACCTAAGAATATGAATCCTTGCAGTCACGAAAGCTTCAAATCTAGAATCATAAATGCAACATTGTCCTTTAATAGAGCCTTGAGACTCCACGAGGCTTCCTTGGGTAAACGTAGTAATTGTTACTCGTAGTATTAAATGTGGACTGAGAGGAATTGACCAGGTGAGATGCCAACGAGGTAAGACGTTGATGAAGCAGAAGTTGACCTCGACGACAGCAAAATAACCTCCTTAAACCATACATCCATGACATCTCCTTTGCCCCACCGTCAATTCTGAGCCGGACGAGCCATCAGTTCGATGGACAATCAAAAACGATTCGCTCCTGCGGGAACGACTGTGCCGTCCTCGCACCAGGCAACGATTAGACATTGAAGGAAGCGCTCTGCTCATCGGGAAATGATTGCCGACAGCAAAGAGAGCGAACACGAGCAGCAAGCAGTAAGCGGCAGCAGCAGGAGCACCTCCGATTAGCACAGTTGGCTCCATACAGTGTGAAAGAAGTTCATACATACAGTAACGCAGTGGCGAGATGTTAACTCCCTCGCCTGGTATGGAGGAAGTCGTGGGTCCGATCCCCATGGTTGCGTGGATTTTTCTCCGGGTCCTCCGGTTTTTCCCTCCACATTTAGAAACATGCATTTAGATAATTTGGCTGCTATAAATGTCCACGTAATAAGCCATTTCGTTGCGCTATAATTTGTGGCCAGGTCGATTCTAAAAAAATAGCTATATAGCTCAGTGGGCTACACTTGGTAAAATAAGAAAAGAATATAATTGTTCGCGACCACTAGGGCACTCATCAGGCACCGCGCCCATAATGCCAGAGGCACTCCTTTCCAACGGTCAGCGGTGGAGCGAGCGGCCAATGCTGCGGCCAAATCAACCAATGTGCGGCCGTCTGCTTCACAGTGGACATTAAAGATCCCGTCAGCTTTCGCGACCAATATTATCTATTAGACGTTTTGTGGGTTAGATGGAATAAATATAAATATTGTGGGTTTACTCTCCAACACATCGGTGTGCTGAACTAGTCACTAATTGGCACGTTTTGTTTAAGTGACAAACCTTACTAATTGGCTGCCGGGTGGATGCAGGTTTAACGACACATTTATATTCTAGATTTTCCTCACTTAATACAGTAAATTCAGCTGTGACGGTCCCACCTGATGACGGAGACTTGTGTTGCCTCCGAAACGTCGTGATTTATTATTTTATTTCTATGATTTTTACTATTTATTTCTATTATTTTTACTATTTTTTACCTACGTGACTTTACCGAAAAAAACCCAAGAGTATAGACACATTTATATTTACGTGATCTTACCCAAAAACCTATTTTATGGATTAAAGATCCCGTGAGAGTATATTGAAAGATGGCAACAGGGCTCCCTGCAGGCGAACTATAACTGTCTGTGAAACACAGCACCCTCATGATAGCCCTGTTGTACAAATGATGCGAATACCAAATGTACTGGATTATTATAATTGTTATGAATTTAAAATTTGGCCCCGGAATGCTTTGCGGGCAGGGCAGTGTAGGTGAGGTCACCTTGTGCTCATTACGACCGTGGTTGACGGAGTGTGTTGTGATTAATTGGGTCCAACATGTTGATTCTAAACAAACATTATAATTACATTTCTATTGTACTCTCTTTCTGTTTTTGTCTGTCTATTTATCTGGTCATCTGTCTGCCTACTGGTCTCGCTATCTGTATTCCTGTTTACATGCCCGCCTTCCCGCCCACCTACTTACCTTCCTACGTATTGTTCTGCCTGCTTGCTTTCCTGTCTGTCATGTCTGTCTTCCTGCCACCGTCTCTGTCCTTTTGTCTGTGCATCCACTTTTCCACCCACCATGTGTCCATCTGATTGGTTATGTCTGCTTGGACTGTATTTGTGTATGTATATCTGCTTACCTGTCTGTTTACCTTGCTACCTCTTTGTCCATCCATCCATTCTTTTGTTCATCCATCCATCCATTCGCCTTCCGTGCCTCTCTGCCTGTTCATCCATCTGTCTGTTTCTCTGCGTGTGTGTCCATTCATCCTTCCATCCACCTATCCATCCATTCATCTGCCTGTATGCGTGTCCATTTACCTCCATCCATCTATCTGTTTCTGTGTCCATCCATCGTTCCACTGCAGAACGGTCTCAATGCGCTGCACCTGGCATCTAAGGAAGGCCACGTGGGCGTGGTCACGGAGCTGCTGTCTCGAGGGGCCAGCGTCGACGCAGCTACCAAGGTCCAAAACCCGGCACAACTAAATTACATTCCTTAAATTAAAAAATGTAATCATGATTCTCTCGTCTTAAGTCGGTTATGCTTTGCGGTTGCCGGTGTAATGAGGGTCGGCGTCCGCTCGGCGTGAACTCCGCACTTGTTGTGACCCCTCGGCGGTGCAGAAGGGCAACACGGCACTGCATATTGCGTCGCTCGCGGGGCAGGCCAGCACCGTGGCCATCCTCGTGCTGCACAGCGCCGACGTGAATGCGCAGTCGCAGGTGAGCTCGCACTTGCGCGCGCACGTACGCACACACGCGCGCACGTACACACGTGCACGTACGCACACACACGCACATGTACACACGCGTGCACGTACGCGCACACGCGCGCACGCTCACTACAAACGCACGTGAGTACGTGCAGTACAACAACAGCAACCGGCCACCGGTCGTCACTTAGTGGTGACAGTGACGTCGCCACAGCGTTTGTACCAGGCTAGATGCACTTTTGGGTAGTGGGAAAGCATCAAATGAGGCTCGCTGGCTCACAGACACAGGTGTTATGGGCTAACTGATGGAGATGGCTGGCAGATGTGGGCAGCCCGTGCTGCCCACTACGCCACCTTGCTGCGTTGTAGCGCTCTGTTCATTGTTGTGAGCGCCCTCCGATTTTGCCAGAGCGTGATGGTCTTAAGTTGTCCACTCGCATCCTTCATGAGCTTCCTCCACACACACACATGAACACTTACTGTACTTTTCGATTTAAAGCTTTCGTGACTGCAGGGATTCATCTTCTTGGTTTACTTACTGTACTGTGTGTGTGTATGCTTGCACTCATGCAGATGTCCATGCACCACATGCGTACACACACACATACAAATTCGCTACACACTGGACATGTGCAAATGCATAAATTGATCAATTAAAATTGATTATTAAGCTCGTGATATATGCATCAAATCACACGGTTTAGAAACGGTTATCTACAACTTGTGCAAATTACATGCGCTTGCCTGTAATCCCCCAGCACTGTGGAGGTGGTGCGGGTTGGTGAATCACATGAATGTTGTGAAATTCCCTTCCTGGGGCGTCGAGGTGCCGTAACCTGGGCCACCGGAAGGCATTACGACAAATGTGGACTGCCAATTTTATAAACGTTTACTTAATTGGCCTTTTGGCGTCCTCTGGTCTAACATCGTTTGAGACGAGGCTCAAAAAGAAAGCTGCCTCTGGTGTGGACCAATCAGTTTCAAGGACAATTAATATATTATCAGAGTATGTTTTTTGTTTGCATTCTGACCACAAGTATTGTGGTTAATGCAGACATGATTCCTTGTAAAAGGTTTCAGTTTGGTGTTTAAACATCTTAACACCTGTTTTGTTGCCACAAAAAAGGGGAAAAACCTATTCTCATATTTTGCTACTGGCAAAGGAGGTCCTATGATGCAGATGACAGATTTGTTTAAATCGGTGGTGGTGAAGATCATTGCATATTCCAGGGACAGCAATAAGAACCAAGCGATTGGTGGAAAGGCTAGACTGTGGATCATGACAGAAAGACGAAAACTAAAGCATTTGGAACGTCATCATTCGACATCCTTTGCCAGTACCAAAATATAGTAATAGGGTTTTTCCCCCTTTTTTTCTGGCAACACAACTGAAACCTTTTTACAAGGATTCATGTCTGCATTAACCACAATACTTGCAGTCAAAATGCAAACAAAAAACACACTGATAATATATGCATTGTCCTTGAAACTGATTGGTTCACACCAAGGGACGGCTTTCTTTTGAGCACCAATTTGGTCGAGGCTTCAGTTTTGTTGCCAGAGAAAAAGGGGAAAAACCCTATTATTACATTTGGAACATGTTGCCATAGGTGTGACGAGGTACATCTGTACACACTGATGATGTTTGATGAAGTGGCATGAATGTAAAAAAAAGGAAAAGCGGTAGATGGAGACCATTAGAGACGGGAATAGTATTGTAAATGTCATCAGGAGGATAGCGTACCCAATGTTATAGCAAAGCCCCAAATTGCAGAGGGGTTTGATTATCGGGGCGACACAATTTTGGTAACGAGTAGGACGGAGAAAAAGATGTTCACACACACACCCAGTCACGACAACAGATTGTATGACAAATATTGGCGATATATCATCAAATATACGGTACAGTATACAGAAACTAACATGTTTGGGGGGACACAAAGACAAAGATCCCCCGTATAGACATAGCAGGCTCTAGGAGCAAGTGCTGTTAGCAAGCACCGATGAAGGCCAGCACGGCACTGGAGGGGGTGGGTGGCCAGTACCACGCTTGGCCGCCTTTGTCTCTCTATTGGTGATGTTGACACACCACACCAAGTACATATTTGAGGCTGAGTCGACCTAGGGGAGGCCCAGGACCGGTTCAGATAATCCTCACAGCTAGAGGTGCGACAGGAAAACTATGGACAAACTGGGAGGTGATTTGGTAAAGTTGATTGATGCAAATAGGAGCAGAGGTAGTCAGAGACTAAGACGGACAGATAATATCGTAAATCTAACCAGAAGGCTAGTCTACCAAGGTCATGAATGCTCCGCAATAAGTGGTAATGGCTAACAGAGAGAAGAGCGTGTGAGCGAATGAGCGAATGGATGGGTTAGTAGTGAGAAAATGAGCGAGTGTGAGTGAGCGAACGAGTGGATGAAGATGTGGTGAGTGTGTGTGGAAGTGTGCGCGTGTACCGGGTAACGCCTGGAGTAGCCGTTGGCGTTTGTGGAGACGCAAGGTGGGAAAAGGTCTGAAGTTTTCGTGAGTGCAATGATCAATACTCTCTGGTTCTTTCGATAAAGTCACGTAGGTATAAAATAAAATACTAAAATAATAATAATAATAATCAAATTAAATTTTTTAGGTATAAAATAAAATACAAAAAAAATATAAAAATAATAAAATTTATTTTTTAGGTATAAAAGAATACGTTTTTATTTTTTTGTATTTTATTTTATACCTACGTGACTTTACAGAAATAACCATAGAGTGTGGGAAAATGTATTGAAGATTTTACCCAGGAGGGCAGTATACAGTATCAATGTTTAGTATCAGTGGCGTCTGCTGGGTTATGGGAGCTTGCAGAGGTGGAGGAAGGAGCTGGGAGGGGGGAGTGATGTCGATTATTGATGAACGTGTTGAGTTCGTGTTATGTTTTCGTGCTTGTACACCATTGCCAATGCTGCAGCATCAGCAGCAAACATCACAGAATAATTTGATGAGCGGAAAAAAATATTATTTCGGGTTTTCTTTTTATCACGAGTCGGGCCCCACCACCCTAGCCCCCCACTAGTCCTACCGACACCACTCTCGCCCCATCGGCCCCACCAGTCGTGACGGCCAAACCGGCCACGGGACGTTATAGAGGAGCCCCGAATCGTGGAGTCTATCGTATTCGTTATCGAGGTCACAAATCTTCGGCAGCGAGTCAAACGGCGCGCGCAGAGAGATGAGCGCGCGCGTACGCGTCTTGCACGCACAAGACAAAGATCCCCCGTATAGCCTTAACAGACTGTAGGGGCAAGTGCTGTTAGCGAGCACCTATGAAGGCCGGCACGGCACACGAGGGGGTGGGTGGCCAACACCACGCCCGGCCGCCTTTGTCTCCCTAGCGGCGATGTTTACACATCGCACTAGGTACTCATTTTAGGCTGAGTCGATCTAGGGGAGGCCCGGGACCGGTTCAGATAATCGTCACTGGTGTTGGCCGTGAGCGGGAATCGAACTCGGGTCGCCGGGTGCATAGCGCAGCGCGCTAACCGCTACACTGTCGCTCCCCACGCACGCACATTTACGGACCTACACTCACGCACATGCACGGACCTACACGCACGCACACGCACGCACGCACGCATCTCCCGTGCGCCTGCATTGTACAAGGCTCGCCCCCTCTCGAGCAAGACCCCACCACGTACGCAGCAGCAGCAGCAGCCACTCGCTCCGCATGCCGCAGAGCCCACGCCCCAGTGTGGATCTGCTCCACAATCCCCCTCCACCGCCACCTCCCCCCTCCCCGCCACCTCCCCCACCCCTCTCTCATTCCCCACCCCGGCCTTGAAAGTGGCCGATACGCTCGCTGCTCCATCTGTCGAGCATTTTCCACCAACCCCGCTGCGCGGATGTGGTTTTGCGGCTTTTATTGTGGAGCGCGCACGTCAGGGTAGTGGATGGTGGGCGCAAAGGGGCAGCGGTGGTGCAGCGGTTAGCGCACTGCGCTACAAACCCAGCGGCCCGAGTTCGATTCCCGCTCACGGTCAATACCAGTGACGATTATTTGAACCCGTCCTGGGCATCCCCTAGGTCGACTCAGCCTCAAATGAGTACCTGGTGCGGTGTGTAAACATCGCCACTGGGGAGACAAAGGCGGCCGGGTGTGGTGCTGGCTACACCACCCCCTCGTGTACCGTTCGGACCTTCATGCGTGCTCCTCGCAAACAGCACTTGCCCCAACAGTCTGTTAAAGGCTATACGGGGGATCTTTGTCTTTGCTTTGTTGGTGGGCGGAAATGTTTTTCTGCGGCGGCGAATCCGTTTGGACCTCCGGCTCGGCGTGCCGCGCTCATATTGGAATGAAACGACGACTCACTCGGTCGATCAGTCAGTCCATTAGTCTCGTCAGTGGTGTTTGTTCAGAACTAGGATGCGAGACCACCGGGATGAAAATGGGCTGCTGTATTTGCCAAGGAGACCCCTGGGGTTATTACAGATAAAAGGCAGAGGTGCAGATCCTGCAATTACTTAGCCGCACCATGAGGGGGAAGTATCGAAAGTCACTTTCGAGGGTTGGGCTGGCCTACTCTTCCATGCTGAACAGATGTCTTGAATGGGTGGAAAACTCCACACTTTGCCCCAAGACCAAGATCTTCCGTTTAGCCTTAACAGACTGTCGGAGCAAGTGCTGTTAGCAAGCATCTATGAAGGCCGGAACGGCACACGAAGGGTTGGGTAGCCAGTAGCGATGTTTACACACCGCACCAGGTACTCCTTTGAGGCTGAGTCGACCTAAGGGAGGCCTAGTACCGGTTCAGATAATCGTCACTGGTGTTGGCCAGTGACGATTACACAATCGCTCCCCACACTTTACCCCACCAACACCGCGACCTACATACCGATCGGCTAACTGAATCGATGGCTCAATTTATCAGTTATTAAGTCAACGAGTCATTCATTCAGTGATGTATATATCATAGGCAGGTGAGAGCCCCTTGAGGTTAAAGTATTTTGTTTGCAAGGGAAACCCGCGGTGATGTTTTACAGAGGCAAACGAACAAAATCAATTCACGGAAATCAATTGCAGATTACTTGACAAACGTAAACAAACTAATTGATGAGCAGAAACGATCGGCAGTAATCAGACAGTGCGACGCGGCCAAATAAACAATAACGTACCAAGACAAAAAATCAAAAGTCATTAAACATCGATGCAGTTAACTCGTAACTATTGTATTCAGTCCTACAAATGGAAAGACATGGAAATTGTACTCGGACTGTTGGACAAAATGTTCCTTTAGTTTTAGGTAATGAAACAATCCCTCGTGTCTGTGCCATCGACAAAACTCCTGCAACAGTACTTTTCTTTTACTGTTACATGATCGTTACTTTTTGTGATATTGCTTTGGCAGTGGTGCAAAAGCACAAATTGCAAGTGAAAAATCAGCACATCAATAACACTTTCCTTGAAAGGAAAATAATGCTTTGTAGATGAGGGTTATTTTAGTGTTTGTACCGGCTGAATGTTGCACGTTGCTTGCACACAGATCCAAGTATAGTAGTACTGAGACCATGTTGAGCCTGGTTAGTACTCCAAATCAGTACTTCTGATGTGTGACTGCTGAGAAACACCATGTGTTGTAGGCTTGGGCTGTGAGAGCAATGCATAACTATAACCAACAGTGTGGGCCCTCTCCAATGACTCGGACTTTCTCCCCCATGAAGCCAAAACCCTCGTTCATGAATCTACCCAACGTCCTGACGTAGCAGCAGCAGCAGCAGCAGGACCCTCTTGACAGGAAGCCTTCGGACTCATCGAGTCTTTGCCGAGCAAATTGAGGCCGATTTTACTATCACAGGGGATGCTACCGCCGTGCAATGCTTAGCACGCTCTGGACTTGCAATATAAAAAAAAACATGTTACCGCAGTTATTCAATCAGCAGGTCGCAACGTGTTGCGGTAGAGTGTGGGTACTGCTCACGTCTTCTTGTGCTCCCCCTTTGCAAGTACCTTTTATTATTTTTGTAGCTTGTTATCCGTCATGGCGTAAGGGACGACACGAAATCTGAGCTTCTGGGCGGGTGCCAGGTTGCACGAGCAAGTCGTCCGAAATACCTTAGCGTCATCTCCTATCCATTCCACGAGATTAACATTCTCCTTTGTGTCAGTGGGGATAAGGTGGGAGGGGAAGTGGTGGGTGCAGAAGGTGGGAGGGTGAGTGGTGGAGGTGGGAGAGGGATGGGAGAGGGATGTGCCGGGGCTGGCCTCCTGCCGAATCCGGGACAGAAAATTGATTTAACCCTTGAACGCCACACCGCCATCCTCCGAAATTTAAACTTAAGTGCAACTCGTCGGCGGAGTCACAGGCCGTCGTATGTCACCACATTTCAATATTTATGATCGGCTGACACAGTATGACTTGTAGTTGGTTGTGAGGTTTTTTTTAGATTTTCCCCACCCAGTCTAAATTCCAATTGGCTTGCCAAGGTAGGGCTGCCTCATGAGAAAATGACGCAGTAAATTTGTCAAGAGGAAGGCCCCACTCTCCCCCTCCCCCGTCTGGCGTTCCCCTGAAAGGAATCGGCTCCTTCGTGTGAGGATTGGATTTACGGTCGTGCGCGCCAGACAGTGTGTGTGTATCTGTGCGATACGGCTGTCACCTAACGGAGTGCGTGCCCAGATCCTATTAGATCTTGGTAGCCTAAAGCAGGGATTGAGCCTGGATAGTGCTTGGATGGGTGACTATCACGAACTATTGTTGGGAGGGGAGTAGAGCAGGACATATTGTACTGTACGTTTGTGATACCGAGTCTATGGACCCCCCGCTTACACAAACCCGGTCTGGACCAGTATCCGCATCTATATTGGGAACGAATTTCTTTAGAACAGTTTTTGTGTGTGTAGTTTGTTGTCCTTCCCCCGCACCTCCGATTCGCTCGGTTGGCTACGTAGGATGCAAAATCAGTTCTACATGCATGCGTTTTTATCCAGCAGTGGATTGACAAAACGACTTGTACGTGCATGGCAAGAGTGCACGCTGGCCGCGTTCGAGCCCTGAGAGCCAGCATCAATGAGTTTTGGGGGTTTAATTCTTCTCGCCGCTGGTTATTAAACCATTAAACCAATGATTTGGTGGTAGCTGTCTGGTCGATAATTCATGGGCAAAAAAACCATCCGTTGTGTAATGAATGCGATTACTTTAATTTAAGGAAAGTCGTTACTGAGGCCTAACCTTTTAAAATAATGAAAATTATTTATATGCAGCAAGGTACCTCCGATTTGCACGGTTGGCTACGTACGGTGCGAAAGAAGTTCAACAAACACACATGCATACTGTGTACAGACACATTGTGTTGTCATTTACAGCTGGGACGATCATTGGAAGAGTCGATCAATTGTCTCAACTGTATAATCAACTATGTTTGCCCGTTGCTCGTGAGCTATAAATGCAGACATTCATATTCCCCCAAAAAAACTGTTCATCGGAAAACATTTTAAACAATATAATTAATCTGGCCCCATGGTATAAAGTTCAGTATCCAACTCTAATTATCGACTCTCAACAGGCCTCGATGTGCCATGAATAAGGACCCATTGCCCAACACATTGCCTGTAATATCTATTTTTCGTGTAACGCCACAGCATTATTGACCAATGTGTTGATCCTTACCCTTGGAGTTTGCCTGTTATCTCCTCGTGGTCGTGTGGATTTTTATCCGGGTCCTCCGGTTTTTCCCTCCACATTTAGAATCAACATCACACGTTTCGAGTGTTTGGCTGCTACACATTTCCACGTGACAAGCCACTTCGTTGAGCTGTCATTTTTGATGTGGCCAGGTCGCTTCTGAAAGAGAGCTATACAGCTCAGTGGGCCTTACCTGGTAAAATAAAAATAGTTTAGTTTTTATAGTTTCAGTTGACGTTTTTCTGTTGTTGCTATTTTTGTGGTTGATTACTCGGCCTCTTTTTTAAAAAAATCGGTCGGTGCCCTCACAATGCCCAACGTGACGCGTGTGGATGACGCCACTGACATCACCAAGCCATTTGTTTCCAGCGAGCGGCACGCGTGGTGACGCGACACTTTATCCCTCCAAAAGATTTTCGTGCTATTCCGATTGGCTGTTAACCAGTGTGTTAATCGATTACGTAAAGAATTGGAGAGCCCAGCTTCTAACCGTAGGCTCGTCTATGATTTCATTGGCCGATTGAAGTGACTTCGAACACATTTCACTGACACGGGGGAAATGGTCTGCATTCATAAAAGCACATTTCATACTTTCATACTCTAAAAGATATGCTCTAGGTTGAGATGATCGTTGAGAGAATTAGCCCAAGTGCACATATATAGACAGACAAAGATCCCCCTATAGCCTTAACAGACTGTGAGGGCAAGTGCTGTTAGCGAGTACCTTTGAAGGCCAGCACGGCACACGAGGGGATGAGTGGCCAGCATATAGACCGAGATCGCATACGCATACACAAAGGTAAAGATTCTCCATATAGCAAAACAGACTGTTGGGGAAAGTGCTGTTAGTGAGGACCTATTAAGGCCAGGGCGGTGTAATAAAGGGTGGTATGGCCAGTAGCATGCCCAGCTGCATTTGTCTCCCGAGTGCTGATGTTTACAAACCACACCAGGTACTCGTTTAAGGCTGAGTTGACCTAGGGAATGCCCAGAACCAGTTCAGATATTTTCTACCGATGTTTGCCACAGCCGGGGCTCGAACTTTGGAAGTGAAGTTTGAAGCATTGCGCGTTAACTACTACTATACCATTTCCCATAACACCCATGTATTCATGCACGCCCACATTTCCAAAATGAAAGACAAATATCCTCCCATATGACCTTAAACTGTTGTTGGTCAGAATCTATTAAGGCACACATTTACACACAAATGTATTCACACGCACCAAGGCAAACGAACAAGGGCACAAACGTGCACACACACCCCTGTATATTTGACAGCACATTAGACGATAATAAAATATGGCAGTGGTGACGGTGGTGTGGAAACACAATAACGAACATAATCATGATGTAGGCGACGTGCCAGTTTTTGCCCCGGGCGTTTACCAGCCGGCCCCACGGTGCTGTTTTTAGATAATCGCCTTCCAACCCCCGGCCCCCATCCATCGATTTCCGAGTTCCCCCCACCCCACTTGCCGTTGTCTCACAGTCCCCGTGTCCCACATGATGTGAGCACGAGGCCTGGTAATGAGGACGCTGGGGGTCGAGGGGGGCAATGTTTTAAAATAGCTCGTGGCTCATGCCCCATATCAGAAGCGCGATTTACGGCCCATTTCGATTCGCAAAGACGGACCGACGATGGCAACGACCGCCGTGAGCGGTGCTCATCATCGTCATCAGGTGTTGCCGCAAGCCGGTGGGGTCGTGGTTTTGTGATTTTTTTTGGGTTTTATCTTCTAGGTATGTAAGAATAGCCTTCGCCTCGACCTGCCCTGTAAATCGCTTTTATTGACGTCATTTCAATATTCGTCGCACCTCTCAGGAATGCATCCCCGACGTACACCGAGGTATTGCTGTGTATATTTACGTGATGCAGTACCCTTGGCTGAGTTGCTTGACTCTGCCTCCGTGTTTGATCCTCGCTGGTGAGGCCGGTCAACTCCGCTATGAACCCGGCGCCCTGACTTGGATTCTCGGCTCTCTGGCTAATATCGCTTGCGAGTGATAACCGGTCCTGGTCACCCGCCTCTCCCCCCCCCTTCACCAACCCGCACCAACAAAATATTGTGAAGTATGGTCAAGAAGAAACTCTCATGACTGACACGGGGTGGGGTGGCGTTAATCCAGTGGATTAATAAAGGGCAGTGTAACTTCGCCAGTAATCTTCACGAAGAGTTAATTTGAAGTTTGCCATCAGCTTCGGAGTCGTAAAAAATTGTGTGACATCGAAATGGCCAGCTGGCTCAGGGAGATAATGCTCTGTGTAGGCACTGAGCCAACAACACTGACATCCTGCACTCGCAAGCAACCTTCATTAAATTGGGTTTTCGAGGGTTTATGGTCTAAGCCAAACTATCAATAATTTCATTTAAAAAAGTTTAACTCAACTAGCAGCCCTCCCTCCAGCTATCCAGCCAGCCAGCAAAACTTTTTGTTTAATATAATACAGCATGATTATTTAGAAATTTCCAGCTTTGAAAAAAAGCACCACATAGTGTGGGTATGAGGCACTCGAAGGGGCAGCTGTGATGCCATCTTGTATGACATGAGGGGGTGCACTGCACGGTGTGAACAGAAATGGGGAAAAAATAATAAAGATCCGACAACACGATGAGTAAGAGTGTGTCGATGTGTATCGCTATCGAGGTGTGTGTGTGCGCCAGCTAAAAATATAAGATTGACTATCTGTAGGCCGTAGTTATATCTGTGGAATGGTCTTTACCACGTGAGAGTCCATTGGGAGAGCATGACTATTACCGCCGACATGGAGCGACGGACGACATGAGCTCGTGTGCAGCACCTCGGGGGGATGAGTGCATCGCAGAACCGTGAGGGCTGGCGGCAGTTTATGGAGGCCTTCATCCCACAGTGAATGGATCATGGCTGTGATAAAAATGATGGTGTAGGGCTGCAAATAGAAATGAAAACTAACCAAACGCCTCTTTAAACCTGGAGACAGTTTCACTTGTGTCATACTTAATGTGTCCACACGTGCGTGTTTGTGTGCGGTGCGTGTGTGTGTGTACGCGATGTTGCGTGCGCTTACAGAATGGTTTCACTCCGCTGTACATGGCGGCGCAAGAGAATCACTTGGACGTCGTCAAATATCTGCTGGAGAACACAGCCAACCAGGGCATCGCCACCGAGGTGAGACGCGATCGATTAGGCCTACTGGGGGCTGGATGTATGTAGAACTTCATAAGCACCGTACATAGCCAACCGTGCTCATCGGAGGTGGTGGATGATGGTGACAGATGATGGTGATTCACACGTAGGGCCAATTCACCCTGATCGTGGCCATTGTCAACCAGGTGAGATGCCAACCGGGTGAAGATCTGAGCAGATACTATGTTCACCAGGGAGAGAGACCTCATCAATTCAGGCGCAGACCAGGTGAAGAATCACCCAAAGTGAGTCATTGACCACGTGTGACATTGGTTGGGTAAGGCGTTGATCAGACCGTGAATGAGGTTAAATATTGAGCACAAGGCGAGATGTCAACCGAGGAGGTAACACCACCTACCAAGTTGCACTTAATTTGCTTGCACAGGTACACGTACAGCTCTGTTGTCAACACTGCTGGGTGAGGGCTTCCCACCCCCTACGGGTCATGGAGGTATATTTGACCTTACATCACCAATGCTGGGGAAGGCAGGGAGCAAGCCCTGGGAGCATAGAAATATAGTACAACTGTAAAGGAGAGCTGACACAAGGTTGCAGGGGTTCGTCTTTTAATCCTTTTCTCACATCCACACCTGTCCCCAGCCGTCTCAATCTCGTTCCCGACAAAAGCCCCTTCTTCCCGCCCGTTCTCCTCTTATATCTCCTCGATTTCCCCTCCCCCTTCTCCTGTCACCGTCCCACTAACCCTCCTATTGGTGGGTTCCCTTCCCCTGACACCCCTACACAACCATTGATTTTGCTCCACTACCCTCAGCTGCCCACCTTGGTAGCTCACGCAGTCTTGTGACAGCTATTGTTGCGCCTGGTATTCACCCATTTATTTTCTTCCTTGTCTCTCTTTTCCTGCTACTGGCCCAGTCGTTGCAACCCAATAACATCTCAACCCTTGTCAGGGTCTCGTACTGGATTAACTCGCTCACCCACAGAGTAAATTTCTATGTAAAGCTTTCGTGACTGCAGGGATTCATCTTTTTGGTTCTTTCGGTAAAGTCACGTAGAAGGGAAATAATAAAAGAATAAAATTTATTCTATTATTTTATTATGTTTTATTTATTTTATTTTATTATATCCCTTCTACCTGACTTCACCCACAGAGTGTTCAGCTGCATAAAACTCAACGATTTTATTCTTCCCTTCCTCACTCTGCTCAACTTTGCAACTCTCATTTTATCATTTTATCGTGTCTCTTCCCCAAGCTCCGATAACCTTGTTCATTTCAAGAAACCAGGGCCACATTTAGGTATCTTTGCCCCTGGGAAGTCAGAGCGGAATTGGCCCCCTCACCCCACCCCGGCCCCTCCCCCCACCTCACCCCGGCCCCTCCTCCCACCCCACCCCGGTCCCTCCCCCCACCCCACCCCACCCCGGCCCCTCCCGCCACCCCACCCCGGCCCCTCCCGCCACCCCACCCCGGCCCCTCCCGCCACCCCACCCCGGCCCCTCCCGCCACCCCACCCCGGCCCCTCCC
>CM025649.2:4088300-4122933 GCA_014621495.2 Entosphenus tridentatus
CCCCCGCCTCCTCCCGCCCTCTCCTCTCCACTGGTCGCGGCGCAGTATGGTAGCAGCAAGACGGCCGTCGGCCCCCCACCCCCTCGGCCCTCCTCAACTCCCTCGGTCGGGCACGCGCAGTTGGGCAAACCGTGTTTCGCGAAGATCGAGCGAGCTTCGGGAGTGTGAGAGAACGGTTGAGAAGCACTGCTCTACGATGTGTTGCGTGCTGGGCTTTGTTTCCCGTTTGTTCTCGATGGACTTGATGTTCAAAGTGTGCGTACAGTCTTCCGGGTTGGGCCACGTGTTGTCGAGTGTTTATTCTCACGAGCTTTCTCGACGCACGGCTGCGGCGGCATCTTCAGATCCAGAGCTCCTGGAGGTGCCCGCAGTAGTGCGTGGCGAAAGCTTGAAAGGAGGAATGCTCAACGCACAGCCCGACGGGGAAGACCATGCCTGGATTACGAGCGGCTGCGTGAGCCTCCGTGCCGAATCGCCTTGACGTTTCCGTTTTCCATCCTGCTTGATATTTTTTGCGTACAAGCCTTCTTCACTGTTGCGTCTTCCCAATTACGTTTCACCCGTGTGTTTCTTAACCTGCGCATCTCATCTGTCGGACGTCACGCTCTCCCTGTCGTCTTTTCCCTCTTCCCCAGCCGTGCAATCATGTCTGACATTGCCTCTCTCATTGAATCTCCTTCTGTGTCTCTTCCCCGTGTGTCTCCTCTCCCCTCTGCCCCGTGGTTCTGTCATCCGGCTCGCACACCCGGGACAGAACGGCTTCACGCCGCTGCACATCGCCTGCAAGAAGAACCGGATTCGCGTCATGGAGCTTCTGCTCAAATACGGGGCATCCATCGAGGCCGTGACCGAGGTTCGCCGCTCTCCAACATCCCCCCCTACCCCCCCCCCCCCAAATACGACCCCTGCCCCCTGAGCCCTTATCCGTGACCTCTGAACTCATTTACTGTGACCCTGCCATCACCGTAACCGCACCTCCCACCCATGCCTCTGTGTGCTGATTCGAGCTTCATCCGTGTTGTGTTTGCGTTCGTTGGATCCCGCGTGCAGAGCGAGAGGGAAAAGTGCTGCCCCCTCACTTTGTGGGCCAGAGGTCACTCACTGTGTGGACCAGAGATCGCTTGAAGGATTGTCAGAGATATCCACTCCATGTGCGAAGGGTTTGCATTGCCCTGCGACAACAAAATCGGGATAGAATTCCAGTGGAAATTACCAATATTTAAATAAAAAAACGAACGTTCCTTGTGAGCGTCGTTAAATCGCCGACCGCGAACGATCGCGTTCATGTTTGCTATTCGGTGCAAATTGACGAATGTTGAGAGCTCAGCTTAAGCAGCCTAATTAGATAATCCGTGCAGAGTTTGCGGTAAGACGGTACGTTGAGAGACGCTCAGTGAAAGCCTACAAAGTCACATTTAGCACGTTGTGTGCAGTGTGCAGCTCTGGTGTCTGCAGGGAGTTTCAGAAAGCGACTTCGTCCCTCACTTGGCTGCATGCTAATAGCACGATTGGGAAATAAATGGTGAAAAACACATTAAAGCATGTTGTTTTTTTCTTCTCTCCAGATTAGCATGTCTGTGTTCATGCTAATACGAGTGTGTCTACGCATATGCTTGTGTAAGAGAGGATGTATTCCACCAAATAATGCACGTAATTCCCATGGGCCAATTATAACAGCTGATGCAGCGATAATTAATACAATTGATTTTCACTAAACTAGAAAGGATCTCACGACACCGGGGTGCGGGAACACACGGCCCCCCCTGTGGGAACGCCACACTTTGAAGTGAGCTGGCGGTCACATCGCACGCCCATCGGGGTGTACGGTTCGCACGGAGGCTGACATGTCAGCGTGTGTGAATACACGCGCGTGTGTGCATGTGTACATGTGTTGAGGTGCAACAGACGACGCAGTTCTTTAGTTGGGGCGGAATGCCAGGATTTATTCAGGGTTAATGCCGGGAACTCATAAGGGCTTACGCCTAACAGTTGGCAACGTAGAATCTGATAATTGTTTTTTTACCCTTTTATCTGGCAACAAAACTGACACCTTTTTTACAAGGAGTCATGTTTGCATTGACCACAATACCTGCAGTCGGAATGCAAACAAAAAACATAACTCTGATAATGTATGCACTGTCCTTGAAGTTGATTGGTCCACACCCGAGACAGCTTTCTTTAGTCTCACATGGTGTTGGACCAGATGACGCCAAAAGGCGCACAACTCAAAGACAATGCACCATCAGAGTATGAGAGCTTGGGGTAAGCATTTATACCATTGGAACCTCATTTGCCAGTAGCAAAATATACTCTGATGGTGCATTGTCTTTGAGTTGTGCGCCTTTTGGCGTCATCTGGTCCAACACCATGTGAGACTAGGCTCTAAGGAAAGCTGTCTCGGGTGTGGACCAATACATTTCAAGGACGGTGCATACATTATCAGAGTTATGTTTTTTGTTTGAATTCCGACCGCAGGTATTGTGGTCAATGCAAACATGACTCCTTGTAAAAAAGGTGTCAGTTTTGTTGCCAGATAAAAGGGTAAAAAAACAATTATCATATTTTGCTACTGGCAAATGAGGTTCCAATGGTATAACGTAGAATCTCCCCAGGGGAAACGGTACTGGGAGGTTTCTCGCGCCTCCCAGGCTATTCGTGCTCTTCCCTCAGCACCGACTGAGGGGTCATCCAACTCTGTCGGTCGGGTGAAGTAGCCCCCCTAGCCTGGTACTAATTATTCCTTCCCCGTGTCCCGACTCTCTCAACTCCCTTCGATCCTGGCCCCTCTCGATGACCCCTCTTACTTCACGGGTACTCCCTTATATCCCCGCGTAACATGACGTCATCCACTCTCTTTCCCAGAGTGACATGACGTCATCCACTACTCGTCTACACATGTATACATGTATGTGTGTGTGTGCATGTGTACATGTATACATGTGTGTGTGTGCGCGGAAGTGAAGTGGTAAGCGCGCTGGGCTATGAACCCGGAGACCCCAAGTTCAATTCCTGCTCATGGCCTCCCCTAGGTCGTGTAAACGTCGCCATTGAGAAGACAAAGGCGGTCGGGCGTAGTGGTGGCCACCCACCCCCTTGTCCCAACAGTCTTTCAAGGATATTTGTTTTTGTGTGTGTGTACGCAGTCCGGGCTGACACCCATGCACGTGTCTGCCTTCATGGGAAACCTCAACATCGTGCTGATTCTTCTGCAAGGGGGGGCCTCTCCCAACGCCACCAACGTGGTGAGTCCAGCCTTCCCTCTCGACACCTCCGCTCTCATTCCGCCACGGTGGCGAGTTCATAACTACCTCGCCTGGTATGAACGAGGTCGTAGGTTCGATCACGACCATGACACCAGTATATTTGGAGTTTGCATGTTCTCTCTCCCCATGATCACGTAGATTTTTCTCCGGGTACTCTGGTTTTTCCTTCCAAATTTAGAAACAACATCACGCATTTAGAGTATTTGGTTGCTGTAAATGTCCACGTGATGATAAGCCACTTCGTTAAGCTATCATTTGTGGCCAGGTGACTTCTGAAAAACAGCTGTACAGCTCAGTGGGCCTTACCTGGAAAAATAAAAAATAGTTTAGTTTGCTACGTCCGGCTAGACGGGGTATGGATAATCTCGGGGAGTGGTTGCTGCTTGCTCTCTGTTGGAGCTGACCAGCCTGGAACAGGAGGCCAACATATCCTCTATCGCAGCGATGGGCAAGCTAGGCGAGTTCGCGGGCCTTACGAGCGGTCCTCCTTCACCTCAATGGGCCGCAATCTCGACATCGTGCGTGGGCACAAATTGTGACCCCCATGCATCACCCCTAGAGACACTGACACTAGGCCACCACAGGGGCCTTGTGGGAGCCTCGATACCGAAAAGTGGATCTGTTTATTTATTTATTTTTCTTCCGATTCCATTTCGCTGCCGAACCGAATCGGAAGGAAAACTGATGACGTACAGAAAACGTCATCAGAACGGGAAAGGGTTCAAATCGCTCGTGGTGCATTCCCCCCCGCCAACCGCTTGTACTTTCGCCACCAATGCAAGTGGCGTGTGCCGAGCGTCGGCACGCGCATGGGAGAATGTCCCCTGGGAAGTGTGTAAGTTTGCAACGTGGCGGCGTCCCCCGTGATCGGCGGCGGCAAGCGGTGACGAGCGTCTGCTCCGTGTCGCCGTGCGTGCGTGCACAGCGCGGGGAGACTGCTCTGCACATGGCCGCGCGCGCCGGGCAGACGGAAGTTGTGCGCAGCCTCCTTCGGAACGGCGCTCAAGTGGACGCCAAGGCCAGGGTAAGGGCATGCCGTGACACGATCAGTCGTCAATCAAAAACATAGGTGTGTATGTTGAACTTCTTTCGCACCGTACTTAGCCAACCGTGCAAATCAGAGGTGCGGGGGAAGGACGACAAACTAAACACAAAAAGCAGTGCTCAAGAAATGAGTTTCCAATCTAGATTTAATAGTGCATTGCTCCATTGGCTTCCTCATATTGGAAGGAAGAACGTTCCAGATGGCCGCAGAAGCGCATGTGAAAGCGCGCGATGTGGTTACCGTCTTTGTTCAATGGCTCGCCGAAAGCCGCTGCTAACCGGAGTTTACGTGATGGTTTATGCTTCGGGGTGGTTCAGAGATCGGAGCGCCGAGTCGGCACCGCTGAGATCCTGGATTCAAAAATGGATCATCGGTTGATGATCCTGCTTTGCGATGTTTGGGCCAATTCTTATTCGTGAAATGTGTGTTGCGTTTGACCATGGACAGAGAATTCACTCTGTTGTAGTGAGGCCTCGATGGATATTTTCCGGGTCGCTGGTAGACAGGCTTTTGGTGCTTAGTTTGTCGTCCTTCCCCCGCACCTCTGTTTAGCGCGGTTGGCTACGTACGGTGCAAAAGAAGTTTCAACATACACATGCACGTTAAGAGTGGCAACAGCCATAGTGAGACGCAAACTGGATGTGGTGTGCCGGGTGTGCGAAAATTATTTCCGGGTTGTCGACCCCGGACAGAGCCGGCAACAAACGGAGCCCTGCATGGGACCGTCTGGTTGCTTGCGCCACCGTGGCTGATGGTTACTTGGAAGGCTTGCTCCTCCTGCCACAATCAATAACCTGGCAGAGTGAAGAGGAAATTGGGTTATATTTAAAATTGAATTTATATGAATACACACACACACGCAAACACAGCCCTGCTCAATTCCCTCTGCTTTGATTAGAGATGCAGGCAGCCCACGTGCTGGTCCGTGTTTGCTTATTATTTTGTGATTTAAAATTGGTTTACATTGACATTGATTGCTGCGCTGTGCCGCATTGCCACTGATTTACATAAAATCCCCATCCACCCTTCACCCCCCCTGCCCCCCCACGTCCACGACAACTCCAACCGAATCCCTTCTACGGTATTTAACCTCTGCCTTTTTTACACTTATAGGGGTTACTTAGAATCAGATCAGCTCATTTACTGTCTTCCAAATGCAGGTGGCTATGAAGCCCTGTCAGAGCAGTGAGCACAGTATGAAGACGTGAAAAGATAGCTTCGCAGTACAAAGAGGTGACCGAGCGTGGTTGCTAAAAATTATGAACGCAGCAGTCGTAGTTTGCCAGCTCTAAAATATTCCCCTCTAGAACCCGATTAGTGCGGCTGAGATGCTTGAAGCGGTGGATCAATATTGTTGACGTGCTGTTTGGAAGCGGCAGCCGTCGAGGTGGCCGTGGGCCGTATGATATGAGGGCCGTGCGGAATGAAGTTCACTTAGCCTAAAATAATTAACTGCCACGGCACGGTCAACATCGGCCGGCTTAAGCCCCTCCCCGCGTGCCGTGGCTGCATAGACAGGCATTCCTCGTAGCGTGTTACCCGAGAGAGAATTCATTCTTGCGAGGCTTCTCGCGTGGCCCGGCATCGTCCAGCGATTTACTCTCGGCCGCTTTTTAACGATCGCAAAAAACCCGTGGTGACGCGCGTTGCGCGACGCTCAGGAGGAGCAGACGCCGCTGCACATCGCGGCTCGGCTGGGGAAACTGGAGATCGTGCAGCTGCTGCTGCAGCACATGGCCTCGCCCGACGCGGCCACCTCCAACGGGTACACGCCGCTGCACGTGGCGGCACGCGAGGGCCACGAGGACGTCACCGCCATCCTGCTGGAGCACGGCGCCTCGCTCGCCGTCACCACCAAGGTCAGGCCTTCGCTCGAGGATCGCGCCGCACCGTGCACGACACTGCCACCACTGCCACTGCCGCCGCCGCCACCAACACCACCACCACGTTGGAGGCTCTCTGCGGGTGTCGCTGTATTTGCTGTTCATCGTTGGCAGGGTTCGGGGTTGCTCCTTCGTAGTCGCCAGCAAAGTTAGTTTGTGTTTGGGTTTTCACCACCGCCAGGGTCATCGCCACAAGGTCAAATCCTTTGTTAATCACTGGTATTGTCAAGTAAAACTAAACTATAAACTATTTTTCTATTTACCAGGTAAGGCCGTTGAGGTATAGAACTCTTTTTCAGAAGCGACCTGGCCACAAATGATAGCTCGACGAAGTGGCTTACCATGTAGAAATTAGTAGCAGCCAAATACTCTGAATACGTGATGTTAATTCTAAATATGGATGAGAAACTGAAGAACGTGGAGAAAAATCCACGTGACCTATGGGGAGAGAGACATGCAAACTCCAAATATACAGGCATCAGGGTCGGGTTTTAAACCCACAACCTCTTGCATACCGGACGAGGTAGTTAACGTATCGCCACTGTATGGTAAGGTCTGCTCTGGTCACCACCAGGGTTGTGCCCATCACCACCAAGGTCACGTCCGCTCTGGTTACCACCGATGTCAGGTTCTTGCTGGTAGTTGCCACCACCTGTGTCAGATCCCCTGCTAGTCACCAGCAAAGTTGGAATTTCTCTAGTAGTCATCACCAAGGTGAGATCCTGTCTTGGTAGTCATCACAGGGGTTACGTCTTCACCGGTACTCATTGCCAAGGTCAGGTACTCTCTGGTTATTTAAAATCTTTTTTGCTTTTTCAACCAAGGTCAGATACCTTTATCCATGTTCGCTTGCTACTTCTACCAAAAGGTCAGACCATCCCCGCCCAAAACCTCCGAATCCACCACCCTCGTTGACTTCTCCGAGCTCAAGCAGTCACCGTGACCCCCCAGTTCCTTGAACGCGTTGCGCCGTCTCTCTCTCTCTCTCCCCACCACAGAAGGGATTCACACCGCTCCACGTCGCATCCAAGTACGGCAAGATGGAGGTGGCCAGTCTCCTGCTGCAGCGTTTCGCTTCCCCGGACGCTGCCGGAAAGGTAGCGCCCTGCCCACCCTTCGGTGTCTCGCGCAGGGAAGAGAAACTTCCCGTTGTCCGTTACGACCTTGTTTGCCTGCCTTGGCATCGTAAATCTTCCTCGAAAAATAATCCCGAAGCAGAAGATTGGTGCCAGATACAAGCAGCCACGTTCGCAAACTTGATTTGTAACTTCGACAACAAAATGTAACTGCGACCGATATATTTCATAACTGTACCTAACTGCAAGTTGCCCAATTAACACCAGACCGCTCTTAGGATTATTATTATGATTCAGTGTAAATACAAAACGAAAATAACTTATCGAGGATCTCTGAGGGAGGTGGGAGACACATCCCAAGCCAATGTGCGTGGCTGCCCTGTTTACAATCCCGTGTCTCCAAGGGCTTCTGCCTGGGTGTGAAGGCACAGCTGTTGGTGTCACAATGCTCCGAGACATTTGAGATCTCCAGTGGGATCATACCTGATTCTACGTGCGGAAATTCACTCGTTAACCCTTAAGTGTTTGCTGTGTGCAATCGTCAAAAAAAAGCAGTTATTCATTTATCCATGGGAGCCTCCCATTAGCCTCCCTGTGGTTGTAAATATTTGGTTCTCCCGCGTACAATTTCATGCATATGTTATGAGCGTAAGAATGGATTGTAATCAGTGAATCAGTGCGTACTTCCGTATCTGATCAATTGTTGGCACCGCAAAGCACCTTGAATTCTGCTCCAAAATCAGCGGCGTAGCGAGTCGCTGTCGAGTGTGCGGGCGGTGAAACTGCATCGGAGCTCGCGGGCAGGAGGTGGGGCCCAGGGTACCGGACTATGAAAAGGGGGGGAAATTAGCCACAGGGGGGGTGCCCCTTTAACCAGTTGCACCAGAGTCCATGCCAGCCACACTGTGCCTCTACCCTTATATCACTGCATCCACTTTAAATGTCCTTCGTTGTCTTTCCCACCCAACACAGAATGGGCTGACACCACTGCACGTGGCTTCACACTATGACAATCAGAAGGTGGCTCTTCTACTGCTGGACCAGGGGGCTTCTCCCCACGCAACAGCCAAGGTAAGTACCCGATTACTCGCACAATTCTGGGCCATGCACATATCTAAACTAAAACGAAACTTTTTATTTTTTATCTTACCAGGTAAGGCCCACCGAGCTATGTAGCTTTTTTTCAGAAGCGACCTGGCCACAAATTATAGCTCAACGAAGTGGCTTATATCATGTGGACATTTATTGCAGCCAAATAATCCAAACGCTTGTTGATTCTAGATCTGGTGGGAAAAACCGGAGGACCCGTAGAAAAATCCCTGCCACCATGCAAACTCCAAATATACAGTCATCGTCAGGATTGGGATTGAACCCACGATCTTCTGTGCACCAGGCGAGGTAGTTACCATATAGCTGCCATGGCACCCCTATCTACTCACCCCTTTCCCCTGCTGTTGGGGCAGGGAACCAACATCATAGGTGGGTGCGCCACTTGTATAACCGGGTGGTAAAAACTGCACAAGTCCCATTCGCCGTGTCCACCCGTCTGTCTGCACGTCACACTTGCGTGATCAGAACGGCTACACGCCGCTGCACATCGCCGCCAAGAAGGACCAGCTGGAGATCGCGACGACGCTGCTTGAGTACGGCGCCGAGACCAACGCCATCACGCGGCAGGGAGTGGCGCCGCTGCACCTGGGGGCCCAGGAGGGCCATGTTGATATCGCGTCGTTGCTGCTGGCGCGATACGCCGACGTCAACCATGCCACCAAGGTGAGCATGCGCTCGCTCGCACCGAATCGCCAAGGTGAGCGCGCGCTCGCACCACATCACCAGGGTGAGTTCAGTCAACCTATGGCACTTGGGTCTGTCCCTTGACCCTTGTCAGCGAGCTTTCAAGACTTCACGTGGCCTCAAAGTGCGCTTAGCCTGGCACAATCTCTGTGGTGACGCCACTTAGTGGTGAATGGCAGTCGTTGTTATTGTTGCTGCTACAACTGGGCAGACGGGGAGACAACCTGCCTCCAGCAAGAACAAAAATGGGTGGAGGACCGATGCTCACAACGATGAGTCGAGCATCGGGCGGCTAAAACACAGCAAGTTGGCAC
Source organism: Entosphenus tridentatus (assembly GCA_014621495.2). Classification (NCBI taxonomy): domain Eukaryota; kingdom Metazoa; phylum Chordata; class Hyperoartia; order Petromyzontiformes; family Petromyzontidae; genus Entosphenus; species Entosphenus tridentatus. Next base: position 4,097,676 of record CM025649.2, read on the forward strand.
ACTGGTAAGTGCAGGTGGTGAATCTGACGCCAGTCATCTCGTGCATCATTTCCATTGTACCACTGTGCTGCGCTGGGGTTGTACCGAGCCAACCCGGATCGGACCCGCTGAAGTGTCGCACGCAACGAGCGGAGACGCATTTACGCTGCGTCCTCACGGCGCGCTGATTAACGTCGCGTGCAACAAGTGCGTCGTTCGCGCTGGCCCCAGGAGATCTCTACGTGAGCATGGCGCTTGACAGAGGTGCTCCTGTGGTTCTGTGTGCGTGTGCAGAGTGGCCTCTCTCCCCTGCACCTCGCAGCGCAGGAGGACAAAGTGAATGTGGCTGAGATCCTGGTTAAACACGGGGCCCACGTCAACGCCACCACCAAGGTGAGGCATCGCGTCCCAACGGCACCCAAGCTTTATGGAAAAGCAACCCCTTCGATTGTGAAGAAAGTTATATATATTTTTTTACCAAATAGTTTAAATTTACATTAGACGTTGTATATCAGAATTTTACTTGTGTTTTGTTATGGTGCCACGGTGGCAAGATAGTACTACCTCGCCTGGTATGTAGGAGATCGTGGGTTCGATCCTGACCCTCATGCCGGTATATTTGCAGTCTGCATGTTCTCCCCGTGGTCCACGTCGATTTTTCTCTGGGTCCCCCAGTTTTTCGCTCCACATTTAGAAACATGCGCTTAGAGTATGTGGCTGCTACAAATTTCCACATGATGATCCACTTTGTCGACCTATCATTTGTGGCCAGGTTGTTTTGAAAAAGCCCTATATAGCTAGTGGGTCTTACCTGGTAAAATAAAAATATAAATTCTGCAGCAGCAACTTCCCTGCTAGTCCATGAGTCCAGGCCAGATACATGATTAATTACAGAACAATGTGTGCTAACCATGTGGATTGAGTGGGGTTATGGAGTAATTCACTCGTGTTAAACCACGTAATTCAGTGCAACTAAAAATGTGCTACTTTAAGTGGGTACCAGCATCGGTTCTGGCCCTGGGACTCTTCCCTTTTAACTTGAGATGTGAGGCTTGCTTATGGCGAAATGGCTCCTTTCCATCAAAGCTGTTCAATCGATGGAGCCTTTAAAGTTGAGTGTCTTCACTCATGCTGAGAGTTCACATACCATTTAACGCGATGAAATAAACCGATATATGGTGTCCCGATTGTGAAGCGAAAATAAGAAAAAATTGCTCTTCAGCCGCAAATTAAATAAAAAACGTCAACATTTATTTGATATGCATGTCAATTTAATACCGTACTCCCAAGATAGCCTTTGTTTAATAATCATCATCATTGAAGTAAATCTGCCCTTCACAGTGTGAAAAGGCGAGAATCCCTGGCCCAGCTGGTATAACCGTAGACGTTGCTAAAGTAAAGCGGAGGCAAAAGATTAGCAGAGTCGTTCGCAAACTGTTTACATAGAAATGGAATGCAGAATAGGGATGCCTCAATTATTCTCACATCGAAAACAATCTGATAAAACTGACGTGAAGAACTACGGACCCCCATTAGCTTCTGATCACGGTGGTGTATATATTTGTATTCTCCCCCCCCCAATCCCCATTCTCTCTCTTGGCAGTTGGGCTACACGCCCCTGATCGTGGCCTGCCACTATGGAAACATCAAAATGGTGAATTTCCTGCTTCAGCACGGCGCAGATGTGAACAGCAAGACCAAGGTGATGGACGTGTTCATCGCAGATTTGTACAGTCCTGTGTGCTGTAGCATGATCCGATTCAATCATCCGCTGAACTGGCTACCCAGCACCACGTTGGCGAGATGTTAACTCCTTCAACTGATATACAGGAGGTCGTGGGTTCGATCCTGACCCTGATGCCTGTATATTTGGAGTTTGCACGTTCTCCCTGTGGTCACGTGGATTTTTTTCCCGTGCCCTCCATAAATTTACAAATGATAAGCCACTTCGTTGAGCTGTCATTTGTGGCGAGCTGTTACCGTGCAGTACCAAGATACTTTGGCATATGGCCCACAAACGGGCCGTTAGTGTGCCAGTCGGGGGCGATGATTTACCACGGTGTTAAAAATTCACCAATGCTTGATTGGTTACCCTGAATCGTGACTACTGATCAATTCGTGAGGGACAAAGTTTCTTACATTGCCCAGTATTTACAAGACGGAAGCTCTTTATACTTTGGGTTGCACCTTTAAGCGCTGCCGCGATAAAGCTCACGATGGCGTGCACGATGATTTTCACTGAGTGTCCAGCAACAATTAGCGAAATTGCGCTCTGCGACTACCTGCTTTCAAGGTCGTGCACACACACCTGTGCACGGTCAACTGTATAGCACGAAATTCTTGTGATGTTCCACCTAATTTATTTTTTAAAATGCCCACGATTTGTGGAAGATGGTTGTGTGTCTTTTGTGAAGCCAGGCCAATGTCACACCACAGTTGAAGCCCTATGTTCGAGTCCCAGATGGGACGCGCTTAAAGCTGGCTCAGTATTAAGTGGGTCAAAGCTGCTTTAATGAGAGCGTGGGCTGTGCGGTATGCTGGACGCTACGCGGGAGCCAGGCTGTGTTGTCGCGGGAGTGGCTCTGATGCATAAACCAAGGAATGGTTTTGTGGGTTTTTATAAAACGCGTCATGAGTAACGGTGGAACAGCGCATCAATCCATCGGTTATTATTGTTATTGATGCATCGAACCGTGCACGTTTTCGTCAAAGCTTTTGGATTTCCGCCGTGGTGAAATGGTGAGCACCTTCGGACTTGCAATACAGAGGTCGCAATTAAATTTAAATAATGGGGTAAGCTTCTTAAATCCCTCCCGCTTTTGTACTCGAAGCAGTCTAAATGGGGACGCCACAGTTAATGAGGCAGGTCACGTGCTGTGGGGTAAATTGTGGGGACTTCCACCTCTTCCAAGATGTCTCGTCAGCGTGGAAGAGTAGGTCAAATACCCCTCTACTAGACGGTCTCTCAAAAGCTCCTGCCTCTAGTGGAGGCCCTTCTGCCAGCGGTGGCGTGAGCAAGCAATCGCAGGGCTGCACCTTGACCTTTTTTTAAAGATTCCTCTAGTCTTTACGTACATACATGAATGCCAGAGGGCATCACTTAATGGTAGAAAACCAACCTCTGGACAGTGAGCGATGTTGTACGTAATGGGTTCTCCTAACCCCTCCGAATACTGGAGACACCACCGTTCACCACAACGCAAAACAGAATTGATTAATGAATCAAATCGGTTCCTGAAATGAGGATAATTAATTGAATTGCTGATGGGTCAATCATTGCTCACCCAGTAGTGAATAAGAATAATAAAAAATAATCCTCGCAGTAAATGATTGAATGAACTAAGCGGTCAACAAGGGAATGTGTAATGAGGTTGTAGAGCCATGTATTTAATTTCCGTTTTCTCTCTATCTCCCTCTGGCGACGCTGCAGAATGGATACACCCCACTGCACCAGGCTGCACAGCAGGGACACACGCACATTGTAAATCTGCTGCTCAAGTGCGGCGCGCGCCCCAACGACGTCACCGTGGTGCGTGACGCGGCGATGCTCCCACCCACGCACACAGACAAAGATCCCCCATGCAGCCTGCACAGGCTGTTTTGGGACGATTGATTGTTATTTAGAACCTTTTAAGGCAGACAGGTTGCACAGGAAGGCGAAATAGCCAAGGACCTGCTGTGGAAAACCAGCAACCAGGTACTCATTTAGGGCCGAGTGTACGTATAGGGAGACCACTGATGTTCGCTGTGGCTGACATTACATGCATGCTACCAGATTGGGTATGTCCAGCGTGATTTGTTTTGGCTGAAGGCACAAGCATGAGCAGCACAGCATGGGAAGACCTTCATCCAACAATGGCTTGACAATGGGCTGTAATTTATTATTGTTAAATTGCAATGCTAATTGTTAATGTGGAAAGTATTTTGGGCTGTTCTTTATTCACCATTGGCTCCGTCAGCAAACATCAAAGAAACAGATATGTCAAAATTGGTATTGCTTGTGGCGGAGTAAATTGTCTCACCCAATTTTCAAATTAATCTGCGTGGTGGGCTAAATGTGCATTAAAATAGCATTACAGTGACCTAACAACCTTGGGCATGTATAGTCTGTGCTCATTACCGCTTTAGAGGCATGGGTTATCAATCATGCCCTCATTTAAGCTCGACGGATCGCCCGTGACTCATGAGCAAGGTAGTGATTGAACGTGTGTTTACATCGCTTCCTAGCCACTCTGTCGCGTTGGTCAGTCGGGTTTGGCTCAAAGGTCAGCCGGCACGCATGACACAAAGCCCATTAGCACGGGGTCGAAGGTCCCAAGCCCGCGACATGTGCCAAACTATTTCTTGAAAGGAATTGCCGGAAGTGCGCCATCTGCTGCAAGGTACGTGTGCAGGGCTATGAAATGTAATTGAAATCAGTAAGCCTCCGTGCAACAATGTCATAGTTCAAAGCTGAACGGCATGAACTCTCTCCTGAATCTCTCGCGTGGCGAGCAGACCTCGTGGACATATTACTAAACGTAGTTTAACATCTCATGTTTGAATACTATCTGCAAACAATATGAGCTTCAGTTGTAAAACTGATGGTGAATCTCAAAAATCCCTCCCTTAAGCCAAGACATCATCATGCACTGCAACACTGCATTTTAAATCTACCCCCAAGAATATGTTTAACCTACAAATAGCAGCGACTATTTTTGCTGTGATTGTTACCTTAATCTGGCAGCTAATCTTAATGCGCTGTCATCTATTTAAATAAATAACATACGTCGATATTTGGAGTTGACGCACAATAATTGCGTATTCATCTCACTGGCTGGGGGTGGGTGTGAAATGGGCGCTGTCCGTGGTGCTGAATTAGCCTTTGGTTGCAGTGGGTAGCGCCTCCTGGTGGCTGGCAGTAGTTCGGTAATTTTTTCAATTTTGATTTTCCCAGGGAAGGCCCACTGAGCTACATAGCTCTTTTTAAGAAATGACCTGGCCACAAATGATAGCTCCAACGAAGTGGCTTATCACATAGACATTGATAGCAACCAAATACTCTAAATGCGTGTTGATAAATGTGGAAGGAAAAACCGGAGGTCCCGGAGAAAAATCCACGCGACCACAGGGAGAACATGCAAACTCCAAATATACAGGCATCAATACATTGTTACGTGGATAAACAGCGTAATTCCGCACAAAACACACAAGTGGTGACGCAAGGTGATGCGCTGGTTCGGAATCGCCTCCGTCCTGCCGCGTGACGCCAGCGGCACGACCGCAACACAGCGAATCGCGAACGTCGACACGAACATAATGTGACGGAGTCGTGCGTCGTCCGTTCCGATTTTTCCCCCTTCGCTGCCCAGAACGGGAACACAGCGTTGGCCATCGCCCGTCGCCTGGGCTACATCTCGGTGGTGGACACCCTCAAGGTCGTGACAGAGGAGACCATCACCTCCACAACTGTGAGCAACCTCTCCAGTCGGGGCGATTGTGTGTGCCCTGCCCCTGCGGCGTCACAGGGAGGGAAAGTGGGGGTGGTGGTGGTGCAGGGGGGGGGGAGCTGGAATTTAGCAGGGGGGCTGAGTACCCCCCCCCCTCCTTCCACCACAGTTGAAGGCTCAGCCAGCCTGCTACATTCATACAGTGATGTAATTAAATGTAGCATGCAAGAAAGACATAATCAGATCGTATAATTACTCTTTCTTGTGCTGAGGGTTTAACGTTTAACACTTCGTGTGTCGTGCATTCCTCCCCTGTGTATGTGTGCATCTGTGTGTATATCTGTGTATCTGTGTGTGTTCGTGTGTGCGTGTCTGTGTGCGTGTGTCTGTGTGCGTGCGTCTGTGTGTTTGTGTGTGTGCGTCTGTGTATGTGTGCGTATAGACAATCACAGAGAAACACAAACTGAACGTGCCAGAGACGATGACAGAAGTCCTGGAGGTGTCCGACGATGAAGGTACCGCATTCACGCAGTACGACTGATCCATAAGTGCGCGCTCACACACACACATACCGCCGCACACATCGCGTTCTTTTCAGTTCACATGAATTTTGTTGCACTCATTTTAATTTGATGCCTTTTGAATGAACGTGAAACTTGATTTGCTTCAGTTTTCAACGATTATTTTTTCGTAAGTCATATTCTTGATTATTATTATTTAAACAATGTCATTCATTTGTGGTGGTGACGTCCTGTTCTTGTTGCTGTTTAGAGCGTAAAATCTCTGTGCCAGAGAGGGTCAGTGATGGGGAGTATATTTCAGAGCCTGAAGAAGGTACTTGGTTGTGGGGTTTGGCGCGGGGTCTCTCTTTCTCTCTCTCTCTTCAGCAGTGGTGTTGTAGCCTGCGGCGTCTCATAACTCTCAGTTTCAGAATGCCACAAAATTCCACACTAGGACTCGCCATTATTGTCTGGAAGGCTATGGCCAAAATGGCACTGGGCTTTATTATTGAGCAACAAGCTCCGTGGAAAAGGCTACCCTTCCTGGCGGTGATCTCAGAGCGTCAGCTGTGAATTCAATTTAAGACGCAACCCACAGACACGAACAGCTCTGATATTATAGGTGAGCACCTAGGCTGTGTGTCCCAGGCTGTGCGGCAAAATAATGAAGTGCCATTGCTATCACTCCTATAATGTTTCTAACAATACCGTTGGTATTTACTCAGAAAGGCCTCACATTGTCTTGCATCTTTTCGTAGGTTTCCTGCACGAGCATATATGGCCATTTTCATATTAAATTGTATTATCAATTCAGAATATAAATTCAGATTCTGATGATTACAAGAAATAATCATGCCATTACCATGCGCCGAACACACCTTTAGCAGGGCAGTGTCAACAATTGCAGCAGTTACCGTGTACGAGCGACATTTCAAGTGATGGAGTGACACAAGAATGGAGTGACATTGCTATCACTCCTGTAATACTCTTTGGTTCTTTCGGTAAAGTCACGTGGGGAGAAAAATAAAACAAAATATGTAACCTCTTGTTGTAACAGCTCTCTCGCTGGTTCAGCAGTTCCACTGCTGGATTATTATTTTTTCCGCCCGAGGACGACCGCTTGTGTTGCGATCGAAACGTCGTGATATATTATTTTTATTTTGTTTTATTTTTATACCTACGTGACTTTACCGAAAGAACCAAAGGGTATGCACTCCTGTAATGTTTATAACAATACCGCTGGCCGTTATGTAATGGTCGATGACGCAGTTATTTCAGCGAGAGTCCTGAATGGGAATTTCTTTGTGTCGTATTATGCCGTCTGGAAGCGAAGTTGACGTTTGGAGCGCTACGCCACCACTGCTGCACGGTTTCTCGCTCCGGCTTGCAAAGGTTTTTCTTGGCTCTCTCTGCTCCTGAGCTGCCCCTAAGACCGCGACGCACGAGGGCAACTTTAGGGAAATTGTTTGCCGGCAACAGTTGCGCCCAACAAATGGCGAGATGTTAACTGCCTCGCCTAGTATACAGGAGGTTGTGGGTTCGATCCCGATCCTGACGTCTGCTATATATATGGAGTCTATGTCTCTATCCCCGTGGTTACGTGGATTTTTCTCCGGATCCTCCGGTTTTAACCTCCACATTTAGAAACATCTGTTTAGAGTATTTGGCTACTATAAATTTCCATGTGATAAGCCACTTCGTTGAGCTTTCATTTATGGCCAGGTCGCTTCTGAGAAAAGAGCTATATAGCTCAGTGGGCTTTACCTGGTAACATAAAAAAAAGTTTAGTTGAATAGTTTTAGCATCATTTTCTGTCGTAAAAAAAACTTTGTCGCCCAAATCTGGACAAATCTGGTCCACTGCCCCTTTGAGTGGGCAACTGGGATATGCAACTTCTAATAAAATCACACACAGAGGTCATGTGACTTACTCCACTTGTGTGCTCTGGAGACCAATCAGTGTTCATCAGACACATTTTCCAACAAACACTTTGCATTGGTTATTCATAAACTTGCAGTCTGCAGGCCGCAAGGCTCTCGGAGTGGTCGGGCCTAGCGATGGCTCTTCAAGAGACATGGCTCGTCGAGACATGAAGAGATACAGATGAGTGAGCTTAAAGCAACATTAAGGAAATAAATGGAGATAAGGGACACAGATAAGTGGTCACATCTACAGACTTTATGATGTCACAATGCCGTGTGATGACACATGGCACTCGTTCATTTAACTGCGTGTCCCACCGGAATATTATATCTGAAGAATCCCTGCTCTTTAAACGGTTTCCACACCAAGTTGCCGTAGTTGCGCACTGGTTGACAGTTGCCGGCAATGATTAACAATTGCCATAAAATTGCCCTGGTCTATCGCGGCGTGAGCCGGTTGTGCTTCTCTCGGGGCCAATGCTTCACGAACTTGCTTGGCAGAGGGGATGCGAGAACAACAAGCAGTGATCAACTAACCATCACTAAAACGACAAAGCAGAGCGTCCAACAGAAAATCGTCAGGACATCCTCAAAATCCTCAGCAGTGAAATCAGCTGCTCATGATTATACAACATCTTCTCAATCGTACATAATGAGCTTTTAAGCAATTCACGAATGACACCCCCCCTCCCCGCTCCCATCCTCACATCCTCACGTGAGGATGGGAGCACTCCATGCCATACTTCTTTGCTTCCAGCCCACCAGACCAACCAAACTGGCTCCGATCCATTGTTAGAGACTTGCTAGTGCACACAGCTGCAAGCATCATACCATAAATTTAACATCATTAGATTTGGCGCTGTTGCATTCTGACATTGAAACATCTTGCACGGAAAACCCGTATTCTACGTGGTGATGGTGTTGCCATGTCCATGACGTTGCTGTCGAGGTGGTGATGTTGCCATGGCAATGGTGGTGTTTTCCATGGCAATGTTGATGTTGCCATCAAGGTATAACGTTGCTATGGTGATGGTACTTTTGCCCTGGCAACGGTGACGTTGCCCCGGCAGTGGTGGCGTTGCACTGACAATGTTGCCGTGGTGCTGCCGTGGCGACGTTATTGCCTCGGCGATGATGGTTTTGCCGCGGCAATCGTGTTTCTGCGGCTCCCTGGTTGCTAGGTGAGGACACGATGACGGGCGATGGCATGGAGTACCTGAGGGCCGAGGACTTGCGTGAGCTGGGAGACGATTCCCTGCCTTCGAGCCACTTCTTGGAGGGCAGCACGGGCTACAGCATGGGCTTCGGCAACTGGCCCACACGCTCCGGAAGGTACGGCTGCCACCCCTCTCGCTGCTTACAAACTCCACCAACGCCACCGCCGTCCCCATACACCGTCCGGGACCAGCACTTCTGTTTCAACGTTGCTTGTGAGCATTGCACAATTGTCTTTCAGGCTGTACTTGATGTCTTATTGTACTTTCACTGCCATTGCCACTATTATTTCACTGTCAATTTTAAATGTTTGTACACGTGTCGTTGTTACGCGCTTGCTACGCGAGTGTCAATCGGCGAGATGTTCAATACTAAGGGATTGTCCAGGTGAAGTATATTAATAAATACAATTATCTATCACCACTTACTCCACCGTCGACGCATACAATGCAGCCACCGCCGCTAATTATTTAAATTGTCGCTGTCATGTGACCAGAACCACGTTGCGCCAGTCATCTTGACTGCATGGCCAATCACATTGGGCCTGTGACGTAATTATTAGCTGGCCTCCACATTGCCGCGAGTAAAATAAGGCATGCGAAAGGTCAAAACAATAAGAAAGGAGTGGTCATCATCAAAGCGCTTTTGTATCCGTAACTTTAATATTTTAAAGTAATTTTTAAACGATAATTGTGGCTCCCTGCAATTGCCCATTGTAGTTAATGATAGCTCACTGCAGTGAGGCTAACAAGAAATCCAGTGCTGGATGAAGGCCTTCCCCACTGCTGTGATGCCATGGGTGATGTTTGGCCATACTTGACCCCACTGGGCAGTGCATGCGAACGAACCTAAGAGACCCCCTCCCCCCCGGATGGAGCCTGTGTAAGCATTTATTCTGCAGCCAGGCAGTTGAAGCATCTGTGAAAAGAACGTTACAGCGTCTGAGACGGCACTTTGTGCTTTTGTTCGTGGCCAGCCCCGGTAACAGCTTTCCCAGAAAACAATTTGCGCCAAAATCAATGAGCGGAAAATTCACTCTCACGCTGTAAAGCCCTCTGTCTACGTGCGCCATTTATCTCCTACGTTTTCCATTCCCTTGCCTCATGCAGCACCATCACCAGGTAAGCCAGCGCTCGCTTCACCATTCTGCTCGCTCCTCCTCCTGCACCGCACTAGCTGTACCACAGCTTCCCCTACCGCTTGCTCCTGTCTCCCCACTCATGACATGCCATGCCTTGACTTCATTTTGTCGAGTCTTGTTGAGAGGCGGGAATGTTGTTTGTGCTATTTGCCATGCCCATTTTTTTTGCTAACGCTATCATTTTTTGTTTGTTTGTTTGTTTTTGTTTATCCATCCCCCATTACCGTGCTCGTTCCATCGTCTCGCCGGTGCCGCCCCACCTGCTTGGTTTCCATGGAAACGCCAACATTCCCGCTTCTTCCTCCGTGCACCCGGTTGCTGTGGAAACGACCCCTGTCCTCACATCCCTCGCCCCGGCCCACCAAGAAAACCTCCTGGTCCTTCCTGCACCCTCCATCCTCATCCTGGTTACCGTGACAACATCCCCTCTCATCTCCATCCCATGTCTCCATTTCCCTACCCTGACCCATGGATACAAAAAAAAACCTTTGCTCCTCCACTCCTGCAATCCGCTCCATCCATCCCCACAATGGTGACCAATGCTCACTTGCTTTATGGGTTTAATTATTTTTTTCCCCCCGGCCGATGTCGGTGAACGGGCGGTCACACGCACAAAAATACAAACCGCTCAGCCTCCGCTCGTTCAGTTCCGACAGGTCGTACTCGCTCGGACGGGGCCCCTACTCGCGCGAGGCCACGCTCATCGAAGAGTTCACCGCAGCCGCCACCATCACCCAGGTGAGGAGCGTGCGGTGGGGCGTGCGGTGGGGCGTGCGGTGGAGCATGCAGTGGAGCGTGCGGTGGAGTGGGGTGGGCAGCGTTGGGGGGTGGGGGGGGGAGTGGTTTGCGGAGACGAACGGTGTCGCCGCACCGTGACGCGAGCGGGAGGTCGGGTCGAGCGGCCTCGCCGACTCGGGACATGCGCTGTGCCGCTTCGTCTAGCTGGCCGCACCCAAGGAGGAGGAGGAGGAGGAAAAAGGCGTGGGAGGGATGCCCACCAGTTGGGCACCCGTCGAAATCCTGGACAACGTGGCGCTGTCGTCCAGCCCCATCCACTCCGGGTGGGTCACGTTGTTCCTCGGAGCCCAACGCGTACCACACGCACGCGCCCACACGTATCATCATAATAATAATGATGCAGGGCCTCCCGCCCCACTGCCGTGTTGGCTTGGGCGATTTCTTCACTGTACTTCAACACGCTGGGCAGTGCATGTTGATGAAGGGAAGTTGCCCGGTGCCAGTGAAGATGTCGCACGCCATAAATGTTACTCGTGGTGAGGACTCAAATGGTAGAAGATATCTGTCGGAGGTACACGACAAGAGTAGCAGGAGTTCCATAATTAATTTAATTCATAAATAGAATGGCAGATGAATGATAATGGATTTGGGGCACCTTGGGAAGAACGTCTTAAATCGGTGTCTATCACCTGCTGCAAATGAATGCTTGGGAAAACGATGGTTCTAGCCTAAGCTAGAAGCTAGAAGGGATGATGTCGGGTGGGAGAGACTTAACTACCGAGTGTGCCCAAGAGGACATATGAAATCCGGCTTGTGTGCAAGATGAATCATTGCATCACCATGCCATGAAAGATAGCGACGGCTTAGTGAAGCCTTCATCCAGCGGTGGATAAAATATCGTCATTTATAGATATCGCACCTCATGTAAAGTCTAAAACAAGCTGTGAATACAACGATGATAACGATGACGCAAACGCGACCGGCCCGCAGCTTCTTGGTGAGCTTCATGGTGGACGCGCGAGGAGGGTCGATGCGCGGCTGCCGCCACCACGGCCTTCGCATCGTCATCCCGCCGCGCAAGTGCATGGCTCCCACGCGCGTCACCTGCCGTCTCGTCAAGCGCCACCGGCTGGCCGCGCTGCCGCCCGTGCTGGAGGGCGAGGGCCTGGCGAGCCGCGTGGTCGAGGTCGGCCCGTCTGGAGGGCAGTTCCTCGGGTGAGTGACGCCACTCGGTGCCAAGCCCTGCCGCCTCCCGTCGCGGGCTCGCGCTGCCAGATCTGAGCTTTGTTTGCATGACTGAACTAAACTTTTTATTTTACCAGGTTAATGCCCACAGTAGCAGCCTGGCCACAAATAAAAGCTCAACGAAGTTGTTTATCATCATGTGGACATTTATAGTAGCAGCCAAAAATGTATTCTTTATTTCATTATTTAGTTTTTATTAATTTATTTTTCCCCTACGTGACTTTACCGAAAAAACCTAAGAGTATATAGCAGCCAAATAATCTCAGCACACGTTGATTCTAAATGTGGAGAGAAAAACCAGAGGACCCCGAGAAAAACACACACGACCACGGGACAGACACGCAAACTTCAAATACACAGGTGTCGGTTAGGATCGAACCCACAACCTCCTGTATACCAGGCGAGGCATTTAACACCTCGCCACCATGGTGCATTGTGGGATGCTGAGATTATAGATGGGTTTGTTGTGTCTTATAGAGGGTCAGGTCTTGTTTTACGTGGCTGGAAATTAATTTTGAAACTATATATTTTTTCAGGCTGCCGATTATCGAATACTTATTTGTTATTCAACTCTGATTTAGTTTGTCTGTGTACCCACTAAATGTAGATACTTCAAAAGTTAATAATTTGTATTTTATCCATTGGTGGAGGTTTTAATAACTCAGATCTGGTAAAATTGCTTCTTGGCCATCCTAAACAATTTTCACATAGAGCCTGCTGCCTGTCTAATTTCCGCATTTCGCTACTCAACGCTTTCGCGGCTTTAGAGCAAAGTTCAACGCAAGTCATGCTTTACGCGTGAACCTTTCTAACATTTCTCTCCTGTGTCATGTGCTAACTAACGGATGTTGGATCACGGTGTCTCTTTTTATTTTTATTCCCCACGTGCCTGTCCTTCTCCCTCCACCTGTGTTTGAATCTCTACTTTCTTCTCCACCCACCTCTACTGTTTTCTCTCCCACTTTCTTCTTCCCTCTACCCTCACCTATACCATTCCTTCCCAATCGACCTCTCCATCGATGTCACACCCTGTACCTTTGCATCTCCTTCCTTCTCCCCATCCTTGCTGATCTCTCTCCATCTCATCTTCTCCCCCGTCCCCTGCTCCTCGTCTTCCATCCATTTCTGTCTCCCTCCCCGCTATGTTTTAATCCCTAACCCCACCCATCTATACCATTCCTCTACCTTCCCAACATCTCCACCTTTCTCTGCCTATAACTGCCTCCTACCTCCTTTCCTATGACCCTTGCCTCTTTCCCCTTCAACGCCTCTCCTCCACCCTTTGTTCTCGCCCTCTCTCCGCCCTCTGTCTCTCCTCTCTCCCTGTGTCCACCTACCCCGCCGTCTTCTTTTTGTCTCCCACTGCACGCGTGCGGCGGGGGGGGGCCACTTGGGCTGTGCTCAGTAAACTGCACTTGCCTAACACCCCTCCCCCGCTCAATGACGGGGAGAGCCTCGTTAGTCGAATCCTGCAACTGGGTCCACCCGGCACCACCTTCCTCGGGTAGGAAACCCGTTCCCACTGACCCCCCCTCCTCCCGCGAACATCGCAACACGATACCCCGCTGGTCTCGTCAAAGAGCGTAAGCCATCACGCGAACTCGGGTCATCCTTGCAGCAGCAGTTTTGGCTAGCTATCGGACAAAGGCGGTCACTGCATAGTGCGCATTCACATGTGCTTCTGCGATCGTTTGGAACGCTCTTCAGATGTTAGGAAGGCACTGGAGCTATGCACTTTTAAGTCTAGATTGAAAACTAATTTCTTTAGAACTGCTTTTTGTGTTTAGTTTGTCTTTCCCCGCGCCTCTGCTTAGCACAGTTGACTACGTACGGTGCGAAAGAAGTTCAACATACATACGTCATCCTTTCCCCCACATCCCCTTCCCTCATCGGTGTTGCTAGTAGAAGTCATCACCTGCGAGATACACAAAGGGACATGTCGTGGGAAGGAGAGGAGTATTTCTCATTACTGGGCGGCGAGGGGGGGGGACTATACGTGCATTAGTTGTCTTGACTGGGATATTATTAGGCAAGTGCCAATAAACAGGAGTTTAAATTTACCGGAGAGACCCACCAGGTATCCCCAGGCCAGCTACTCTAAAGAATATACTTGGTAATTAAAATAAACATGACGTAAAGAAAGCGTTTTTTTAATGTTTACATGTTCTGGGAAGTTGTACGTTCTGGTAGCGATGCTGCTGCTGTTGCTGCATGTTAACTAATGTGTGTCTTTAAAAACAAGCAGTACAGAAAGTAGGTTGTTGACAGATGTAGATGCGGTTATGGATTTGTATTATTACAGTAAATCTGGTTGGGCTGCATCCGGGTAGGGATTTGGCTTCTTCTCACCCATTCCTCTCCATAACCGCTGCTGCTCTGCAAACCCCCCCCGCCCCGTTCCCCCACCGATCCCCCAGGCCGGTGATCGTGGAGATCCCTCACTTTGCGTCGCTGCGTGGGAAGGAGCGCGAGCTGGTGGTGCTGCGCAGCGAGAACGGAGAGACGTGGCGCGAGCACCAGTCGGAGTGCTCCGAGGAGGAGCTCAACCAGATCATCAACGGCATGGACGAGGGTGCGGGCGTGCGTGCGGGCGGCGGTAGCGAGCGTGGTTAGCGCGCTGCACCAGGAACCTGGCGAATCCTGCGTGAATTACACTCAACCTGCGTCGGTGACGATTATCTTAACGCGCCGTGTGCCTCCCCAAGGTCTACTCGGCCTCGAACGAATACCTGGTGTGATGTGTAAACGTCGCCACTGGGGAGACAAAGGTGGTCGGGTGTGGTGCTGGCCACCCACCCCCTCGTGTGCCGTGTCGGCCTTCATAGCTGCTCGCTAACAGCACTTGCCCCCAACAGTCTGTGTGGCTATAGTGGAGGTGTTTGTTTTTGTAGGTGTCTCTGGCTGTATACAGATGCGTGTGTATTGTAGTCTTTGTAATCTGGGTGAATTTTTCTTGGGATCCTCCGTTTTTTTCCTTCACAATTACAATCAACATCACGCGTTTCGATTATCTGGCTGCTAATCATTTCCACACGATAAGCCACTTCGTTGAGCTATCATTTGGGAGAGCCAGGTCGCTTCTGAAAAAGGAGCGATATAGCTCAGTGGCCCTTACTTGGTTTAAAAAATATATATATTTGTTTGGTACGGTCCTCACTCTCGGTCTCCGCATGCTCCGCTCAGAGCTGGACACGGCCGACG
The DNA here is from genome assembly GCA_014621495.2 of Entosphenus tridentatus. NCBI lineage: Eukaryota > Metazoa > Chordata > Hyperoartia > Petromyzontiformes > Petromyzontidae > Entosphenus > Entosphenus tridentatus. The sequence goes on from CM025649.2 coordinate 4,113,046, forward strand.
AGCTGGAGCGCAAGCGCATCTGCCGCATCGTGACGCGCGACTTCCCGCAGTACTTTGCGGTGGTGTCGCGCGTGCGTCAGGAGAGCAGCCTCGTGGGGCCCGAGGGCGGTGTCCTGAGCAGCACCATCACGCCCCAGGTGCAGGCCGTCTTCCCCGAGGGCTCCCTCACCAAGCGCATCAAGGTCGGCCTGCAGGTGAGAGGTCGCAGGTCGAGTTCAAGTTCATTGATTAGGTACAGCCCTGTGAGCCATTCGGCTCTTGAATCGGGTGCAACCGCAACAAACAACAAACAAAAACATGAATAAGAAAACATCTTAAAGTGACAATGTGACTAAGTGCAAACAGAAAATCCAAGAAAAGACAGCAAAATATTGCAGAAAAAACACCGCACACCAACGCTGTGTGCAAAACAACAACATCAACCACAAGACAACGTAGATTAAGGCCATTAGTCTTACTCCGTACTACAACAAACAAACGTAGTCAAACCAGTAAACTTTTCGAAATCACCAAAATAAAGCAATGAAACAGTGATCATAGGAACTGTGACGGAATTTTCACAATAAATGACATAAACAACATGTACTACCAAAAACCCTGCAGCCATAGCTGGCTGCATGAGTCACTCCACAACAGCAGGAGCATCAGTCGGAGATGCTTCCGTAAAGAACGCTGGTCCGCGCTCTCCACGCTCTTGCTCTGTGGGTTGCCACCTCGTCGCCCTATCGAGTCCAGGACTACCCCCAATGTTGCTGGGTCTTCGCAAAGTGGAGATGCAGATAACAAGTCGGCTCTGAAACGCTTTTTTTTACTTGGAGTGCACGTAACTTTACATTTTTTTAAACAATATCCGCCCTTATTAGGTCGAGGCTCACTGTACTTTACACAGCACTACTGAGCTTCAATCTGCACCTTTGATGAGCGTGGTTGGCTACATACAGTGCAAAAGAAGTTCAACGTACATGCATGCATGCTGCTATAGTGTAACGGTCAGCACTGTGGACTTGCAATCCAACGGTCATTCTAGATTTGAAGTTTTCTTAACTGCAAGGATCCATACTCTTTGGTTCTTTCGGGAAAGTCACGTCGGTGAAAATAAAAAGAATAATAAAAATAAAATAAAAATTACTTTTTTTTTTTTCCACCTACGTGACTTTCCCGAAAGAACCAAAGAGTATCCAACGGTCTTCTTCTGTCTGTTGGTGGGGCAGTGGAATACAAGTTCGGGGTAGATCATCGTCAGTCGATCGGCAGGTTGCGCGTGGTGAAATGTGAGCATTCCCAACTCGTCCAAGACAGCTGGCCAGCGTGGAGGAGTAGGCCAAATACAATCGAGGGTGATCTCCATCTCTTTAGGCGAGGTCCATACGCCAGCAGTAGCATTAGCGAATCGCTGCAGGGCTGCACCTTTACACTTGGCTTCGCCTTCTCGGTCCTCACGCGCTCTTCGCTCGCTTGTGCGCGTGCAGTCGCAGCCGATCCCCGAGGCGCTGGTCCAGAAGGTGCTGGGGAACAAGGCGGCGTTCAGCCCCATCGTGACGCTGGAGCCGCGCCGACGCAAGTTCCACAAGCCCATCACCATGACGATCCCCGTGCCACGCTCCGCCAGCGACGGCTTGGGCACCGCGGGAGGAGAGATGCCCACGCTGCGCCTCTTGTGCAGCATCACAGGTGCGCAACGGGTGCTCTCGCCATGCTTTGTTGTAATCGTCGTCATCCTGCTCATCGCCATCGTAATCAGTATCGTCAGTTATAATTAACGTCATCATTACCAACATGATCAACGTCGATAATTGGTTTTTTACCCTTTTATCTGGCAACAAAACTAACACCTTTTTTACGAGGAGTCATGTTTGCATAGACCACAATACCTGCAGTCATAATGCAAACAAAAGACATAACTCTGATAATGTACGCACTGTCCTTGAAGTTGAGGTACCAATGATGATCAACGTCATTATCGTTAAAACGAATATCACCATGCTTGTCAATATCAATATACTTGTAATCGATGTTTCCATCATTGCCTTTCGTTATCAATATCATAACAGCTATCAATGTCATCATTGCTATTGTTATCAATATTATCATCAATATTACCATACCCATCATTATAAAGTCATCATCTTCACATCTGTGTTTTAAGACTTTCAAAATACGTATGTTGAACTTCCTTAAAACTGTACATAGCCAACCGTGCTAAATCGGAGGTTACGGGCAAAGGATAACATATTTAACACGAAAAGCAGTTCCCCCTGTCAACAAATCAGGATTAAAAATATCACCACCATTGTCAAAACAGGGCGATGCACGGGCATCCTTAAATACTTTCTATGAACTTGCACAACCCGTCGTGGAGATAATGCCGACATTGCTGACGCTCACAGGTGGCACGGCGCCCGCGCAGTGGGAAGACATCACAGGGACCACGCCGCTCACCTTCACCAAGCAGTGCGTCTCCTTCACCACCAACGTTTCTGCCAGGTAAGTTGCTCAGACTGAACCAGGAGAGGCACCGACTGACTTGGTCCCTTCTGGAGTTGTCATTGGATGTGTGTGCATGTTGTGGAGCGGTTAGCGCGCTGCGCTACGAACCTGGTGACCCAAGTTCGATTCCTGCTCACGGCCAACACCAGTGACGATTATCTGAACCGGTCCTGGGCCTCTCCTAAGTCAACTCAGTCTCAAATGAGTAGCTGATGCTCCTTTTTCAGAAGCGACCTGGCTCTCCCAAATGATAGCTCAACGAAGTGGCTTATCGCGTGGAAATGTATAGTAGCCAAATAATGCAGTCAGGTGTGGTGCTGGTTACCCACCCCCTGGTGTGTCGTGGCAGCCTTCATAGGTGCTACCAGTTAACAGCACTTGTCCCAACAGTGTATTAAGGCTGTATGAAGGATCTTTGTCTTGTGTGCATGTTTTAATTTTACACGTGACCACACGCGAATGTGTACGTGCGTGCGTGCACGCATGCGCACGACTGTGCACGTGTGTCCGACAGGTTCTGGCTCATCGACTGCCGGCAGACGCACGAGGCGGTGAACTTCACGACGCAGATGTACCGCGAGCTTGTGTGCGTGCCGTACATGGCCAAGTTTGTGGTGTTCGCCAAGACGCACGACCCCGTGGAGGCGCGGCTGCGCTGCTTCTGCATGACGGACGACAAAGTGGACAAGACTCTGGAGCAACAGGAGAACTTCAGCGAGATGGCGCGCAGCCGCGATGTCGAGGTGCGTAAAACTATAAAAAAATTCACTATAAACTATTTTTTATTTTACCAGGTAAAATATCATCACCACTGAGCTTTGTAGCTATTTTTAAAAGCGACCTGGCCACAAATGATAGGTCAACGAAGTGGCTTATCATTTGGAAATTTATAGCAGTCAAATACTTCTAAAGGCATGTTTTTAAATGTGGAGGGAAAAACCGGAGTGCGCGGAGAAAACTCCACACCACCATGGGGAGAGAGACACGCAAACTCCAATATACAGATGTCAGGGTCGTGATCGAATCCACGACCTCCTGTACATCAGGCGAGGTAGTTAACATCTCACCACCGTAGCACGTAACACTGCTGAACACTGGCCTGTCGCTCCACACGAAGCTCCAGGTCTTCCTTGGCCATAATCACGGCCTTCCTTCCCTTTGTTTTCGAAATGTGGAACCTCTTTTTTTTTATGGGAAAACCTGCGGCAGCCCAAAATATTCCGGCTGGCCTGCCCACGGTCAATCCTGGGTTTAGCCAGGGTTTAACCAGGATGGATTGGGCAAGGAACTCACAAATTCTTGAAAGATCTGAATGTCGACCTATCTGAGATTCTCAAGCAGGGAAGGTTGCATTGGCAGCGTGCATGCCAAGGGAGCTTCTGTCTGACTGGTTATCGGCAGCGACATGAGCGCAGCACAGGATAGAGAAGAGATGGGCTGATGTGCTATGGAAGGATTTGGAATGCAGTGGACTTTCCCAATGATTGGTACCTGTGGTGTCAAGATCAATCTCTGTGGAGGAGGCTCGCGAAGGACGCTACTGGTAAGTTGGGGACAATCGCCCTCCAGAAACTTTTGATGTCAGAGGAGCGATATTCCCAACAATGTGAAGAGCACCGGGCTGCTAAAAACACTCGAAGTTTGTGCAGTGGGGTGTAAAAGCAGTGCATCTTCCTGTCATCTCAGTCGGTCAACTCATAATTTGGTCCAGTCCCATGTCCTCCTGCAAATCTTCGGCACTTCACAGTGCGCAGCCTGGCACAAACGTCGTGGTGACATCACCGCCGAACGGCCAACGACATTTGCTTTCGTCTGTGTCGGCACGCATGACTGTCTTTTTGTTTGTAGGTGCTGGAGGGTAAACCCATCTACGTGGAGTGCTTCGGCAACCTGGTCCCTCTCACCAAGGCCGGGCAGCAGCACGCCCTCTCCTTCTACGCGTTCCGTGAGAACAGGCTGCCCTTCATGGTCAAGGTGCAACGCTGGGGCCCAGGCACCAACACACACTGAATCGCCAGCCTGGCTACAAGCCATCAGCTTACAGAATGGCATATGCACGTACAAAGTGATACGAGTAATACTCTGATGCGAGCTCCGTCTTGTGGAAGCTCTTCTGGCAGCAGCAGCAGCGGTACCAAGCGACTGCAAGGCTGCACATACCTTGGTCTTTGTTGTTACGAGTCAGTGCTGCTTGAATGGATGCTTGCCCGCGACCAGGTACGAGACAGCAACCAGGAGGCTTGCGGACGCCTCTGCTTCATGAAGGACGCCAAGACAGTACGGGGCCTCCCACAGGCGGCCGTGTGCAACCTCAACATCACGCTGCCACCGTACAAGAAGGTGCGTGTCCGTCTGTTCAATGTACGGAGCTTAAGAAAAAAACATCGCATTGTGAAAATGGTTGATTGGTCTACACCCGAGACAGCTTTTCTTAGAGCCTAGTCTCACATGGTGTTGGACCAGATGACGCCAAAAGGCTCTAAGAAAAGCTGTCTCGGGTGTGGACCAATCAATTTCAAGGACGGTGCATACATTATCAGAGTTGTGTTTTTTGTTTGCATTCCGACCGCAGGTATTATGGTCAATGCAAACATGGCTCCTTGTAAAAAAAGGTGTCAGTTTTGTTGCCAGATAAAAGGGTAAAAAACCAATGATCATATTTTGCTACTGACAAAGGAGGTTCCAATGGTGTAAATGATGGGTTTGTGCAGTTATTGAAAATATGGTCTAATCGCTGGTGACTGAAACCCAGATTCAAGCCCTGGAATTCAGCGGTGCAGGCTTGTTGCTCTGATCCCTGAGCCACTTAAACATATCCCGAGGCCTGCAGTTTATTTTCAGACTCATAAATGAAAAGATGAGTGGTGCAGTGCTGTGCACAATATGAAGCTCGCAACCTAAAGACTGCCCTCGTCTGAAACCTGTGTCACAATGGTGGGCACGACGAGACTGTAACGATCGTTAATATTTTACGATGAGAGATCGTCTGAGCAAGTAAGCGTCAGGTTGCCGGAAGCAAACATTGAATACGTTTTTTTTCGTGTAGCCATTAGCCCGCACCATCATCTCATTTGCCTCGAGGCCTTGTTGGCGAGGCCTGTGTGTAGGGGTTCTGTAACTGGTGACTGCTGCACAGTGAGCTTTCCTCCGTGTATTCCTCGCTCCTCAACTCCACCCACCCTGTCACCCGTTACCCAAACCCCTGCCGACACGGACTTCAGGAAACTGACTCGGACCCAGAGCCAGAGGAAGAGGTAACAACAAAGCAGGATATTTTCTTGAGTAACTACAGCCAGACTGAGACGTATACTGGATTTAGTTTGCCAGGTGCAGATATATTTTGTAGGTTGCTGGTCGATTGGAGTGCTTGAGCATCCTTAACTCGGGGTGTACTGGATGTGGTTTGGCTGGGTCTGTAAATATTTTAGCAGTCGCCAGAAAACCCAGATGGACCCAGCTGAATTTAAACCCTGCTTATTAGGAGGTGTGCAAGTGTTGTGTTTGAATCAGATTTAGGACACATTCAGAGAACGTTTGGCAGCAGTGTGAGAAATAACTTGGATTAAATTTGGATTACACATTTGGATTACTATAATCTTGAATAACTCGACGTTTTACAATACGGCATTGTTGCTATTTAAGAACCACTATACTTGGTGTCATTTACTCCGAATAAATGCATGACAGTAGCGTTGTGATAACGACTGGCTGTAATTGGATACAATCCGTCAAGTGCAGCTTATTTGGATTTATTATTCTGTTAATGAGTAGGATGTATGTCCTTACAAAAACACTCGTATAGCCATAGGTTTGTTTTGGGTTAAATTGCGTAATTATAAATGTGTTGTTAAACCCGCCACCACCCGACAGAGCCAAAGTTTAAGGTTTGTCAGGTAACCAAACGTGCCAATTCGTTACTAGTTCAGCACACCGGTGTGTTGGAGAGTAAACCCACAACATTTATAATTCGAGTATGACGTTTCGCCAGTAATTACAACCAGCCTTATCAGGCGCCAGCCAGAATTATGGGTAAATCCTCCCGTTTCAGTCTTAAACTTAGGGATAAACGTGATGTCGTCACTTGAGCCAATTAGGTGAAGGCCAGAGGGGAGTTGATGTAGTCCATGTAAATTACAATGGATATATGTCAGTTGGGTTATTTGCAGTTAATCAACAAACATAATGCACATTATGTATGTACATGACCAATTCTTGAGCCTAAAAATCGTCCCAAATGGGCCTGTATTACCAGCTCATTCATGTGGATTCCCAACTATGTATGCGATCTAAATAAAAAAAACGTTACGGATAAAATTGGTTGCGAAAGCCTGCGTGTTAAATATTCGTACGTATTTCCTATAGATTTTACAATTTTCGAAAATGTACAATGGGCGATGTCTAAAACTAAAACGTGAATTGGACAACCTGTGACTGTGGCCAGATTTCTAAATTTCCCTATAATGACCAAACAATTGCATTTCCCATTACCAAGCTGCTGCCTACATTGATATAGGCAGCCCCAAGGCATATCACATTCTAACCCTTGCATGCCACGGTGTTAATAATTTTAAATTTGGCAATACCAGAATACCATTTCATATACAATACTGTGTATCAAGGTACAATACTACCTTGCCTGGTATACGAGGTTGTGGGTTCGATCCCGACCCTGGCGTCTTTATATTTGGAGTTTGCACGTTCTCCCCGTGGTCGCATGATTTTTATCCGGGGCCTGCGATTTTTCCCTTCACATGAAAAAACATGCATTTAGAGCATTTGGCTGCTATACATTTCCACGTGATAAGCCATTTCACTTAGCTATCATCTGTGGCCAGGTCGCTTCTGAAAAAAGAGCTATAGAGCTCAATGGGCCTTACCTGGTAAAAAATTGTAGTAAATAAAACAACATACAAATTACATTGATATTTCACAATATGCATTACAATCATATTCTTGGGGTTTTCGGTAAAGTCACGTAGATAGGTACTTTACCAACAGACCCAAGAATATTAATTCCTGCAGTCACAAAAGCTTTAAGTCAAGATGCATCACAATCAGTAATCAGGATTATAGATTGACCATAATTCACCACGCTCATCAGTGCGGGGGATAGATGTGGGAGCATAAAAGTACAGTACAACTGTATTTTGTCATACTTGCCCCTCCTGCCCACCACCTAGCCCCTCAGCCACCTATGATAACCTATTTGTACTTGGTGGGTCACCCATCCAAGCACAATCCAGGCTCACCTCGGCTAGGATTTCGATGTCTGACGAGATGGGGTGCATTCTGGGTATTTTGGCCATAGGTGGTCACGCGTGAAGACGCAGCTCCATTAAAATACCCACCACAGCTCTCATATTGCAGCTAATACACCTAGACGGAGAGTCCCCTTGATGCCCAACATGAGTTCAATAATCGTCAATGAAAACAGTTTGGATTGGTGAATGTGGGGAACATCGGTATGGGAGCATAGAAGTAGTGTATAGTACAACAAAAGGAGTTTTGCACCACCCTCTGCTGCCCACGGTGCAGCCCAATGGGCCCTTTCCTGGCCTTAAATAACAGTAATGAATGAATGTGTGCATGTTGGTCATCTCAGACAGTTAACCCACAACACCTGAGCCTGTCCAGTGACTTGTCAGCGAGCCTCGGACACTTCACGCGATCCGAGGGTACGCCTAGCCTGGCGCGAACGGCTGTGGCGACGTCACCGGCAGTTATTGGCAAATTGCGGCTTGTTGTTGTGTGCGCACGCTTGGCACCACAGGCGGACGTGGAAAGGGAGAAGCCGCAGCAACAACAGACGTACTCCACGCTGGGTGTCCAGATGCGCAAGCGTCCGCGCGACGGTACAGGTGAGTCCCTCGCTAAAGCCCTCTCCCGGGCGGCGTGGCAAGGCTCACCCAGGCGACGTGACCTCGCCAACGTCAACGGCGGGCTGAGGGCACCGGTGACATGCGGCACTCGCGGGGAACACTGCGCCCGCCTCACTGTGCCGCACTGCCGCATCCGAGAGATCACCGTGGCCAGCCGAAAGATGCGACGATCGCTCGGTTTCCGTTAGCAATGGAATGGTGATTTTATCGTTTGGTTTATGATACACCGCATTGAGCAGTGCGCACTGCTCAATGCGTGTAACAATTGATGTGTTTTTCCAATTTGTATTTGTTGGATGTCATTGGTTCACATGACCGTTGCGGGTCACCAGAGGCAGTGTCATGCACCAGCATTATAAATCGAAATATTTTTAAATCACCGCAATGTCAGATTGCCAAGATTCGATATGACAATCATTACATCCCGAGTTTCGATTATGTTGGCGAAATAACCCAATTAATATGAATTAAGATTGGCAAGTTTCAAAAATATATTGAGTAAATTACCATTAAGCCTACGTGTTAAACTACCGTTACTGTCATCAGAGGATGTAAAGGCAAGTGAAATCTATCAAATAATTAAGCGTCACATGGTAGCAACATTTTCTGCACAATAAAGCACTCCTACACCGACCACATGCAATCATGGAACGCTTGGAAAAGCTGAGATGGGCTCCCATGGAACATTCGGTTAACAGTGCAGACCTAGACCCTGTAGACTTGGCATCTGTTGGGACCTCTGGAATAACAGTGTAACCTTGGAAGGTAGTTGGTGCAGCCACGGCATAGAAACCACAACCGCAAGACTCCAGTACCACTGCTTGTGGGACATTGGCACAGGCGCCAATCTATAGAGGGTGATTGCGTGGAGAAAATGGCGATCGGGTTCATGTGAACAACAATTCACCTGTGAGTGTCATAAACCACCTGTTGATACATCACATTGTGAAAACTCGTCGCGGATTCGGTTACCTTCCCCACAGTAATCGGAGTTGGGCGCCGTCATCTAAAAACTAACAAGCCGAGATCATGCCATGTAGTTGTCTCATGAACTAGGCCAAATGCTAATACATGAAGGGCTTTCTAAAAATATAACTGAACATTTTACTTGGAATAAAACAACCCAGAATAGGCCACCTAAAAAGAAGCAATGTCAGCTGCAAATGGTAAACAATATCCTTGCTTAACATCCACTAAACGATCATGCATATCAGTACGCTAGGATGCTGAAATAAGTGTATTTAAAATTCTGCACTCAAGATTTTATGCCAGGAGGTGCGTGAAATCTGGCTTTGTGAATCCATGAGCTTGAGGTAATCGCGGTCTTTGAAAACTCATCTTCTTGGTTTTTTCGGTAAAGTCACGTAGAAGGGAAGTAATAAAATAATAAAAATAATAAAACATAATAAAATAATTATTTTATTATGTTTTAATAAAATAATTAAAATAATAAAACATAATAAAATAATTATTTCATTATGTTTTATTATTTTTATTATTTTATTACTTCCCTTCTACGTGA
>CM025649.2:4123333-4142229 GCA_014621495.2 Entosphenus tridentatus
GGTAAAGTCACGTAGGTAAAAAATTAAATTAATAAAAAAATAAAAATTTACCTACGTGACTTTACCGAAAGAACCAAGAATATGAATCCTTGCAGTCACGAAAGCTTCAAATCTAGAACCAAGAATATGTTTTAGAATGTATTATACATTTTGCATTGACATAAAGTACAGTACAAACGTAAGCATTTGAATAATAGAACATCACAACTTGCGAGGAACTTTATGATCGCCCGCTCTATTAAATATTGATCAAAAGCGGATACAGAAAAGTATTCTGCGGGAAAAAATAGCATGACGTTTGTTCTTAAACCTCATGGATTTGTCATAATTTGTTCCATGACAATCCAATTCAGATTTTCCCCCCTCTTGCTTTTCGTCACCACCTGGCCTCGAATTGCTGGCTGGAAAAAGCCATTTCACTTGGTCGGGGCTCTCGCTGCTCGTGTGCCTGCATGCTGCCGTCTTGTACCGCCACTCATGTCCCGGAATGTATTTTCTTCTGTTCTCCATCCATTCTTGAAAGTTTTTGTCACGCACGAGTATTTTGATGATGCTACTGCCACTGCATGAATGGTTTATTACATTTGTTTTTAATAACAGCAAAATTTAGATCTTGCTGTTTTAGTTCGATATATATGTAGAACTATATATATTATCGTGGGGTTGGACATTTGATGTTAGGCTTGGCCCGCTAGTGTTGCCAATTTACAATCAGGAGGAGAATCGGTGAGTTAAAGAGCAATGCTTGTAGTGTAGCGCACATTTAATTGAGCGCGCACGTATGCGTTTGAAAGCACATGGGTGTCAGAAGTATAGTTAGTGTTTGTGTCTGCATGTTCTGCGACTGGAGGCTCGTGCTGCATGATGCCAGTGTGACGCTTCACACACAATCGTGTTATTTACATTAGCCATGCGTCCCTCACCTCGTCACCACCTCCTCATTCTCAGGTCATGAATGTTTCACTTTGTAGTGTGCCTTTATTTTGTTCACTTGTTGACAAAAGCTGCCCTTGTGCTCTGTGCTTACCCTAACCAAAAAAAACAACTTCTCAAATTTCTTTCTTTGTCATTTTTTTCTTTACCTTCCTCGTTCTGTTTGTTTCTTCTCCCGTTCGTATTTATTTCCCGTTCTTGCTTTGCAAATTTTTCCGTTAATTTGCTCTCTGCTGGCAAACACAAAGCTGGGGCGCCAGGAGGAGAAAGGGAGGTAAAGTCTCCACAGAGGCACGCCCTCCTCCTCGAAGTGGCCGAGATGAAGGAAGACCTCCTCAAGGTCACTGCCCTCCTCGGCACTGACTCGGACACCCTCGGCAAGGTGACCTCCTCCAGGCTGCACCACCAAGGAAGGGCGCGGGGCCTCCACGATGAGGAGGAGCCCATGGAGCTGGTGGGGATGGTCAAGGAGGACCTGGAGCGGGTCAGTGTCATCCTTCAGCGGGGCCACGACGGAGTGCATGGAAACAAGCGGGCGGCCGTGGCGTTGGCGCGCGAGGAGGAGGAGAAGGAAGACGAAGAAGACTGGTCCGTCATCGACGAGGAAGAGGTCGAGGAGGCCGCGAGGGGCGTGGCTCTGGACGAGGAAGACGTTTGGGAGGAAGAGGAGGTCGTGCTGCAAACGGTGCGCCCCGTGGAGACGTTCGCTGCTCGTGCGAAGGATGATGCCGGCATCATGGAGCTGCTCGCATGGGATATGGAAGTGGTGCAAGAGCAGAGCCAGAAACGCGAAGAGGAGAAGGGGGACGAGATTCAGGGCCGCGAAATCGTTAGCGAGGACATCGTGCAGGTGTTCGTCGCCCGGGAGTCTGCGACCGCAGTATTATCAGATACGGATTACGATGAGGTCGACGTGCCAGTGGAAAAAACGGCAGGCGGAGATTCTCAGCCAGCCAAGAGAACGAGTTCTTCAGAAATGGAGGCACCACAAAGAAACGACATGCCGATTGTGACCCCCCCAATCCCTCCTGTCAGAGTACGAACCCTTTCGAAAACAATCAAACAATCGACCCAGGAGCTGAGCCACTTACATCAGCCTGAGGAGCAAGTATCAGCAGAGGCATCATCTCAGCCGCAGCAGTCCATCTCGTTTTTGTCGACCGCAGATTCGGAGCCAGCGCCCAAGTCTCCAGGTGTGGAGGAAACTCCAATCGGATCCATCAAAGATCGGGTCAGGGCGATCCAGATGAAGGTGGAGGCGGAGAAGGGGCAACAACACAAACGTGTATCCATCACCAAAGAGGTGCACACGTTCGAGGAACACGGAGCGGCCAAAACGACCGTGACCTCCACGACAGTGAACAAGGTGACGAAAATCGTGCAGCTCGAAGACAAAGGCAGGAAGACTTCAGAGAGCCTGGAGGAGACAATGTCAGTAAAAGACCTGATGAGAGCATTCCAGTCTGGCAAAGATCCTTCAAAAGTCGCCATGGGACTCTTTGAGTTCAAATCTGTGTCCGGCGAGGAAAAAGGCAAGCAGGCGATGACAAAGGTCGAGACAGAGTCAAACACGGGCAGCTGGGAAGCATCGACCGAACTGAAACACGATGACATCGAGCATGAGCGTGAACACCGCGAGGTGCTTGCGAAAGAGGACGGTGAACCAGACGTAGAAGCCCCCACTATCGTCTCAGAAGCAACCACAGATGATGCAACTAAAGCCACCACGAGCTTCACAGAAGAAGAGGCAGACAGCGCTGACATCGACAACTTTAGCGAAGCCAGCATCGTCGCTCAGTGCTCCCAGGTCATCATCAACGAAGCTCGCGACGCTTTACCCGAGAAGCTGGGGAAGCAGACGATCGAGGAGGGGTCCGACGTCACCGAGTCCGGGTTCAAGGAGCCGGGGAGCAGCCTGTCGGCAAACGTGGTCTCGGATGACCGGCGCTTCTCGGACTGCCAGATCAGCCCCGACCGGCGGACATCGACGGATTTCTCAGAGGACCTGCGCAATGAACTGGAGGAGAGCGACCGCTACCAGCAGTACAAGAAGAGCACAGACCGACAGACGCTGAGCGAGTTCCACTTTGACGACATGATATCCAGCCCGTTCCCAACCGAGCGGGAGCGGGAGCAGGAGCGGGAGCAGGAACGGGAGCAGGAGCGGGAGCAGGAGCGGGAGAGTGCCACTCAACAGGAGGCAGACACACCGGAAGAGCCTTCCCAAAAAGAAATTGTCGTGCCGGCACTTGAAAATGGCAGCTCCGACAGCCAAAAGCATGAGGGGATCGCAGAATTGTCGAGCGTCAGCCTGGGAGATGGAACGTCGCACATCAGCTCCGAGGAAAGCCTCAAGCACGAGGGGCTGGCTGAGACCCTGGAGACGAGTCCCGAGGATGCCAGCCTCTCCACATCCCCGCAGAAAGGCACCCAAAAGGACACGGAGGTGTCCATGGGACAAACCATCGTCGACTCAAAGACATCTTCCAAGACCATCGTGAAGTCAACCCACATCTCGCACGACGCTTTTGTGGAGGAAGAAGAGGAGGAGGAGGAGAAAGAGTACAGACACAGAGGAGTTGTGGAGGTTGGTGTCGCAGGCAGTGATGAGATGCCACCTCTTGAAGAAGATGAAGTTGGAGCTGCAGCTGCAGCAGTCCCACACCCTGCGGCGGCGGACGGTTACGACACACTAGAAGACCGACACCTCTCCGAGAGGCTGCAACAGCAGGAGGAGGAGGATGAGGAGCCGCTTATGGTGGGCGGTAGCGAGTACACCTGGCAGAAGATGACACGGATGGAGCAGCTGAGCGAAACGGAGCACGCCGTGTCCCCAACGGAGGCCGAGCACAAGATCGAGCGCGAGCTGTACTCGTCATACCCGAAGGAGGGCGCCGTGACCGATGACGAGAGCCCCCCGTCACTGGCAAGGAATGTTATGGCGTCCGAAACTGAACTCATGAGCGACCTCCTAGGACCCGTGGACCCTGACGCCATCACATCCCCTACCGGATCAGACCAGGACACGGAGCGCGACCTCTCGGTCAAAGAGAGCTCCTTCGTGGAAGAAAAAGAAGCCCTGTCTCCCATCGAAGCCGAGGACCTGGTGGAGTCTGAGGAGAAGCTGGCTCAAGACGTGGTGGATACCCACGAGATGGACTCTCAGTGGATGCAACTTGAAGAGGACGGCAAAACGGAGACGGGGCGACCCAGCATGGACCTCTCCGGCCTGGTGTCACCCAACGCAAACAGCCCGTCACTCGACGATTCCATGATTGCACAGAAAGACTCCCTGGAGGGAAGCCCCGACCAGGAGGAGGCCGGAGCGTCTTCGCAGGAGTCTCCCGACTCGCTGGAGCCAAGCCCGCTGAAGGAATACCCGCTGCCCGACTCCCTCGAGACAAGTCCCGTCAAACTCAGAGCGTCCGAGCAGCTGCCGGAGATTGCGGGCGTGCACGGGACGTCGAGACGCGGGACCTCCCAAGAGCTGCCGGACAAACTGAAGAGGGCGATCGACTCAAAGGGCAAAGCTGAATCGGCCATCGGACGATCTCTCAGAGCCATGATGTCGCCGCAGGGAAGCCCAGATGAAGACAGCCTGGAGCAAACGTCACTCATGGAGAGTTCAGGGAAGAGTCCAGCCACTCCTGAGACACCCAGCTCGGAGGAGGTGAGTTACGAGGTGACCCCAGGTGCTGTCATCGACCTCAAGGCACCTCCGCAAAAACCCACAGTTATTCTGGAAGAGCAAGAGGATGAAGATACCTCGGGCATTGAGAACGCACAAGTTGAAAATGCAACCGACGAGTTCCTCTCAATGATGACAGCGAGTGAAGAGGAGCAGCAGCAAGAACCAAATGTCGCAAAACCCCCGACACCAGAGGAATACATGTTCAAGATGGCGGCTAAGATAAAGACATTTGGCGTTCTTGAGGAGGAAGCCAAGGCCAGGAAGAAGCCCGAGACTTACTACTATGATGACAACATACATGATGACGATGACGATAACATGAATGTTAGCAGGGGATTCAAGACGATTGTCACTCACGAAACTAAGACCGGAGTCACTGGATCGACCTTTTCATACGAATACTCATCCCACCAGAGCTTTTCACGACATGACTCTTCTGCTGATCATCATGAGACGATGCCAAAGGGCGCAGAACGAGAACAAGAAGAATTTGGAGCGACTTCCTCTCCAGAAAGTGAGCCAGAGCTCGGGGAGCTGCGGCAGAGCCACGAGAGCGGACTCCTGGACGAACCGGCGATTCGTGTGGAGCCACCGTCACCTCTCCCGCCTGGAGCCAAAGACGACGACGACAGCCCATCGAGCCCTGAGGAAGAGGACAGCCTCAAGGATACGCCGGGTGATCGCCGCTCCTTTGCAACATCTGCAGCAGAGCACCAACGACCGGATGGCAAGTCAGAGTTGACACGCGAGCAAGTGAGTGACGCTGCAGGCCACGGAGAGGAAACGTTCGCGTGGACCGAGCAGCAAAGGACATCGACGGAGACCTCCACGAAGGACAGCACCAAAGTAATGACGTGCATGCGGGAGATGGTCAAGACCTCCTCCGCCTACCAGGCTGATGGACATTACTCCACAGAAAGGTCCATGATGACTTCGGCCAACGTAAGTGAGGCCGCCCACTTCTCCCAGACTCAGACATCAGTTATGTTCAGCTCAACTGGCATGACGACAGCAGAGGAAGAGGAGGAGGAGGGGGCGGCGGCACCTGACTTTAGGTCGTGGGCGAGCGTCAGAGATGACGACTTGGCCTTCGAGGAACGGCTCAATGAAGAGGAGCAGAAAGTTATACAGCTAATGGAGGAATTTGCCACCGCTTCACGGAGTGACCACAAGGAGGGATCGCCGGCTAGAACCCCAACCGGCGTCGAGGTGTCCCCCACCGAGGAAATCGTCCCCTTCCCGTTCTGCGAAGGGAAGATGTTCGAGATGACGCGCGGCGGCGCCATCGACATGAGCAAGCGGGAGTTTGGAGAGGAGGGCGTGCAGTTCTTCCAGCTGGGCGAGCAGGATGGAGGAAACAGGAGGAAGTCGGACGAGGAATCGGCCGCCGACGGTGGACATCTGGAGCTGTGCCAGGTTGACCTCAACAAACCCGTGCTGGAGTTCGGAGGAGAGTCGGCGGCGGAGCAGGCGGACGATCTGTCGCCCGTACGTGACACTCACCACGGAATGTTCTCGGAGTCGCTCGATGACAATGGATCTGGGGCCACGGTGGCCAAGACGGAGCCCAAGTCCAGAATCCCCATCAAGATGGGCGTCTCTGCCTCAGCGAAGACCACACGCAAGGAGGCGCCAGCTCCCGAGGTTGCCGAGGTGAAGCCGTACGTGCGAGAATCCTGGGCGGAGCTCCAGGAGATCGCTTCGCAACAACAAGACGTCCTCTCTTTGTCGCCAAGGCACAGAGAGGCGGCAGTAGCGGGGTCTGTTTATCACGACGACCACGAAGTTGAGTCTCAGCTCATCGTGGAAATCCCAACGGCAGAGGCCGCTCCCAGCGACCACCGCTCCAAGATCCCTGTGCGCAGCACCGCCGTGGTGAGTGCCATGCCGAGGGACGCGCACGACGAATGGGCCGACAAGCAGAAAGGTGAGCCACAGCAACAACAGCAGCGAGTGACGAGGACATTGAAATTTCCAAAGAAACACGAAGACAGCGCAGTGTCCAAGGACCAGGAGATATTTGAACAGCAGCAGCAGCAGCAACTCGGCCACAGCAGGCCGACACAGCCAGTGGTTCCTGAGCAGCGAGGATACGCGGATGAGCAGGATCTCCTCGGGGAGTTAATGGAACAGGAGTTGAACTTTGAGTTGACGGAGAGTGCGTCCAAGGTGACCAAACCGCAGTCGAGGATCCCAGTGAAAGCAGCGGCAGGCTCGACGAGGGGAGCGCCGGCATCCCAGCAGCCGGGAGGAGGAGTGGGAGCGACCGCAGGAGGATTTATGTTTGGCGGCGGAGATCCCCGCTTCCACGACCTGTACCAGCACTCGCTCGAGTACTTCGAGGAGATCAGCGACGAAGCGCAGAAGCTCGCCGAGCGGCTCACGGAAGACGACGGCTGCGAGGACGACTCGGCCGCCACCGACGACGACGACGATGACGACGACGATGACGACGACGACCGCACAGTGAGGGAAGAGATCCCGGCAGTGGGAGGAGGAGGAGGAGGGGGCGCTGCCTTTCCACCACCACCACCAGTGGTCACTCAGGCCCACGAGGCCGGAGAGCGAGCAGAAACGCGACCCGTGTGGGAGGAGGCCGTCGAGACGCAGATGCAGAGGATTTATGGAGCCGGGGAGCCTGGGGATACCCAGTCCATCGCTCCTGTCACCACACATGAGCCTAGTTTGTACAGCTCTCTCTCTCTCCCCATCCGCAGCGGCGAATTGTTGTGTGTCAGGGCAGCGCATCCAGTGCTGGCAGATAACAGCAGTTGCCACCTCCACAGGGTGCTGTCTATAGTATGTATTTATAATGAGCAGGTGACAGCCACAAGAATTCGATTAAGTTCCGTTACTGGAGCCCATTGCAGATGGGGAGGTGGGGGGGTTTACGTGGTCTTTTTGAGATAACAGGCGGAACAGCATAATTAAAACAAATCTTTTCCATGAGATCAGTTGTGATCTATACTGATCTGCCATGCCTTAGACAGGCATCTTAGTCTCCTTACTGGGGGAATAAACAAATATTTGAAATAATAAACAATGTCACTCGCCTATTTATATATTCTTAAAATAATCAGCACTTGAGCAGAATTCCTTTTTAAACAGTGATACGTAAATGAAACAAGCTGCTAATCATTTCACAAGAAACTAAAGGTTAATTAAATTAGCTCGATTTCAATTCCCTTTTGGCCATGGAACGGCCTTTGCTTAATTTAATTCATGAATGCAATCACGAGCACTGTGCTGATACAATTATCCCGCTCTCGAAACGGCAACATTAATCAAGATAACCGCGTTAAGTTTGCCACGGGCACATCTGCACACTGCATTTACCTTAAAAAAACGACCCTCGGCGCAATTAGGCACCTCCCCTTGGGGTTATGGCACCAATTGTGGGTACGCAAGTGCCCCCAAACCCCCCCAAACCCCTCCCCCTCCCCCAATTACACGCCTTAGGATGTCTTCTCATTATTGGAAGTGGCTCTCAAATGCTTGACTCTCGACATTGAATTTGAGAAGCACGTTTCTAAAACGGAAGTCCCGGATGCTCTGTTCTCAAAACGCAATCATTCGCCCCCTCTGTGCCGTGTTGTATTGTCCTGCCAATGACGTAGTCGTACTGTGCTCATTCCTTGATGTCCTGCCCTATCCCAACCTCACACCTGATCATGCCCTCTCTGGCACCATGTTGTGTCTTGATTGGCTTTCATACAACATCCAGTGGCGTCCTCTTGTTCATATCCTGTGTGTGTGTACGTGATGTGTGACGTCGTCACGTTGTGTGCCTTGCCCCTACTGCTCTACCCGTGCCTGTCATGTTGTTGTCACGAGCGGTTGTCCTGTGCCCGACCGGACCGACTTGTCCTGTCACGTGCAACTTGGTGGTACGGTGGGTGAAAAATAACGAGGTCTTACGATTATGCACAGAAACCCCAGAGCTAAAAAAATAAACCGCAATAACGAATATAATTAGATGCATTATAACTATTTCCATTCAATCTTTTTTTTTAATACACAGAACTTTAATGTAGGCTTTGGAGAGCTTACGTGTGGTAGGCCGTAGCAGATGTGTTGTGTGCTTCCCACTGCATTCCCATGCCTCCGTGGTCCTTGTGCGTCTTGTGCCGTGTTTTCTGCCTTCAAATTGACCCCCATGTGTACCCGTGTCTCACGTCCCATGTGCTGCATGCGTCATTCCATGGTTGTCAATGATGACGACGATCATCATGATGTTTGCTGGTGTTTGCTGCTGGTTAATCACTTTTGCAATAATGATGACAGTGGTGGTGCTGCTGCTGATGATGCTGTTTGTGAATGTTGTGATGTGGTGGCACTCATAATATTGCTTACAATTATGACTATAATGAGAATGATGTCGATGCTAGTGGTGCTGCTGCTGCTGTTTATGATTTTGGCAATGGTGCTGCTGTTTAGTGCCCACTGAAATTACGACGGTGGCGGCAGTGGTGTTAATGCCGCTCACGATGGTCGCTGGTCGTGCAGGTCCAAGCGGTGATGGCGGAGTTCCAGCGCTCGCCGAGAGCCTTGGCCTCAGCTGGCAAGGTCAGTGCTGAATTTTCCCACGAGGGGCCACTGGCACCATCCCGCACATTGGCGGCGGTGGCGGTGGATGAGGGACTGTGATGGTGAGGGGGGGGGGTCAGATGGTGAGGGTGAGATGAGGTTGAGAGGGTAAGTTGTTTTGGGATGAAGTGAGGAGGTGATGAAGGTTACGTGATGAGGTACAGGCTGATAGTACCTCACAGTCATCGTCATAGTGCGACGGATTTATTCAAATATACATTTTTTTTCTCACGTATAACTGGAAATCCAAAATTCGTTAAAAAAATGGTGAGCAATGCACCAACAATCTGCAAATGAATTAAGATACAATGTGGAAATCGCACCATTCTTGTAGCACACATTCGATGAAGGAACAATGACTGTCTTGGAAATTTTACAGGACATTTTGCAACTTAAGTCTACTGCAGAGAATGCATTGCCGGACCTGGAGAGGGAGTACAAACATTTCATGGAGTGACTGTTTGGTAATTGCTTTGCTAGGGACACCTGATTATCACACATACCCTCTGATGGCCACCTCGTGACTCTCCCAGTAAACATGGAACAATGGGCTAAGCAATATGCCAACGTGAACCCAGCATTGGCATGTTTACTTGAACAGGTCTATAGCCTATTCGTATTCTTGAGTTTTTTCGGTAAAGTCACGTAGGTAAAAAATAAAAATATAAATTAATAAAAGTTTTAAAAAATCACGACGTTTCGGAGGCAACACAAGCTTCCGTCTTCAGGTGGAACCGTCACAGCACGCTTGCTGTATCAAGTAAATGAGAAATTCCAAGAGATCCGACCCCGTATATATACTGGTTGAGGGGGGGGGGGGCAGGACAGGCCCCCTTTTTATTATTATGGTAAGGTTGGTGCGGCTGAAACTACGGCTAGTCTACATAACAAAGGACTGAGCCTTTGTTATGTAGACTGGCTGAGAGAGAGGGGGGTGCCAGAGTTGTTAAAGTGCAACTGCTGCTAATGGGACCGAGCCCCTGCCATGTAGATGGTAAAAGCAAAAAAGGCAGGTCAGGAAGAAACAGCCTCCTGCTACGTCGCTTGGTGGGTAAAACTTAAAGCAGGGAACCAGCGTGTGAAAAAATAAGCTAATCATGATAAAACAAAAGGTCTATAGCCTACCCTGGAACGCCAAGCTGGTAAATCCACCGGTAGAGCCCACGGCAGTTGAGGTAATAACAAATTACTTAGGTTCACGCTAAAATGGCAAAAGAATGCAATTAACAGATCAACATATCTGACCACCAAACTAGATATGCAACCCAGCAACATTTAACAAAACTCGACTCTGTTGAGGAGACCCAGAACATTGAGACTGGTCCAGAGTTTACTTGCTTAAACAAATGTTGCTTGATAATATTGGTCTGGACAGCCAAATAAATAGGCCGATGGGCTAAAAACATTTATTTACGTGTGGGAGGCATACAACAGTGTACTTGCTTATACTGGGAGGAACCTCCTGGTTACACCAGCCCACAGGGGATTATTGTGTCTGTCCGTCCGTCGTGCATCCAAAAATGGGAGGGGTGGGGCTGGGTGGGGAGGGGCTGGGTGGGGAGGGTGGGGCTGGGCTGGTCACCCCGTGGTGCCCTTATAAAACTCAACGTTTAACCTACTCACGCCGGCTTGTGACTGCCCTCACAGTCGGCCATATTTACGGAATACACCACGCCGCCGTTGACCCTGGCCATTGACCGAGCAACCCAACATTCTTACCAGCTCCCTTGGCAGGAATGTGTTATCCGATTTTTTTACGCATTACACAAAGTATCGTGAAAAAAAAGAGGACTCACTAATCATATGACCTGCAAAACACTGGCCTGAATTGGAACTCGCTAACCCGCCCCTATTGGACATCCGTGAAAAATAATTTCATAGTCCATTGAACTCCTCCAGGATAAATAAAGAGATTCTGATCGCAGATGAAATAACCACAGCAAACAAACATTACATCCACTGTGCCAAGCAGAGCTGGCGAGGGAGCTGGGCTTCTCGGCCGAGCAGATCCGACAGCTTCGTGAGGACAACCCCGAGTCTCTGGTGGACCAGGCGGCGAGCCTCCTCAAGCTGTGGGCCGAGAGGGAGGGCACCACCGCCACACGTACGTCCGCCCTCTCCCGCGCGACTAAACCCCCTCCACGTGCACCATTGGTACCTCATTTGCCAGTAAAAAATATGATCATTGGTTTTTTACCCTTTTATCTGGCAACAAAACTGACACCTTTTTTTTTTACGAGGAGTCATGTTTGCATAGACCACAATACCTGCAGTCATAATGCAAACAAAAAACATAACTCTGATAATGTATGCACTGTCCTTGAAGTTGATTGGTCCACACCCGAGACAGCTTTCCTTAGAGCCTAGTCTCACATGGGTTTTTTTGCATTATGACTGCAGATATTGTGGTCTATGCAAACATGACTCCTCGTAAAAAAGATGTCAGTTTTGTTGCCAGATAAAAGGGTAAAAAAACCCCTCCACGTGATCGACTAATGTGCACAACCGTCCTGGTCACATCTTGGCGATAGGGGCTGTTTATTATAATAGGGGGTAGAGGTTGGTTGGTAACACCTGGGGAGGCAAATGCTGTGGGCAGTATCCACCATCTACAGAAGGCTTAATATATACACACACACCAGTATTTTTCATGTTCTGTAGATGTTTCATTTCAGGGGTTTTTTCTCTACCAAATGCACCTATGCCATCATTTAATGACATTTTTCTCAAAATGCTACTACGCTGACCTTGCTATCATACATATTTTATTCGAGAAAAATGTTCCTTAAAAGAAAATCAGTGGTAGCATTAGCCACCCTGGGTCGTACCAATAAGATATTTTTGGCCCAACAAGCTCACCGCAACTATAAACACAAAGAAACTTATTACACCAGGACCCACGCCAGCCATGCTATGCCACTGGTCCATATGATTGCGCCTGGACCCCCCCCCCCCGACAACCCATGGGCCCTGGCACAGTTGCACCGCCTACGCACTACTGTGTAAGCTGCAAGAGCGTACCAACGCGTGTATCCCCGTGTGCGTTGTGCACTCAGCGGGGAGACTCATCCCGGCGCTGGTGCGCGTCAACCGCGCTGATCTCGTGGGGCTGGTGCAGAGCGGACAGAGCGGGCAGCGCGAGAGCGCCGCCGAGACGTCCTTCTCCTACAGCGAGCTCGAGCAGACCTTGCAGCTCGACACATCCGCCGGTGGGGTCACAGAGCCACACGCGCGCACAGGGTCGTAACACGGATGACTCGACTGTAGAAACCACACAACCACGCAGAAAACAAGACTCCCGTCGTACAGAGCACACAACTCGGAACAACGCAAAGTGTGACACGGATGACTCGAATATACAGACGACACATCTCGGAGGGTGACACAAATAGCTGATCATACACAGCATAACATAAAAAACACTAAATCAACCACACAACTCTGTGTAACACATTACATTGCACTATACAGACCACAACAAACAGATCATGCCATACACACTGCATCACTCCACAACATCCAATCTGCACGACATTAAAAGCACCGAGCAAAAAAACACACACTAAGACTAACAACCACAGACAGTGAAAACGTCTTTAAATAATTACTGGTGATAATGTCACAGTGATGTCTCTGCCATTCTAGGTGCACTTTGACAGTATTTTCTATTTTTTATTGAAGGCCAAGATGATTTTTGGAAGCTTGCTTGAGTGATGGAACAATGCTATTAGCGGAGCTTCTCTGTATCCTCACAGAGCCCCTTGTACAACCACTTTACACTGCCCTTTTATTGTGAATGTCACTCTCATGTTGCTGTTGAAGGGAGCGCTGCTATCAGCCGCCCAGTCGCGTCGTTCACGAAGCCACTTCCACACACGGGCTGAGGCTGACGTTGCTGGTATGACCTAGCACAAGTTCGCTCAGCTCCAGGTTGATTTGGAGTGGTTGGATCCATGTTTTTGTAGTTTGGTATTTTTATTTGGGAGTAATATGGTTCATCATCCGTGTATGAACCACCAACCTGATTTGACATCACTGCCAAGTTATAAAATAAATAGTTTTATATAGTGAGAAAGGTACATGTTACTTGATAACAAATATAACTCTGCATTTCAACTACCAGGCCTTCTGGAAAGGTGTTAACAGTTTTGAATGTTGGAGGTGCTGAACGTTTTACCCTCTTAATGGTTCATCAGCCCAGCTACTGACTTTCAAATATATAATATATTCGTATTATTTATCCTGGGTACCGTCACGTCTTCAGGAGAATTTAGATAAGTGGCCAGTTGGTATTTATGGCTAAATTCCTTTTGAAATCACATTTTGCATGTAAGAAAAAAACCTGAAAACCCAAAGAAAAGCCAGTAGGCATATCAAAAGGAGCCACACAGATGTGTTCATGAACCCACATTCTGAATCGGTGTCTCCTGGCCATCTAGCAGCCCCCAGCGGGTTGGGAGTTTCACGTGATCCACCTACCCAACCCTCGCCTTCAAAGCTGTGGATCACGAAGCAACTCATCATCAACACTAGGGTCTAAAACCAGTGAACCGTGGTCGGCTATGGGACTGCCATCGAGTGAGCATCGCTCTCCCAACGCGATTTCTAATTGTGCGGTGCGTTTGTTTAGCACGATGTGCCGGGAGCTTTCTCACGTGGGAGCGCAATGTGGGACAACAGGCAAAACACCTTTTAGAGTTATGGAGCCGTGCCGCATGGGCGAGGAGGCCACAGATAAATACTGCGGAGCCCCCTGAAATGGTACCAATGCAGACGACTGTAATACTTCTAATCATACAACACCGACGACCACTGCCTCACCTGGCAATTCGTTATTTTTGGCGGAAGCGTCAAAGGAAAAGGTTACGGTACAAAACAAAGACCCTTGGTCAGAAAAAAAGCCTTCTCTCACTTGTTCACTTTGATTATTAACCTTACTGTTGTTTGTTTTCTTTTCTGTTTTCCTTCCTGCTTCCTTCCTTCCGACGGGAACCCTCAGTCGGGCCACATTAACAGCGCACGCCATCCTGCACCGCATCGATGTTGCTTCTCTCATGTTTCACGCCTGGCGCCATGCCAATGTCTCCACCCTCGGTGTCCGTTTTGTGTTTGAGTCGCCTTCTCTTCGGTTTCTTTGGCTTCCGTGAATTATGACCAATAATTACGACTAATATTTCGTTTCCCAAATATTTGTTTTTGCTTAAAGATGACGAGAACAAATGATTTGCGTTTGCTATTTAACGGCTTGGCAAATGTAACGGTGGCATTTATTTTTGAAAGTATTTTTTCTTTTAAGAGCGCAGTGCATGCAAAGCAAAATGTAAGTCGGTTGCTTTGAACTTATATTCCCGTCTCCCTACGAGTCACTTTTATTTTTAATAATAATTTTACGCTATATTTTTTTTAAACATTCTTTCTATGGCAACGTAGCATTCACTAATCTTCTATTGATTTAAAACATAACACCGTACTGTAATAGTAATAATGTGTTTTAAATTCAAATATGCAAAATTAGGGCCGTGCGTCTTTGGATGTACGGCTCGGTCCCTCGTTGCGAGTTTCGTGCCTCCTAGACGTTGCAGGGATTCCGGTTTCCATAGAAAGCTCACCCCAGGAAACTTGACAACATTAACCCATCCCCCCCCCTCCCCCAAAGCAAACCATAGATATACATAAATAAAAACAAAATATGCGAATATGCAAAAGTGTAGATAACTGCTCCAAGACACTGGGGTTACATTTCTGGTTGCCGGGAAACCTGGTAATGATCTAGGGGCGTGCGGGTATGTGTGTGTGGGTGTGTGCGTAGTGCGTGTTCACACCAGACCCCTATCACTGGTATAAGTCACTGCCCCCCACACGTCGTGCGGTGCGGTGTAGAGATTACCGTGGCACACTGCATGGGGAGAGGAAGTTGCGTTTCATAAGGAGGGCGGCTTCCAGGCCTCCCTCCCGCCTTTCCCGACACGAGTGTGCCACATCCCCCCCTCCTCCCTTTATCTCCTTCCCTCATTCCCTTCCTATCCTCTCTCCATCATCCATCAACACCCCCCTAGGCCTCCTGAAAACTCGGTCACCCTTTGCTCGGTTTGGCCTCTTGTAAAGCAGACCCCATCGAAAACCACACGCGCTCATGGGACAGGAGTGGGTTAGGCCAGAGGAAAGCTGCCATGAGAACGTGTGACAAGGACAATTCACGAGGCAGTGCAATAATAATTAATAGGTGAAGGTGCAGCCCTGCAATTGCATGTCTGGTGGAAGGGCCTCCACTAGAGGGAGTACGCGAGCACTCTACAGAGGGTATTTGGGATACTCTTTCACACCTGGCAGCATCTTTAAAGTGGCGGGGGTACCCACAGAAGCACCCCGCATCAGAATTATTTACTATTGTAGTCTAAATACCTTAGCTTTTATCAACAATGAAAATAATGTTTTACAAGTTCAAATTAGGTGTTAAATTCCTCAAAATACAAATTCCTATAATTCAAATAACACTTTAATCATGATCAATGATTAATATTCTGACAAACAGGTAACATTTTAATACAAAAATAACGGTCATAACAAACGTGATTTATGAAAATAAGAATTGTTAATAACATTGAAATACATATATTAAAATTACAATTTCATTTATGGCTAAATATTCTATCCCATGGAAATAAGAATCAATGTATTTAAGCGATTAGCTGGTTCAGCACCATAGACAGCAGCCTTTCCTGAAATGCAGGGTGCATCATTGAGCCAACACAAAAACATAGCTCATGACTGATAGCAGACCATCACTACAGGTGTAAGGGAAGATTAGCAAACTCTTTCACGTGGCAGTGCAAGTGACTTATCCACATTCACCCACTGATTGACATTGCATGTTTCAACTAGAATGTTAATTAATTGCAGTCAACTTCTTGGTTATTTCAGTAAAGTCACGTAGAAGGGAAATAATAAAATAATAAAAATAAAACATAATCAAATAAAATTCTCACGACGTTTCGGCCACAACACAAGCAGCCGTCCTCAGGTGAAGACAGAGCTGTCTGAAAGACAGCGCTCCACTTCATGAGAATTTTATTTTATAATGTTTTATTTTTATTATTTTATTATTTCCCTTCTACGTGACTTTACCGAAAGAACCAAGAAGATGAATCCCTGCAGTCAAGAAAGCTTTAAATCGAAATTTAATTGCAGGCAAGTTTATATATACACACACACACGCGATAATTACCTTTATTTACTCAAGAAAAACCTCATTGAATCTCAATACTTCATTTTCAGATGGGCCCTCTGCATTGTCATTTTTGTCCAGTTCCAAAAATATACCAGGGGGCAGCACTCAAAAGCTTCCTTGCATAGATTCAGGAATCCATTGCTGTACTGCCATCTCCTGGTCAAATCGCAGCTTGCGCATTTCCACAGTCTCCCATCCAATTACTCACCAGGCTCAACTCTGCTTTAGCGTCCATAATCTGATGAGATTGGGCAAATTCACGTGAATTGGTCGTACATGCCAACCAGTACCTCTAAGACTTCCCACGTCACTGGGGTGATACTTTTAAAAGACCCGTCAGCAGCCACTGTGCTCCAGTGAAGGGGTACGACATGGTGTGGTGGTGGTGGTGTCAAGTGGTGGTGGTGTTGTATCACCGGCGTTGTCTCGCTTGACCCTGAACCTCTGTCTCCACGGCGTCCATCCCGTGCAGTAGTGATCGTATAAGTGTCAGTGCTGTGCCTCGTATTTGCTCCTTGGTGCTGGTGCCACGGTGGTTACATTCCCGAGAAGGTTTCTGAAAAAGAATGACCCTCCCCCGATTTACAAATGTGGAATCTTGCAACAAGCCGTACGAATGGCGCGCACGGCTATTCATCGCTGGCGTTCAGTTAAACTGACGTACCTCGGGGAGGGGATTATCGACTTCCAGAAACGCTCTCAGCCCCACCTGTCCGTGCAGTAGTTGTTCCAACGCCCACACATGTCTCGCCGCATCCCTCCCACCCCAACCCCCCACCGCGCTCCCTTCCGCCCGGAAACACGCGCTGGCCCCCGCTCCGCCACAGGTTTCACCGAATTCCTGGAGGAAATCTCCCCGATGTCACCGGGCGGCGGCGATGACGATGATGATGTTGGGGGCCGTGAGAGCCCTATGCCCTCTGGCCACACCCCACCGTCACTCGTTCAGTGCGCCGCCATGGCCCAGGCGGAGACACCCTTCCGGTCGAGTCGTCCCGACTCGGCAGACCTGGGCTCCCCTGTGGACATTAGCCCACGTGGCCGCTCGCTCACTGTCGATGGTGCTGCTGGCGACGAGGCGGAGCGAGATGCGGTTACTCCCGACCCGGACGATAGCTTGGACGCCGAGTCGCCCGTGTTCGAGGAGGACGAGGACGATCCAGCCGAGGAGTCGCCCGTCTCGGACCGTCAACACTCGCCCATTTCACCGGCATCGCTGGACGATTCACAGCAACATCGCGACATCACGAGCGAGACCGATGCAGTATCGCCAACCTCGGAGGTGAGGTCAGTGGAGGTCATCATCCAAGACGAATCGGTGGCGGCGACGTCACGGGAGCGCGCGGCAAGCGAGGGCGATGACGGCGCGCAGCAGGTCGCCTTCGGTACGTCAGAGACGTCCGAGGAGTGGCTGTCGAGCAGCAGCGTCCAGCGAGACGAGTGCGAGACCGGCTCGGACCTGGCGGACGTGGAGGAGCCACGGGAGAGCGTAGATCTGGACAGTCTCGTGCACGGGCGGCCGCACCTCGGCGAGGCGGCCCACGCGCTCGTCGCCCAGCACCAACGCTTTGAGCACCACGAGCAACGGAGCCGCACGGAGGCCACGTTCTACAGCGAGCTGAGCCACGAGCAGGGTCTCCACGGTAACGGTTTCCAGGCCAGCAGCGACGAAGGCGAGGATGAGGAACCCGAGCTGATGAGGGGCGGAGGCGGCTTCGTGCTGCGGCAGCAGCGGCAGCAGCATCGCCGCCAAGAGGTGACGGAGGGGGTTGCGATCGAATCGTCTTCGTCCTCTCGCACTTTCGACGAGCTGTGGACCGCTCCACCACGGCACGGGCGGGAAACCGAGACGGCCGCTGCTTCAGCGCATGAGGAGGAAGCGGAGTCTCCGCTGGAGGCGCCTGGCTTCACGAGCCCCACGCACAGCGACGAGGCCGCAGAGGGGAGACTGTCGTCACAGTTCGACCGAGCGACCGAGTCTCCAGTCGAGGACAAATCGCCACGGCTGGAGGAGACTCTATCATCGCCACAGCTGGAGGTGGCTGCATCACCGCAGTTCGAGAAGTTTGCATCACCGCAGTTCGAGGAGGTTGCGTCACCACAGCTGGAGGAAGTTGCGTCATCACAGTTCGAGGTTGCGTCATCACAGCTGGAGGAGGTTGCATCACCACAGCTGGAGGAGGTTGTGTCGTCGCAGCTGGAGAAGGTTGCGTCATCACCACAGCTGGAGGAAGTTGCATCACCACAGCTGGAGGAGGTTGCGTCATCACCACAGCT
The DNA here is from genome assembly GCA_014621495.2 of Entosphenus tridentatus. Taxonomy (NCBI): domain Eukaryota; kingdom Metazoa; phylum Chordata; class Hyperoartia; order Petromyzontiformes; family Petromyzontidae; genus Entosphenus; species Entosphenus tridentatus. The sequence goes on from CM025649.2 coordinate 4,142,050, forward strand.
GGAGGAGGTTGCATCACCACAGCTGGAGGAGGTTGCGTCGTCGCAGCTGGAGGAGGTTGCGTCACCGCAGCTGGTGGAGGTTGCGTCACCACAGCTGGAGAAGGTTGCATCACCGCAGCTGGAGGAAATTGCATCACCACAGCTGGAGGAGGTTGCGTCACCACAGCTGGAGGAGGTTGC
>CM025649.2:4142505-4158850 GCA_014621495.2 Entosphenus tridentatus
CATCACCACAGCTGGAGGAGGTTGCATCACCACAGCTGGAGGAAGTTGCGTCACCGCAGCTGGAGGAGATTGCATCATCACAGCTGGAGGAGGTTGCGTCACCACAGCTGGAGGAAGTTGCATCACCACAGCTGGAGGAGGTTGCGTCACCACAGCTGGAGGAGGTTGCATCATCACAGCTGGAGGAGATTGCATCATCACAGCTGGAGGAAGTTGCATCACCACAGCTGGAGGAGGTTGTGTCACCACAGCTGGAGGAGATTGCATCATCACAGCTGGAGGAGGTTGCGTCACCACAGCTGGAGGAAGTTGCATCACCACAGCTGGAGGAGGTTGCGTCACCACAGCTGGAGGAGGTTGCATCACCTGACAAGCATCGACCTGAAGTCGACACTTTGGCCTTGCACTCGGAATATTCTCTAACACGTGAGATGCAACCTCAGCCTGAAGCGACGGAGCAAGCACCGGACTCCTCATCCATCGGCCACTCTGAGGAATCTCCGTCTACGGAGCGCCTGCCTTCCCCACACTCGTATGCAGCTCCACTACAGGTTGCCTCCTCACCCGAATCCACGCCCGTGGAGGACGAGGTAATAGCCGGCGATGATGAAGGAGAACTCGTGGAAGAAGACATCCTCGCGCAGGAGGTCATCCGCCAGCATCGTGCTTCACCCACGGTGGACGCGGAGAAGCTTGAGGAAGATGCCCTTGCGCTGGTGGGAATACCAAAGTCGTCCCCCACTTTGAAGTCACCGGATAAGCAGCTGCTGCCGCCACAGGGTGAAGATTCGCAAGCAAAGACCGAGACTCCGGACGGCGCTGTTGGGGAACTTGAGGTTGAACGCCATGCCTCGTCATCTCACGGACAGGAGACACCGCCGCCATACGATGTCAATTCACCAGTGGAATCGGATGGTCGTGGACAGCCAGCGTTGTCAGATGTGGGAAGGGAAGTGCAGTCGCCCATGTCTCCGAAGGAACGCTCCCAGGCAGCTGATGGCGACAATGGATTTTCAGCTGCAGGAAGGGAGGAGGAATGTGGTCGAGAGGAGGCAGCAAGTCTGGACAAAGAGCGCCGTGGACACTGGGACGATGACGAAGGTTGGCTCGTTCTGGAAAATCGCTACTTCCACAGCAAGTCAGAGAGCAGGATGGAGAGGCGGCAGCATACCACCACCACCACCAAGCACCATAGCTCCACCACCAGCACAGAGATGGAACAGACATTCCTGCTTCTCGATGGCTCTCATGATGCAACAGCCACTGCCACTGGCGACGAGCTGATGCAGCAAAGGTCTCACAGCACTGCCACCGAAAACGGACGACTCGAGACAGAACGACGTGAAGTCACGCGCGAGGTCGGATTCGCGCGGTGGGGACTGTCAGATGTGCAAACTGAACTCGAGAGGATGATGCCGGAAGAGGAGGAGAGGGAGGAGGAGCTGGTGGTGGAGGAAGAGGACGTAGCAAAGGCAAAGAGTGAAACTGACCGCGCTGAAGAGGTGAGCCAAAGCAATTATTATTATTACGTGCAAGCACTTTTGAGTGAATGTGGCTAGCCTAGAGCTGTAAGTGCCACTCTGGTCTAATTTCAAACTGAAGCACATATAGCTGGCTGTATACAATCATCTTGGCTATAATAAATCAATGTAAGTTATGGGGCAAAAAATTACTTTAAAGTTGTTTTTAGAAGCGGTGGTAGGAGCAGTGATTTGTGCAATGCGCTATTAACCCCGTGGATCCGAGTTTGATTCCTGGCTAGGCCTAACGTCGGTGCAGAGTGATATCCGCTACTGACTGGCAAGTGATACCCACACAGAGCTAAACTGACCAGCTTGGGAAAGTATTGTGAAACAAACCATTTGACAGTGGATTGATAAAATGCTTGACAACAAAGGTGGTTTATGCAATCGGCCACTGGTTTTGAGATAAAAAAATCAGAAGTTAATTTTTTTTAAGACAGCCAATATGCTATGTTTTGCTGTGCCTAGGAAATATTACATCGTTACATTTTTGGTTGTCCAACAACACTAAAACGAAAGTCTATAACTAGCGTGTTTCTGTTTACACTACATAGCTGTGCAAATTGGTCGATCACGTGAATTACTATTGTGGAGAATTGTGGCGTCTTAAATGTTTGTTAAATAGTGTTATAATTCTACTTACAGGTCTTCAAAGAAAAATATGAATTGGGCAGTGCTGTTGATGAAGAGGATGTTGGTGATGATGATGGTGATGATGATGATGAATATGATGATGACGATGAAGGGGGGGAGAAGGTGACTACACGAGTGATTCGTCGCAGAGTCATAATACAGGTAAAGAAACAAATACCCTCTAGTAGGGCTCTCAAGAGCTCCCTCTAGTGGAGGCCCTTCAACTGGCAGCTAACCCAAGCCAGAAGTTGCAGGACCTGCCGTTAAACCGTGTGGGTGTTGTGTGTGCGTGTACATGCATGCCCCTATGCTCACTGGATTCCCTTCAGCAGCCTGTAAATGTCGTCTATAATATTGCCTTTGAGATGAATTATGAGCAAGTGTGGCACTTGCCAATTCCTCGTAAATTCAAAGTCGTTTTTGCAGCCCTGTGCCGATCTACTTCTGGATGAAGGCCTCCCCATACAGTTCACCCAACAAGCCCACCATACGCTTTTTTCTAATCATTACGAATTACATTTTGTAATGCTTATGAAGCACATGCTGTCAAGTACACACAAACAAATGATTACATGCACTCCATAAATTAGGATGTCATATAACCACCACCATGCCATCAGTTACTCCAGAGAACATTTTGCAAAGCAACAATTTTAAAACGGGTTATAGCTGTTTATCTAGAACATAAATGATCGCGCTTTAGTTTTTTTTATGTTTTTGGCAGGAGAAAAAAAACACCAATGAATATAATATAAGCAATGCTAATCAAGTCATTACCATATACAGTTAAACCTTGGATTGCGAGCATAATTCGTTCCGGAAACGTGCTTGTAATCCAAAGCACTCGTATATCAAAGCACTCGTACATCAGTTGTGATCACGTGACGCTCGGCAGACAACGCGTATACACGTACTACTCGTATTGCAAGACCTCGCTCGTTTATCAAATTAATATTTATTGAAATTTTTTGCTCTTCTTGCAAAACACTCGCAGACCAAGTTACTTGCAATCCAAGGTTTTACTGTATTTCCTAAAGAGACAATACACAATCATCGTGGATATATTGAGCAACTTTGGTGGATCTTATGACGTATTATTGCCATGTGACTGCCTACCCTAGCGCTAGCTAACAGCACCCGTGCGTCCTTGCGTTGCGTGCGGTTGCAGGGAGGAGACCTGCAGCAGCTGGGCGGGGAGACTGTGCATGAGGACCAGTACACGGACGAGTTCGGAAACCTCGTCACTAGAAAGGTAAGGCCCGGTGGTCGTGGCGAGCGGCATCTGCCGCAGGAATTACGTTCGTGTTCGAGTTTCACGCACTGTCGTAGAGGACTGAGAATTTATCTGCTGGCAGTAGTCGTGATATTTTGGACTTGCAGGTCGGGTGAATGGTTAAAAAAAATGTTGTTATATACAAGTTGTAATTTACTACAATGTGAGAAATTAAAATTAGGACTGGTGAATTAAAAAGAGCAGGTGTTTTCGTTTTTACAGTCGTTGAACAGAAAGGAAGATCTTAATGTTTTGTCCGTCTGGTGATCTTCAGGAAATAGAGGTTAAATAGTCGGTGAGGTTTGGTGGCGTGTGATGTTAGATGTTGGACTCATTGCGGTGCAGTCATTCGCGTTAAAAGGTAATAGAGCGCATTCCAAAAATTAGAATGTGTATGGACTGATAGAAGTTTACTTAAGTATCAATAACTTGATTAAAAATAATCTCTCATTGAATGAAATTGTTGATGTGGGCCAGTACTTTTAAAACCCCAATTTACTGGGGTTTTTTTAACTTCACACAGCCTTCTCCGATTACCACATTTTCACACATAAGAGTCGCCAGGACTAGAGTATGAGGGATGCTCAGGTAGTCAGGTGCTACGGGGACATTTCTTACTTTCCCTTCTGTCTGCCTCACGAGTCGCACTGGATGAGTCTTCTTCAGTGGCATCGTCATGATACTTACAATATCATCAACGTTATGAGTTCATCATCATTATGACATCACCTCCCTTCTGTCATTCACATGGCAGCTAACTATGCGGTTTGATGAACTTCTTCCAATTATAATGTCATGGCATGCCCTAATGATGTCTTGTAAAAGAAGTGATTTTTTTTTACTCTAAATTTGTGAAGAATGTTTAAGTCTGTAAAAAAACGGCGAGATCAATAAACATGGCAACGTGGTTTTAAAAACGATTTCTCTTGTCGTTTCAGGTGACACGCAAAATCATCCACCGCGTACTGTCACCTGAAGAGGTGGACCAGGCACGGGCGGGCCAGGGCGATGAGGTAACCCCCCCTCACCCCGACGCTTCTGACAGCCGAGCACGCTGCCATTGCAAATGGACACTTGGCAACACAACTCGCAGACATGAGCTGTTTATACGACGCCAACAACGCTTCGACAAATTTAAGACTATTATTTTAAATAACTCAAAATGAGCATATACATAACAAAATAAGCAGATATATCTCATCATTAGACCGCCTTTGCCAGTACCAAAGTATTATAATAGGGGTTTTCCCCTTTTTTTCTGGCAATAAAACTGAAACCTTTTATCTGGCAACAAAACTGAAAACCTTTTTAAGGAATCAGTTTTGTTGCTAGAAAAAAAGGGGGAAAACCCTATTATTATCCTTTGGTACTGGCAAAGGCAGTCTAATGATGTAGATGCTTACCCCGAGCCCTCTTTACTTTGACAGTGCATTGTCTTTGAGCTGTACGCCTTTTGGCGACCTCTGATCTAGCACCAATTGAGACGAGGCTCAAAAGAAAGCCGTCTCTGGTGTGGACCAATCAGTTTCAAGGACAATGCTAATATATTATCAGTGTGTGTTTTTTGTTTGAATTTTGACCACAAGTATTGTGGTTAATGCACACATGATTCATTGTAAAAAGGTTTCAGATAGATCTCCTTCACAAATCCATCTCTCCACATAAAACAAGTATTTCTTACACAAACTATCAACCGCAAAGATTTCTGAGAGTGCACATTTCAGCAGCGTTGTTTCATTGACAAGCAAACTCTGGACTGGTTTCGACATAGTGTCTCATCAGCAGTGCCAGGTTTGGAAGAAATACCTTTAATTTGTATGTGGAGAGACAGATGTGTGAAGGAGGCATTATCTGCTTATTTATGCAGGTACTTATTTTATCATAATCATGCTGTTTATTTATACAGCCAAGACAATTCATCTGGTGGGCCCTGCAAAGGGATGTTTGGCCAATTCCAATTCATGATTTTTCGGTACGTGGGAGGAAACCAGAGTACCCAGAGAACACCTAAGCAATATGCTAACCCTCAAAGCACTGTACAGATGGATTCAAGAATTAATGTTTGTACTGCCGTCACCCTGAAGATGCCTCACAGCGCCAGCCTACGGCACCTGCGATTCCCAGGCAGTCTCCCATCCAAGTACTGACCAGACTTAAACCCTGCTTTGTGTTTGAAATGTTACGAAATCAGGTACATTTTAGGGTCATCTGATCACAGGCTAAATCCATAATGGATTTAAATTTACCAGAGCCACATACCAGGGGAAATCACTCCACTTTATAGATAACCTGTAGAAATTCACTTGCTATACACCCGAGGCTTAATTTCAGCTGGGTGCGAGTTTGTTCTCCAGAAATTATTTCAGCACCCGGCACACCACCTCCAGTATAGCCCTCTACGTGGCTACTATTTGAGTGCCTGCTTCATTGTACAAGTGACCTGGAAGATAGTGATAGAAAAAACGTAGTCCTTTGTGCAAGAGCTAACATAAACAGCTGTGCCATCTCTGGCGTGAGCAGGACAAAGTGGAGGAGTGGATTGGCTCGGGATGGAGCCGGGTGGAGGATCGGCCAGCGGAGCCGCCCTCGGAGCCAGCAGAGGCAAGCGGTGGCTCTCGCAGTGGCTCCCGCAGTGGCTCCCGCAGTGGCTCCCACGATGGCTCCCACGGGGCGCAGGGAGGTGCGATGCCTTTCGGTGATTTACGAGTGGCACGGACGTGAGCTGTGTTGTTCTTAGTTTGACCAGGGTAATTGTGAAACAAATATACAGTGATGGAACAAAGTATTTGATCCCCTGCTGATTTAGTACGTATAACAATCGTGACATGCGTTTTTCTGTATTTTTTGTTGTTATTCTGTGTCTCACTGTTCAAATAAACCTACCATTAAAATTATAGCCTGATCATTTCTTTTTCAGTGGGTAAACGTACAAAATCAGCAGGGGATCAAATACTTTTTTCCCTCACTGTATATAGTTAAGTCCACACCTGAGCAATCAGTTATGCAATCAATTCTCCCTCGATTTCGCGAAACTTAAAAAAAATTCGCCTGCAACTGCTTTGCCTACATCTGAGTTTGTAGTTGCACAGCAAGGAAATAGAACAGCATATTCAGGATTTGTAAGAACGAACCGTATTTCGCAAATGTCCAGCACGCAATGAGATGCGTTGCTGCAAATCGTCGAGAAAATCGATTGAGTTGGTCTGCGAAAAACCGGATGTGCAACTGCTCAACTAGTTGCAGAGACCACCAACATCTAAGCAATTCAGTCGGGTACAACCAAGTTACATGCATCTTAATTACTTGGGTTGTGAACTTGGCTTAAATGCACACTTTCAGGGACAGACATTTAACGGAGAACATGTCTGTGTACAGGGATGTGATCGCCACACCCGGGTCGAGGCACGCAGGGAGCAACGCTGACCTTCAACTCCACTACCACCGTCACCACAACCTCAACATGAACTTCCAAAACAAAGGCCAACAACTCCCCGATGCTACCAATATACTACCCCACCAATTCCAATGTAACCATGTGTCTTCACCTTATACAACCCTCGCATTACCCAATGCAACCCTACCCGATCCCACGTTGTGCTCATGTCCATACTAAACCTACTAACCCTAGCACAGCCTTGCAAAACCCCTAGCTGACCTATATTGGCCTGACTGACCTAATCCAACTCAACCAGATCATAGCTTACCTAAACTCAAAGTGTGCTGCATCACCCGGCGCATCCTTGTCTGGCCTTACCTAGGCCTGATCCAATGCAAACCAACTTTGACCTTCATCCATTCTATGGAAAATTACTCGACATAAGACTCTTACCCAAGTCAATCAGAACCGACAAACGATGCACAACTGAACCCGACTCTACTCCACACACGCGTGCGCGTACGTGCCCGTGTCAGAGAAAGGGGACGTTAAACATTGACTACGCCACCTTTACCTACCAGGGGGGGCGCATTGTGAAATCACGTGGCCCCACCATTCTTGACCAAGAAATGTTTTTGGAAGTCACCCTGTGTGTGTGTGCCCACGTCTGAACACTGTGAGGCCAGCCTATGGTGCACCGCTAACACGAGCCTACCAACCCATCTGTCTCGTAGGTCTTTTGGCTTGCCACGGCGTTCGAACCATACTTTACTACGAGATGTACGTTGCTGTTGTTGTTGTCATCGACACCCTATTACGTGCGCATGCACGCAGTCTCATAACTTATCACGTTTACCTTTCCTGCCTATATATTTTCTTTGCGCAGTTGACACACGTCCGGGTGGGCTGCGGTTACAAGCAAGGCTTGCGATTCATTCACTCTAGCCACCAAAGACAAACGCGCGGCCCCAATTGCTAGCGTGAGCTGTTACTAAAATCGCTGAAACCCTCAAAATAGCCAGGTCTCACACGATTGAACGATGGATGACCATGGCCAGGGGTGGCCACCTGTCCCAAGTTTTCCCACCGACCATCCTGTTTTGTTTGTTTAAAAAATCGGCCATTCCCGGAATGAAGCTTATTCCTCTGAAATGGTTCTTGCTTTCACAAAAAATAATCACATTACTGTTAATTTATTTGTGCGATTTGCGGCTCTAATTTGTGATAAGCAAATGATGCCACCTAAATCTTTCTCAGCTCCAGGTGACGTGCAGGGGATTGAGTGGAATTATGTGACCATGTGTCAATAGTTCAGGAAATGCATTATGAATGCATCAGTGCTGCATGGACTACAATTTTGTCGTCTGGCAAAGGATGCGCTGATGGAGCCACTGACTCCATATTCCAGTTACTCAATCCACCTGCACACATGACCCGAGGCTGATAAAAAAAAAACTTACGGTGGAATTGTTGCTCCAAAAGAACTTGAACCGAAAAACTGACAGCTGTGTCCGTATGCTTTGTGGAGTTTTTATGATGCCGATTACCTGTCCAGAATTTTGTTTTGTACCTCAGGTGGTAGCCACAATTACAGCAGAAAATGCCAACAGTCACTCGAGCAAAGAATAGAGCGAGAGCAGGAGAAATGACAAGACGTAGCCTTCGTGTAGTGTGTGTAAGCTAAGGTACTAATGTATGGAATGTTCAAAAGGCACTAATATATATTAAGACTACTGATGTAACTGTTATTAACTATTATATGTATGCGAACAAATGTGCTAATCATGTATATGCCACAAGTGGCTGACTGCTTCGACGGAATAATTTAATGACGTGAACAACGCCGTTTGTGGTTTTGAAACAAAGTAAACAAAAATGAAACTTCGGATAACACAAACAAGTCAAGACACTGAGTAAAACATTTTATAGGATTGATGTGTGACCACATTTTAAAGGATTTAGTGGCGTGTTACGATTCCTAATGTTTCTGCTCCCATACACTGCTCATTAAAAAAAATATAAACCACACGCAGACCCAAGGACATTTTATCGCGAGGGGGCATGAAGGAAACGGACTTCACTAGCGTACCTTCTAAGACTTAAACTTAAAAAAAAACGTATGCAGATTGAGTATGTAGTTGTAGTGCACATTATCTCAGCATGTCATTATCTCTTTTGTAAAATATTAAATGTCCTTCCTGCATTCACTCATTAAGTGCTTGAAAACGTCAATAAAGCTCCATGTCACGCGATCCATCCAGAGGAAGTGTCGAGTGGGGGGGGAGGATGTCATTCCATTGATGGCAATTACGATGATAATTTTAATTTGATCTTGGGGGGGGGGGGCGGGGGGATCATTAACATCATCCCATTCGTTCATTGAGCTGCAGGTTGGTGGTTTGCATGAAAATTGTGTCCGGGAATCCGATTTCCCCACCACACGTTGCCAGGAGTGCGATGATGCAAAGAGTCGCACACACCACCTTATGTGTGCGCGTGTGTATGTGTGTGTATGTGTGTACGTGCCATGAGTTTGACTGCACGAGGCGCATCAGGTGTTAGGTATAAAAACAAAATAAGACCCCCCCCCCTTCCACCATGCTGTGCAGTGAGCGTCGGCACTGAATGTTATTAAAGCCAGTGTACGCAAACAAATAAAACGTGATGGAAAAAAACCCCCACAAAGGCTCAGTATGTGTCATTACTTGATCGCATTATTACACAGGACAGTATTTCTGGGTTAAAAACCTTGAAATTGAATAACTCAAGGGGGTCCAGTGTCTGTCATTAAGTGACGACATTCACCATTGCTCAGGGAATGTCACGGTTCAGTCCTCCCAGAGCCAAGATGCTATCCTTAAAATAATAAAAGTAATCTTTAAAAACTTTTTTAAAAACACGCTTTCATGAAATGTACTGTACTCGTAATAGCAGGACTCCAGGAAGTGGCCCCGAAGTTTGCCATCACGTAAGGGGGACCGTGGTGATTTACAGCCAACGTCAGTTGAACGTGGACAATTAGACCCAAGCCGAAACATAACATTAAAAAAAACGTTTAAAAATATATAATTTTATTTTTTATGATAGAATATAGTAATGTCATCAGTATCACATAAGTTTACCAAGTTTGCAGTCGATACCACATTGAGAAGTGGGTAAAAAATTGAGTTACACGATTTGAGCATACAACAAGACAGAGTGAGTTAATAAAAAGCGTGTAATAATAAGAAACCGTTTTAATAACTACGGTAGCAGCGAACCCGTTGCTCTGCAACGCAAAATGAGGCAGCTGTAATTGTCACCCTCTTCTGATATTCTGCCAAAATAATTCTAACAGCACAAATTGAAATGTTAGCAATTTTAAATTAACCTCGTCAGTTTCCATTCATTACTCCCACCCCCTCTTCAGGTGTCTCTATCAAAGTACAGTAATGTATTGCGATTTATTCTGCCGTCTCAATTCAATGTATGTTCATTGCACGGAAACTCCCGTGTAGCCAGCTATACAGAAAGTTGCAGTGGCAACGGCTCGAAGCCACGAATAACAAGAGTTCCACTGTTGGGGTGGAGAGGAGCCCAGCCAGCAGCCAGGAAATCCGAGGCATATATTATTATTTATATAGGTTACAGATCCTGTTAAAAGATCAAATCAAGAATCGTCCGCTGCAAAAAACTGATTGCTGCCTCCCTCTCATGGATCTACTGAGTGGCACAGTCGCTGCGCTCCAGCCTGGTATGGGAGCTTGTACACCAAACCGCAAGATGCACAAATAACACTAACATTTATTTTTCTTTTTTGTTCCTGGGTATTAAGTGTTATTTCCTAATTGCGTATGCCTTAAACGTAGAAAAATGGCTATTCCCCACAAACTTCGCTTTCGTGACCAGGAGAGTGATATTTTGAAATTGACCTGTTTTCCAGAACATTCCAGAGAGATTCAGTGCCGAGTAAACTTGTAGTAACTTCTAGAACATTCTATAACTTTCCAGTATTATAAATAGTTTAAATACAGGGACCTTAAGCCCATCAGTTCAGTTTAGTTCCAGCTGACGCATTGTGCGTCATAACCTAAACAGACACCAATCCCCCTGGCTCCCTTCTGGCGAACATTTTGCCACCATCTGCAGAGACATGCAAACTGCAAGGGAGTTGACACGTTTTCCTGCCTACAACAACCTACAAACCATCAACCAAAACCTCAAGTCCCGATCCCCTTTCTGGGATCGTGCTCTCACCATCCTAGAATCTCACTCAGATCTGACAGACCGCTGGTGAACAGAATGGCTCAACATGGAACTTCCAGAATACAAACACCTCATCATTCGAGACCCAAACATCGCACCGCCTGGCTTTGGCATTCCTCGAAGACACTGGTGGAGCCATCGACCGCATTAAAACATCCACAGATTGCTGCTTCGCCACATCTACTTCATATAACACATTCCTGCGGAGGGAGCTGGTAGGAACGTTGGGTTGCTCGGTCAATGGACAGGGTCAACGGCGGCATGGTGTATTCCGCAAATATACCCGACTGTGAGGGCGGGCACAAGCCGGCGTGAGTAGGTTAAACGTTGAGTTTTATAAGGGCACCACGGGGTGACCAGCCCCTCCCCACCCAGCCCCACCCCTCCCATCCCCCACCCAGCCCCACCCTCCCCACCCAGCCCCTCCCTACCCTCCCCTCCCTGCACGACGGACGGACGGACACAATAATCCCCTGTGGGCTGATGTAACCAGGAGGTTCCTACCAGTAAAACATATTGCGTGTAAACCTCTGCATAGGACGTCACCATATGTATGCATGTTAAACTTCTTTCGCACCCTACGTAGCCAGCCGTGCTGATCGGAGGTGGGAATATGGTGATAGACGAGGGCAGAAACTCGTGGTAAAGCGGAGCTCGGGGATTGGACAGGATGTCGTCGAGTGGGAGCTCAGTGCCAACTAAAGTTCACGATCGGAGTGTTGTCAATAAATGACTAAACATTTTCATAATATTGTGGAGCGTTGTTTTGACCAAAGTCGCATGAAAGAATGCTTGTTATAAAAAAGTGAATACTTACAGAGGGGTGTAAATTATATAAACAATTCCTGCACACAGGCATTCGGACAATACAGTACAGTATTTAGCGATCCTGACTCACGTGCCTGATATTGCATCACATGTCCACGCCATCACAGTGGGGCTCATTTGGTCCGAACACATTAAGTTTGCATTGAATATTTGTTTAAAATCCAGCACAGTATTCAAATAATTTTAGTTAAAAAATTACCAAGGTGAGTTTGTCAGCAGAGGGCAGTGCAGCGAAACCCATTGTTCAATGTACGATGCTCCAACGTGCGCTCCCCATCGACCAGGGTGGTGAAGTATGGTCAAATAACTCGGGAAACCTCACCCCAACAGCCGATGACCAAATATAACTCTACATTGTTAAAAATAGTATTTATAACTCTACAACCCATACGTTGTACCTTATACGAAGAATGGAGTTTGATAACGGTTAACGTGTAATTCCATAGTCTAAAAGGATTCACCCAAATACGCATAAATAATCGAAGCATATAACAACCTAACAAAAATATAATAATCTAGAATAATATAATAATCTAAAATAATATAATCAACACCTAACATCGTCCGTGTACACGCACGGAGACGTTTAACTACCATCGGGCGCGTGCGGTGTGTAACGATTTAATTTGAGTGGGGAGCCAAATAGTAACCGCGGAAAGACGTCGTGTGGTGGTGGGTCGCGAGGACTGGAGTTTGTCAACGCTTTAGTCGATTAGTGCTGCGAATACTGTTCTATTTGTTTAACCAGATGAAGACTAAAGAGACCAGGATAGTCTCATTTGTTAAGGCGACCCTGGGTCACCACAATGACCAAAGAAAAATAAAGTAGGGCAATTAAGAAAATATAAATCAACATAAAAACATGGCATTTCACGATAGGTCTCTTTTTGGTTAGGTCGTGTAAAAATGTATCGTAAACCCTCCACCCAACACAGCCAATGCATACAAATATCACGTGAATCAAACGTACAATATGCATTACTGCTTTCGCCTAGGCCTCGGCAAGGTAAGGTAATTTACCCTTTTACCTGGTAAAAGGGTAAAGGTGTCGACATGCCAAGGGGTAAGGTAAAAGTAGCGCGAAGTATTACCCGGCAAATACCTTGTTTACCTACTACCTTGTTTACCTACTACCTTGTTTACCTACTACCTTGTTTACCTACTACCTTTACCGCTAAAAGCTCCGTGGCACAGTCCGTGGCCTCCGTTTAAAATTGGAATTATCGAGAATATTCTCCTATGAATGAAGCACTCTACCTAGCATTTACCTGTTATAAACCTTTTTCATGTGTAGTACCCAGTAATTGCCCTGTAAGCGGGTAATTTGTATGGGGTGAGGGTAAAAGGTAGGATAAAGGTAGGCTCGTTGCTTTTACCTTTTACCTTACCTGCTGAAGGGTAAAAGGCAAGGGTGGAGTGATTGTATTGTGGTAAGGTAAAAGATAGGGTAAAGGTAGGCTCGTTATTTTTACCTTTTACCTTACCTTGCTAAAGGGTAAAAGGTAAGGGTAGAGTGAATGTATTGTGCTAAGGCAAAAGGTAAGGTAAAGGTAGGCTCGTTGTTTTTACCTTTTACCTTATCTTGCTAAAGGGTAAAAGGTTAGGGTGGAGTGATTGTATTGTGGTAAGATAAAAGGTAGGGTAAAGGTAGGCTCGTTGTTTTTACCTTTTACCTTACCTGCTAAAGGGTAACATGTAAGGGTAGAGTGATTGTATTGTGGTAAGGTAAAAGGTAGGGTAAAGGTAGGCTCGTTGTTTTTACCTTTGACCTTACATTGCTAAAGGGTAAAAGGCAAGGGTAGAGTGATTGTATTGTGGTAAGGTAAAAGGTAGGGTAAAGGTAGGCTCGTTGTTTTTACCTTGCCTTGCCGAGGCCTACAAGTTTCGTCCCACCGCCGGGTTTTGTTGGAGTCGTCTTATCTCACGACATTTAAACGGGCAACGACGTTTCGCTGGAGGGTACCTCCAGCATCGTGATATTGTTTATGAGGAGCTCGGATCTCGAGTGAAGCCGCTTCCTGATGTGGGTCAGGTCGATATAATGTCAGCGGCACAATAATTAGTTGATTGCGAGTTGATTGGTTTTGATTGACAGGTCGGATGAATATATTTACCGTTTGGGGAAACTAGGCTGTCCTGAATTTTGTTCAGGTGTATTGTGTTAGGATTGAAGGAATGTGTTAATGCCACTGTGCTTCTCGCTCAGCGTTCACATGCAGATTTTAATCATAGGAGTTGATTGAATAAGTTGGTGGTTATTTAATACAGTACAATCAAAATATAGCATCATTAAAAATCATTATAGATTAATCGTTTCCAAGTCGCACTCATTTTATAGCTGTCGGCTCGGTTGATGTTATTTTGGATTTTCTCAACGTCTCTTGATTTTCCTTACGCGCGTGTTCTGCCACCGCAGATAATTGTTTGTATTTAACATTTCTTTACTCTACTTTAAGTCGTGTACATTAATTTTGCAACATGTTTGGCAAATGTAACATTTACCGCATATACACAATGTGATATACACCTTCTGATCATAAGTTCGGTCATTTGTGTTTCGTTGAAGTTAACGCAAAGTATATTTTATTTAGTTCCAAATCTCGCCTTAATGTATTGCGTTTCTAAGAACTAAGCTATTTTAGCAGTAATTCCGACGATATACGAAAGTTTGTTTTAACCGTGTTAGTATTTTCAGCGTTTATATAATTTGTATTCTTAGTATTGCTTGCTACATTTGTCAATTGCTGTACCCGTTACAACACAGGGCTTACGAAACGTTTAATCTCATCATCGATTGTTCGTTAAGAGTCAGAATATTGATTTATGCTGGAGGAATCCGATGAGCTCTAAAGTTATTTTCACAGCTGTCCCAGTAGACGCCGTTCATTTGCTTTGAGGGATTCGTCCACCCAAGAAATCCCTCGACCAATAATGCCATTGATGGCAAACTCAGTGGCTGGAGGTTAATTTAGTCGTCTCTGCTATCGAGACTTTAAGGATTACCAAATAAATCGCATTGCCCAAAGATAAGGATTATATGAAGACAACTGTTATTTACGCGGAATGTTTTAAAGGGAAACTGTTAAAGATCAATAGTTAATAGAATTGGAAAAAGCAGTACAGAAGTTGGATTAAATAAAGTAACAAGGTTAAATTAATGTAATTGTTAAATAAAAAGCCAAAACAATTGTTAAACACGGGTTGAACAAAACGGTATTATGTCACGTTTATATTGTTGAACGAACTCAAGAAACGTGGATAAATATCGTTTGTAAGAGTGGCTTTGGGCATTAAACACAAGCAAAATTTAGTTTTTAATTGATTCAAAATGCACACTCTTAACGAGCAATTCCAATTCATTCGTGAACTTCCGAATACGAAAAAGAAACCTCAAAATATACAGCAGCAGTAACAAACAACAGAAAAAAGAATAAATAACATTAACTCCAGCACTGCACAACAATGACACAAAAAACACGAGCACATGGCCCCATGAAACTCACATTTACGGCAACTTCTCATCGACGGCACTGTCGTAAATGTGAAGGTTGCATAACTGTCGTAAAACCAACCATTTTCTCCGGTTTATAATCCCTGGCGCATATTAATGTCACGGCTTAAAATGTTAATTTGGGTACAACTTTTAACAATGAATTGTCATAAAGATCAGTGATGAAATGGTATAACTACGTAATATTAAATTTCGATTTAAAGCTTTCGTGACTGCAGGGATTAATCTTTTTGGTTCTTTCGGTAAAGTCACGTAGAAAAGGTTCAAATTAATAAAAATAAAATTAACAAAAAACTACAAAGTTTCAATCGCAGCACAAGCGGTCGTCATCAGGTGGAGAGAAAAGGGGGCGGGCCTCTAATATGCAAATGACCACTCTTAGGTTTTTTCGGTAAAGTCACGTAGGTAAAAATAAAAATAAATAATAAACATAATATAAATACTAGAGTTATTATTTTATTTCTATTATTAATATTATTTTATTATTTGTATTATTTATTTTTATTATTTATTTTTTACCTACGTGACTTTACCGAAAAAACCTAAGAGTATGAATCCTTGCAGTCACGAAAGCTTCAAATCTAATATGCAAATGACTGTAAAGGGTTAAAAGTGGGCGTGGTCCCCAAGTGTCAGAGCGGAGTGGGCGGGGCACAAGAGTTGAGGTCAGCAGTTGATAGAGCATCTCTGATTCTAGATTTGAAGCTTACGTGACTGCAAGTATTCATATTCTTAGGTTTTTTCGGTAAAGTCACGTAGGTATTTATTATTTATTTTACTTTTAGTAATTTTATTTTTTTACCTACGTGACTTTACCGAAAAAACCTAATAATAGAGCATCTCTGCCCCGCCCATTCCGTTCTCTATAGGAAAATAGAAGCAAGGGGAGGGTGGGAGGATTAATGTAACCCATAAATGACGTCACGCGATTTTGGACTATTTTTGGGGGGGGGGGG
>CM025649.2:4166783-4184020 GCA_014621495.2 Entosphenus tridentatus
GTGACGTCATTTATGGACGGCCCCTTGGCTGTCGACGCGTATATGATCACGTCACGCGTTGACGCGGCTCCTGCAGCCAAGGACGGCTGCTACATTCACCACGATCACCACGATGTTGAAAAAGAGAGAGAATGGATTGCTGAAGCGATACCCCGAATCGTCAAATTCCCAGGACTGGAGTGGGTAGTGAATCGTTACATTCCTAGGTCAAGTCGGCGTGCAATAGAATGCATGTCACACCCGTACACCGATTTTGGGAATGTTACATTGACAGCTATAATTAAGGAATTCATTCGTTGTCCTTTCCCCACACCTCCGATGAGCACGGTTGGCTACGTGCGGTGCGAAAAAAGTTCAAAATACATACGTTGAATCACGATATACAGTAATTGTTTAAAAATCAATATCACACCCACGTTTAAAATGTTAAATGTTTTTCAGTACAATTCACATGCTTCATCAGGTGACGGGAAGAACCTGCAATACCCTAAGAAATGCCGTGTATAACAAGTGTGGCACAGTCGGGTTTTTGATAATCGGGTTTAATTGTCTTTTATATTAAACCCGATCTGAGATTGGGAGAAATCCGGTTTAACTGGTTCTAAAAAAAAACGATGCCTGCCGCTGGAAAAATCGGGGTTTTTTCCACCCATGGTGTATAATGACTAATGAGTGAGTCAACATATAAAAAAAACCTCCTCTCTAAAAACCTCATCCTGTCAAAACATACTTGATGTGCTTCCTCCTACAGCCACCACCTCATTCTCCTAGGAGATGGGTGACTGGCACACACACTTAATGATCTATGCTTGATCCAGCAACCCCCCCCCCAAGTCACTGGATCACAGGTGTATACTATCACCATGCAGTAAACAAGGTGTGAAAGGCGATCGAACCACGCACGACTCATCAGACAACTCCCGAGCAGGGATGTCAACACTGTAAGGTGTCACGTTTAGATGTCAAATCGTTTTGATGTTAATACTGTCAGTTGATCAGTCTTTGATGACGCACTTTAAATGGTTTGCATAGGTGATATTTTTGTAAAGTATTTTGGTAAGAATCTGAAATAGAAGTTCGTTTTCCACACCACGTCTCTTGGAAATGCTGAATTCGAGCAGTGCATGCACCCGAATGTGACACGTTTAAAAAACCCCAATTCAAATAAGTATGTAAATTTATAATACAAATTGCTCATCTGTCCCTGCCGAGTGCCTTTAGTGATTCCACACAACAAAGTCAAATGAATGCTAAACGCTGAATGATGAAATTGGCCAAACATCCTAAAGTAGGACCCCCATCCGAAAAAGAGACTGAGCAAGGCTTTCCTCGTTCATTAAAGGGCATTCAAACCGTATTCTCTAGAGCAGGGGTGGGGAACGTCCGGCCCGCGGGTCGTACGAGGCCTGAAAAATCATCTGGTGTGGCCCTGCCAAGGCAACCGCAGGCGGGACTCGAATATCAATAAATCTAGCAAACCTGGAAAAGCAGTTGCGAGTAGCAACATCATCAATACCAGCTAACATCTCACCAAAGAGAAGCAGTTCCAGCCATCACATTAGGGGTGAATTAATTAAATGTTTCACCAAATATAACAGGCTAACTTTTAAGTTGATAATTTTGTGTAACCCGCGAATGATGTTATAAATATCCAAATGGCCCTTGGCAGAAAAAAAATGTTCCCCACCCCTGCTCTAGATTATAAGATGCGTGCATTTCACCTGAATATTAAAAACAAGAGTTGGGTGTGCATCTTACAATACGAAGAATACGACATTATTATTACTGGAGAAATGCTTTCGCACTCGCTGGCAGGAGGAGTTGTAGGTGATAATATTTACCTACAATTTACCCCACAAAAAGTGGTATCGTTGCGCGCTTATGTCTACTGCTGGGTGGAAGGGGGCCTACGGTGGAAGAATGAAATTGCCACCAACATTTCAAGTGCGCTCATTCTGAATTGAAGTCTGCCTAGTAAAAAAAAGTCAACTTAATGCCCATCACGCTCCGATAACCCAACTTTAATTCGCTGCTCGGTCTCCACAACCCGCGGTCAGCCAGAGCGAACGACGTTCGTTCCGACACCCCCCCTTCAATTTAATTTACCACATCGTTCCGACTCTGGTGACACAGAGGGCTCACACAGCCCCAGGGCTTCATTTCAGCCGGGTCCGTCCAAGTCCATCGGTGACCTGGAAAATATTTCCGCGGCCGGCACGACAACATCCAGTAACACCTCTCGCCATGGCCGTGGCTACACTGCGTATAGCCATGTGCCGCCTGCTCGACAATAAGAGTGGGAAGAAATGAAGCCCTTTGCCGGGACGCAAAGCCCCGCCTGGCGGGCCTTCTGCTGCCTTAGTCCGCCTTCTTGCACCGCGACGAGGAGGAGGAGGCGGTGGACCCATAGACCCCGTTGGCCGGGACTCCGTTGGTGTAGGCGACGCCGTTGGTGTGACGCGCCCCGTTGGCCGCGCTTTGTCCAGGCGCCGCGTGTGACCGCTGTGCCCGCTGCCGCCGCCGGCAAACGGAGAGGGCCCACGAGCCGAGACGGTAGCAGGCGTAGAGGGCGACGGCAAACAGCAGCGCGACGTCCAGGAGCCAGTAGGTGGGCGTCGAGAACGCGTAGAGGCGCGCGCGCAAGTGTGGCGCCCCGCCGTGCCGGATCACGTACTCCACCCAGTAGACTGTGCGGTTCACCGGGTGCTCTGGGTAGTCGCGGTGGATGTGGGAGAGCACCTGTGCACGCTCACGGTAACTGCGGCGGTGCGGGAGAGAGAGAGACAGATGTAAGCTACATCATCATCGCTGCTTAATGTTGATACCGCACTAGCCATGTTAGTGTATTTCGTGGCGTTCTGCAGCGGGGGAACTCCCCCTCCCCCCCCAAGGGACAGCTGTCCTAGTGACACACAAGGCAAAGTCAGCACCGGCCTGCGAGTGGGCATCGCTCTGCCAGAAGGAGGCGATGTTGTACTCTTAGGCTTTTTCGGTAAAGTCACGTAGGTAAAAAATAAAATTTAAATTAATAAGTTCTTGTCTCGTTTGTTAAAAACTCTAACAGATATTAGAGTTTTTAACAAACAACGAAACAGGAAGTTATTAATTTTATTTTTTACCTACGTGACTTTACCGAAAAAACCTAAGAGTATGAATCCTTGCAGTCACGAAAGCTTCAAATCTAGAATTAAGGCGACGTTGCTCTATGGCTTCACGATGAAGTAATTAGCCACATTTGCACCGCGACACGTCAGACATGGCTTACACATCTTCGAACAATAGAACACGATTTTAACGTCCCTACTCTGAAGCAGACAGCACCCATTGGAAGGTTAATACACCAGCAGTATTACATCAGGGCAGCTGCTGTGCTCAAACTGTGTTACGACGATGTCCATATGTCCGTTATCGAGCCGTGTTTTTGTCTGAATGAGCAAATCACACGGAATTCAAAACACAAAGCCGAAACAAATTGCAGCCATTCTCAATATGCACCGATTAAAAACCTCCTGGCCAAACTGGTGGTTCTCAAGATCTTTGGTACAGGGAGCCACGCATCGAAACACCTTCAAATTCCAAGACAACTGCAAGTTGCAGGGTGGGTGTCCCATTCATCGCCAAATCTCGGAACACGCAAATCGGTTCAGCGTTAATTTTATTTAGAGAGGCGTAGTAGCACCGTTGTTTTAAAATGCAATGTACTTACCGTAGAGAACTATAGCGACACGGCTGTACTATGATAGCTGGCGCCATGCTGTGCCACACGCCTCAGTACCGATAGAAAAACTTTAAATTTTAGTTTTTCTTCCGGCACGGTATCAAAAGCCACAGCTTGCACCCCCCCCTGAAAGGCAACCCATGGGTTGGCCACAGTTGAGCCAACTTGCCCCAGTCGTCAACGTCTCTCCTGTCCCTCCTTCTCCTCCTGCCCCACCCTTCACCTGGGCACCGAGGTGACGTCAACGATGGCGTTGTAGAGGTCGTCCTGCGTCATGCGGTCCCAGTGCATCTTGAGTCCCATTCCCTTGGCGTGCACACGTGTCATGGTGTCGTAGTGGTCGCCGAACAGCGGCATGCCGACGACGGGCACGCCGTGGTAGACCGCCTCGTACACGCCGTTCAGGCCGCCATGGGTCACGAAGGCTCGCACGCCCGCATGGCCTGGAAGCGAGAGTGAGTGAGCAAGCGAGCGCGGAACAGCGACGAGATGCTAGTCAGTCAGGCGGCGCAAGCAAAGATGCCGTGCGAGTGCTTGCAGGGTTTCGTGATGGCGTTCGGGCCCACGAGAACTTCTTTCGTACCATACATAGTCAACCATTCATAATAAAGTTTTTGGGTTAGATCGCGTTATTTATGAATGTGTCGTAACCCTCCACCACCCGACAAGGCCAATCAGCAAAAAAAGTGTCACGTTGACAAAAGACAATTAGTTCACTACTTTAGCCCACCGGTGTGTTGAAGAGTGAATCCACAACATTTACGGGTGGTGGAGGGTTACGACACATTTATAAATAACGCGATCTAACCCAAAAACTTTATTATGAATAATATTGGTCGCGAAAGCCTTACGTGTTAAATAGTCAATCATGCTTAGGAGAGGTGCGTGGGAAGGACAAACTAAACACAATAAAAAAAACTACGTGCAATCCTCTTTCCCCTCACCCCCCCCCAAATCGCACGTTTATTTTAAGAAAAGAATGGCCAACCCAGAAAAATCCCAACAATAGGCTTTTTAAATAAGGACGTGCATGACCTGGAACGCCGGACCACATGCTTATTGTCGGAATTTTTAACGTACGTTGTAAATGTGAGTGAAGAAAATGTTTGAAAAATTATATCCCTTGCAGTAACGGTCAACAAGTGGTTATGCATGGTTTACTAGGTGACATAACTGCCAGCTTTTTGTGCTGCCTATTTGCGCAGCGTTGTTGCACAAGGGCACGCATAAACATGGCTGTGTGGTGAGCGTGTGGAGTTTAATACGGACAAACAAAACGCAAGCCCGTAAACACCCCTTTGTCACAGTGTTGCTCGGTTGCAACACTCATGCGTTTACTGCATTATGCCTAAAAACAACCTGGGTACACACACACACACACGTACTGCACACGAGAGCTGTACACTCACACACGGATGGGCACACATACCACATCACACTCTGCTGATATACAATGGGAAAGGCAGCAGCTAATGCCATCTTCCTCCTAAAACATAAATGTTGGCTGTGGTGTTTGTTCATAGGAATGCAGCGCCAGGGTAACAGATGACAGATTACATGGAATGACTTTAGCAGGGTTATCCAAACTCCAGTCCTAGCGACCGACCACGCTATGCACTTTTAAATCTCGATTGAAAACGTGTTTATTTAGAACTGCTCGTTGTGTTTAGTTCATTGTCCTACGTACAGTGACCATCGCAAAGTTTTTAGAACCCTCGCTCAATGCAAGACACCTATCAACTACTATTATTACTTCTTCAAATACAGTAGTGCCGTTTAGTGTTGGCCGATTGGCAGTCTGGGCCTCTGGGTCTGGGCTTGGCAACTCTGATATAAAAAAAAAACAGGAATCTAGCACTCAAAACGTCCAACCAGTTTTCTGACGGCCACAAGATGTATGGTGTTGTGTGCCGAATGCAGATTCAAACACATTGTAATGTCACAAATAGTTCTGTTTGTAAAAAAATAATCTATATTTTAAAACACGTGTATAGACCATCTTCCTGTAATGAGATGTGTAAATGTTTGCATCAGATCAAAGATGGCAATGCACTTCACTGTCACCGACCGTAACAGCATCCGGGGTTAACTGAAGACCGATGGTAAATTCTACCATGGAGTTCTGCGAAGGCTCCTAGTCAAAGCCTCATTGAGGGCCCCACCACTGTTCCACATGGCTCTGTTCTACCAAGAAAACTGACCAAAATGTTTTGCTTTTACCAGGTAAAGCCCACTAAACTATATAGCTCTTTTTCAGAAACGACCTGACCACAAATGATAGCTTAGTGAAGTGGCTTATTAGGTGGACATTTATATCAGCCAAATACTCGAAACACTTGTTTCTAAATGGAGGGGAAAACCAGAAGAGCCAGTGGAAAAATCCACGTGACCACATAGAGAACATGCCAACTCCAAATATACCGGATAGAACCCACGACGTTCTGTATACCAGGCGATGCAGTTAACACATCTCGCCACTGTGGCGTCTCCTCCATTGACCGCTCGCTATAGGGTGCGCAAGCTCTTCCACATGTGGGTCGTTGGAGATGGGAGACCCGCAGAGCAGCGACTGCGGTCACCAGAACCACGCGATGGGCCACATCGTTCTACTAGGCCTGCCCAAAGCCATCGTCGCATGGCTCACAAAATTAAACCTGGACATAAAATCACACGAAGCTGCCACACGCTAGAGCAGGGGTTGGCAAGCTGCGGCTCTGGAGTTGCGCGCGGTGCCCTCATTGGCTGCCATCTTGCGGGCAGCCATTTTTTTAAAAAGAAACCTTAAATCTTAAACATGATTTTAAACGCAAAGATAATTAGCAATTTATTCAATATGGCAGGGAATAGGTTACTATAGAATGCCTTGGTGATGACAAAATGTACAACAGCCAAACAGCATTGTTGAAGAATAACTAAGGGGGACAACAACGATAGAAGCAGTTTATTCCATCAACTATTTTGTTTATTTATGTCAGAATTTGTCATTTGTTGTATACCTGCTGTGACTGTACTAGTAACTGTGCATATGATGTTGGTCTCGAACTATTTAAGTCAAAGACAAACAAAAAAAGGTCTCTTCTTCTTCGAAAGGTTGCCGACCCCTGCGCTTGAAGGATAAGAAGAAGCGTGCGGAGCAACGTAAAACACGTTGGGTTTTTAAATCCGAACCGTCTCCAGACAGTCCACAAACACAACTTCGACACGCAACTCACCGAGTAAGTCGTTCTGCGGCAGCCACTCCACGAGGCGCGTGTTGTTGCCCAGGTTGTGCGGCTTCTCCCCAAAATATCTGCATGAACATTCACACATGCGCCCACCGCGTTGACACATTGCATCCTTAAAAACACAATAAAACTGCATCGGTTTCGAATTCGCAACATTTATTCGAACGGTGTTTGGCCACGCAGTCAATTTAACGGCTCTTCATCAACACCAGCAGCCATGGTCAATCCACTGCTGGATAAATGCTTCTCAAGGCTGATGCCACCTCTCACGATCCTGTGATGTAATAATCCACCAAGCACCTGCACACGTGAACCAATTCCATTGCGCCATTTCCTCGGTCGACATCCTCCCTAACGCATTCTATTCCTCGGCTTCTACTTGGTCATTATTCCTGACTTGATTATTACTGCGGGAGTAATAACCATCATAATACCGCACACAGTCTGCTTCAGTGGCCATTAAAAGATCTCCTGATGTCTTTGGCAAGAGTGGGGAATTTTGCGTGCTGGCGTCAGAGGCCAATTTTAACAAATACGATAATTACAGTAACATCGCAAATTACTCCATTGGGATTATACACGTAGCAACATCGACCCCGACTAACAGACAAATGCAAGTTACTCTCCTGGTCTCTTGAGTCCTCACCCGGTTCAACTAAATAAACTTGACCACTTGTCACCGTTCCTTCTAAGGATGTGTACTGCCAAGTACACTTTATTTCTCTTAACGGTTTGAATCAAATTTCGATTTAAAGCTTTCGTGACTGCAGGGATTCATCTTCTTGGTTCTTTCGGTAAAGTCACGTAGAATGGAAATAATAAAATAATACAAATAAAACATAATAAAATACAATTCTCACGACGTTTCGGCCACAACGCAAGCAGCCGTCCTCAGGTGAAGAACAGGTCTGTCGAGAAGACAGAGTCTGAATGACACACTCCAGGCTTGGAGCGACTATTTAAGCTGAGATGGAGGGGGGAAGGGTGCCTTTTATTATTTCCATTCTACGTGACTTTACCGAAAGAACCAAGAAGGTTTGAATCAAGTCTTCCCGTCTCTCAAATGCAAGGCCGAGCATGCAATTCGCAATCCTCCATTGATCACTTTTCAAAGTCGTTGTCAATTACCGGGTTTTCTGATCCGTGCCATGGCAGGGAGTACACACTGATAATAAAATGTGGTTTTAGGCACATTGACAAGTTGCTCTTCAATATTAAATTCAGATTTCCAAAAACACTCCAACCTACTTTCGTCCGCATCTTTATCTTACGATTTTTATTCTGGTCGACCTTCAGTGGCTTCGCTTAGACACACACACACATACTCCGTGACGAATTCCAGTTGGGTCCAGTATATGCAATAAAATATCACTCTACGAATGCATGAATAATTAACTAAGCCACGTTTTCATGTAGCACACAGCGGTACATATTCATAAAACAAATACAGCGATATTAGTATTGGTAGTTGCGCTGGTTGTGGTGGTGGCAGTATAGTGACACTGGTAGAGACAAAAGTAGCATCGATGGTGATACTGGTGGTGGTGATGATGATAGCAGTAGAAATTATGATAGTGTCAGTCGTGATACTGGAGGTAGTGACGGTGATAGCGGTAGAGATGTTGGGAGTGGTCTTGGTGGGGGAGGGGATGGAATTTACCTCCAGAGCACCTTGTGGGGCAGGCGAGCGAAGGCTCCGGCCAGCTTGAGCGAGAGCTCCTCCGACAAGTACTTGACTCCCGCTCCGAACGAGACGATCACGAATCCCACCTCACCTGCGGCGTCTGCCCAGCTCGCCAGGTCCTGAATGCGCACACACACACATACAGATATAAGCACATGTTTGCAAGACACGTGCACATAGGCACATGTGTGCACACAGACACGTGTCCACATGTGTGCACACATGCACAAAAACATATAAAATATCCCCTCCCTGTAGTATTAACAGACTGTTGGGGAAAGTGCTGTTAGCGAGCACCTATGAAGGCTGGCATGGTACATGAGAGGGTGGGTGGCCAGCACCACGCCATGTCACCTTTGTCTCCAGAGTAGTGATGTCTACACACCATACCAGGTACACGTTTGAGGCCGAGTCAACTTAGGAAATGCCCAGGACCAGTTCAGATGATCATCACCATTGTTGGCCATGACGGGGAAACAACCGCAGGTCACGGGGTTCGTAGCGGAGCGTGCTATCCGCTGCACCACCGCTCCCCAAAAACAATCAGACACACAATAACACGCACACATGCGTGCGACGACTCTCAAACTCACCGATCAGCTTCCTCCCCTTGCACACAAAAAAGCGACACGCCTCTGAAAATCGGCTGTCACCCAGAAAATCAAACCGAGGGCTCACCATGGGCAGCGGCGCCGCAGGTTTCGTGAGCACTCCCCCGACATAGGCCACGTGCGGGAGCGTGGGCCTCGGGAACTCCAGCGCCGCGTCCGTGCACAGCATCCAGAAGTCCGTCCCGGCGATAATCTGCGCCATCGGCATCGGCGCCGCCGCCGCCGCCGCCGTCTCCCCCTTCTCCGTCCTCCGCTCACCGCCGCTTTGCCAGTGCTTGCGGATGACGGCGTCGAAGCGCGGCAGGATGAGCCAGTGCGTGCCCAGGCGGCTCATGGTGTAGACGACGGCGTTGCGAGCGCGCTCCAGCAGGCCCATGTCGTCGGTGAGCTCCGAGTTGAACTCGGGGACGTACGCGAGCGGGGCAGGCGCGCCGATCTCGGCCGGGAACCAGAGTCCCGTGGAGAGGACGGCGTAGCGCACGCCCAGCAGGTGGGCCCATACGAAGCCGCACATCTCGTTGGGGTCGATGAGCAGCAGGTCGAAGCGCTCGGCCTCGAGGCGCCGCCGCAGGTCACGGTCGCCCACCATGACGTCGCAGTTGCGCTCGTACTGCTCCAGGATGGAGAGCAGCTGCAGCGACGTCAGCCGGCCGGAGAAGATGTTCTGCACCTGGGCAGCAAACAGGGCCAGTCGGCGTCATCGTTTTTTGTTTGTTTCCCATGTTGTGTCGGTTGTACGCACGTATGTATGTATGTATGCACGTAGAATTTATTTCGCATAGTTCGTTGCTGGCCGTGCTAATCGGAGGTGCTGGGGGGGGGGGCAAACTAAACAAAAAAAGTGGTTCAAGAAATTAATTTTCGATCTAGACGATTTAGAAGTGCACAGCTCCAGTGGCTTCATAATGTCGGAAGGAAGAGCGTTCAAGACGGCAACAGAAGTGCATCTTTGTTCGATGGTTAGTCAAAAACCGCTACTGCAAGGATGGCCGGAGTTCACATAGTGATGGTTTATGCTCCTTGACGAGATCAGCAAGGTATTGTGGTTCATTTGCGACGAGCACTTTTTGTGTGCAAGGAATGAGACCGGTTCTCGTTTGACTTGCCGATTTGCATTGCGCCAGACTGGAGAAATATACGAGTGGGACAGATTATGGTCCACTTTATGGTCGATTAACAATGTAAACAATGTAAACAATGGGCAAATTAAACAATGCCCTCATCACAACACCATCACCGCCGATCCAGGTCAGATCTCAGAAACTCGGCAGGGCTTGGAGCATGGATGGTGCCTTGATAGGTGACCATCATGAATACAGGAAGTGCAGAAAGATGCAATCGTAGCATACTCTCCACGCTCCCACGTTTAAGCTCCCCGTCATCGCTAACCCGGACTAAGCAGCAAGGTGAAGTATGGTCAAATAACCGCACTCAGCCCATGCGGTGTGGGGACACCCTCATCCAGCAGCGGATTGTACGTGTACAGTACATTACTCAGGAATTAATGTATTGTCCAGAGTGCCTGGAGAAAACCATGGGGGGGTGGGGGGGGGAAGTGTAAATCCCAAAGCGTCATGCAGATAGATTCAAGAATCCATCACAGTACTGGCATCTCACAGCCCAAGTCAACAACATCGAGTACTCCACAGTCTTATCGCCCCTAGGACATAAAATGTGGAATTACCAGCAGTGGCTCATGGCTGTAAAACACAAGGCGAGGCACTGCCCCGTGACCCAGTGGGAAACTATTCTGGCTTTAAAATGGTAATTTTTGTGACAATATTATTACAACATACCACCGGTGATACGGTTGTATTTCGAAACGCCCTCATTAAAATAACCAGCTCATCGCAGCGGAATGACAGGGGCCACTTACGCCTCGTAACCGTGGATTTCTTCAGCCGCGGGTAACACACCGACCTCCCAAGATCTGCACTTGGCAGTTTCACGTCCATCACCTGGTGGCTTTAGGCCCTCCCCCCTTCGTGGCTGACCTCTGGATCCCCACCCGTTATGGCCCTTTGCAATTACTGGCACGAGGGTTCATCGTCAAGTGTGTGGGTGGGGGTGGTGACACCGGCGGTTTATACCTCTGAACAGCACGCTTGGCTACGTACGTTGCGAAAAGAAGTCCAACGTACAAACCTGCGTACACTACGGGCCAGGCGTTTTGACCAATCACAGATTGTATTAGATACGCCATTGTTCTTAACGATTCGGGATAAACAAACAAACAAAAAATTATGCAAAACTACGCAGCAGTGAGAACAAGAGATATCGCAAATCACGCGTACTTGCACACACCCCCAAGTGAGCTTCTACGCACATCCTGTTAACTATCTGAGACTCCATCTCTGAAGATATGGAGTCCCAGTTCTAGGTCATAAACAATAGCCGTGGGTACAATGTTTAGCGATGTATTCAAGCAGCCAGTGACTGGCTTGCTTAGGAATGCAGGTAAATACTTTGTCAATAGATACATTGGAATGCCTTGGCGGTACACCGGTTCTCAAACAGAAACTGGGTCCGTGCAGTTGCCGTTGATCGAACTGCCGACTCTCCTGCTGACGATGAAGCCCGAACAGATGCTGTAGCCATCGCCGACGCTCCACCAGAAGAAAATGGCTGAGCCATCGCTGTTGCTGTTGCCGCCGACCAAGGTGGCGCTGCTGTAGACCCACCAGGTAAAGATGAGACCCGAACTGACAATGTCGCGGTTGCCCTTGAGTGAGCTGCAGACTCTCCATCGCAAGTTGCCTTAGATTCAAACATGTGACACGAGTCATAATCTTTTGATGCCACTGTCCGCCAAAAAAAAAAAACTGTACGTATCTGACCGGAAATTAATCGAGGAACCATCCGACCAAGTCGAGAACACGGAGCAGCTGATCGTCATCGGGCTGGGTGCTGCTATACGGCAACAGACTGTGAAGCTTCTTCTTGTTTAGCCGCTCGTAAAGTTCGTCTTCCGACTGCTTCGACATCACGAGAACCGATTTTGACGCACCCCACAATATTTTCTGACACGGGGTTGCGAATCGTGGAAAAATAAATTATCGTGAAAAATGTGCTTTTTTTTATACCGCGCACCGCCAGTGTACCACCGATACGTTAATTTGTTATGGACAGCCCCTGTGCAAATAACCCAGTTATCAACCAAAATACCTCCACAATGTCACACTTGAGGAGGCATTGATAACACTGGTCAACAAAAAAAAAAGATTTTTTCTGGCCTGGACTTTTGCAGCTGTTCTAGACTAATTTCAGGGTGCCGATTCCAAATCTGATCTCAGATTTGCTCTATCACATCTCATTTTTATGCCATCGGCATACCCCATTTTCATTGATTTTACCCGAAATTAACTGTCACTTATGATTGCAAGTTGTTGCGAGTCAGTGACTGCTTTAGTGTTAAAATATGGTGCTGTATTTTTAGGATAGTGTGTTTATAATATCATTTTATGTAGATATCCACATTTATTTAATATTTTTCTTCTGCAGTTTTTATTGAAAATGCAATATTTGATATCTCAAAAACCTGATGTGATAGACAAAAACTGATGCCAGATTTGGAATCAGCTCCCCAAAATTACCTTAAACCCGTTGGAATACCTCATGCCAGAAAAAGTGTGTTGACCAGTGTAATATCTCTCTAGCCTTGGCACTGCATCATTCTATTAAAAATCCTCACTTTCCCTCGCCCAACGAAGCTATTGTGTTGGACAAAGGCAAGATCACACGCCGCATCTTAACGCTGCTGCTCGGCTCGAGTTAAAGGATCGTACTGCCAACACTAATGACCACCTCAGGCTCGATTCAAACCCACAAAAGACTGTGATCCCCAGTTGGTATTTTGTGACACATTTCTTTAGAGAAATATCACTATAAAAGATTGATATGAACATCTTGGCCAATGGTTGCTCTGTTTTATTGTAGCAATGCCTGGGAACAGTGGTTCATGAAGAACCACGACGCATTTAGAGATGCCACGGTGGCGAGATGTTAACTAGCCTGATGCATTTATATTTGGAGTTTGCATCTCTCTCTGCCCAAAGTCGTGTGGATTTTTCACCGGGTCCTGCAGTTTTTCCCTCTACATTTTAAAAACATGCGTTTAGGGTATTTGGCTGCTATACATTTCCACGTGATATGCCACTTCGTTGAGCAATCATTTGTGGCCAGGTCTCATCTGAAAAAGAGCTACATAGCTCAGTGGGCCGACCTTAGCTGGTAAAATAAAATAAAATAGTTTAGTTTATCAGCGGTGGACTTGATCAAACCACTCCTGGATGAAGGCCTCCCAAAACCGTCACCATCTCTCGTGGCCTTGCGATGTCACAATCCACAGGAGCAGATTTCATTGCTCGGTCTTCAAGGGCGTGTTCCCTCCTTTGCCTGCCATTCCGCTGTGCGTCTCAACCACGAGCCACGATCAGCCCTCGTTGAAAAATCCGTGGTGGGGAGTTACAAATAGATTTTAACTCAAACCTAAAAAGGTCGCCAGTGTTAACTGTACGTACGTACGCACGCATGTTGGGATTCTTGTCGCACTGTACATAGCGAACCATGTTCATCGGAGGTGTGGGGGGAAGGACAAACTAAACACCACAAGCAGTTCCGAAGAAATGGGTTTTGAATCTATGATTTAAAAGTACTTAGCTCCAGTGGCTTCCTAATATCGGAAGGAAGAGCTTTCCAGACAGCTGCCAAAAGCCACTGCAATTTATTCTCCCAGCATGACAGTGAAACGAACGAACAACTGCCTTGATTCCTCCACCTCTGTTCACCTAGCAGCATAAAATTGATCGATCCGTCCGATATGACGGGATAAAGTGTGGGCACTCCAACCTCTTGCAAGGCGTCCAGCCAGCGTGGTAGAGTAGACCAAAGTACCATCTGGGGAGGAGCTCTCTAGAACCTCCACCAGCTGTTGCTTGAAATTTCAGGGTAGCCCCTGAACGTTTTACCTTGAACTTAAAATCGTTTTGCCTCTCTGATGTCTCATATTCAGGTGACCCAGTGGTAGAGCGAGCGGCTCACAATGGCAAGGTTACAAGAGTTCAAATCCTGGTTGGGGGAGGGGGTTCGACTAAGCCAATCATCCCCCCCCCCATGGGTCGATATAACCAAGACCACTTTAACAACGGCTATCCTATGACCGTAAGCAAGCAGAACATGGCACCACTTGAAAACCCATAGCCTTGATGTCCCGACGCTCCAAGAAACCCACGTCTTGGATGCCCTACATGCCAGTCGCTACCACATCCATGGGTAGAACCGCACGGACGAGCCATCACCACCCGAATTATGGCTTGGCCACATACGTGCGACTCGACAACACTGGCTCAGGGCTGTGAAACGGAGATGAGCAAATGCCTCAATGCACATTTGAGAAGCAGGAAATTACTCTGAAAGACGTTAACACGGGAGGGAGAGGGAGGGGTGTGGGAGGAAGAGGTGGGGGGTGGTGAGGGTGGCCAGGGGTTGTTACTAGGGGGGAGCAGAGGGCAGAGGGCAGAAGCCGACCTTCTCCTGGAGGAATTCGTCGGCTTGGCGCGACGAGAAGAGGCCCCGGTAGCGGTGGAGCCGCACGTGCGGGGAGGGCGGCAGCTCGCGGCCCTCCGAGACCACAAAGACGACGTCGTGGCCGCGTGCGTGCAGCTCGCCTGCCAGCCGCTGGAAGATGTACAGGTGGCTCTCGAACATGATGGGCGGGATGACGGCAACCTTCGCCGCCGTCGCGACGCCCCCCCGTCCAGGTGACAGTGGCAGCAGCAGAAGCAGCAGCGCGGGCAGCAGGAGGGACAGCGGAGGCAAGCGGACGGCTCCCGCGGCGTGCTTCGTCGTCGTCGTCATCGTCGCCGTCGTTCCTGCGCGGGTTGGGAAGGGCAGCAGAAAGGACGACGGAGATGGTTAGTGCACAGATCGAGGGGACCCACATTTATGAATGTTTCCAGGCCTCCCTGGCTCGATAGAAGTTCATCTTATGCGATTTCGAGCTGTATACGCGGCTAAACAATTTCTACCCAAAATTCGCTCTACGAGGTGGTTTGAATTCACTCTACATGCGGCTATGCGGTCGGACGTGGGACAACGTTGTGTGAGTGTACCGTGTATGTGCGAGCTACTTGGCAGGTAGCCATCTCCTCATGCGGTTTTGCTTTGTGTGCTCCTTATGTAGGAATGCATCTACTATTACTATCGCATTAAGCAAGGGAAATATACACAGTAAATGCAATGTGCAGAGATGCATTGCATGTAGAACTTCTTTTGCACTGTACGTATCTGACCATGCTCATCAGGTGTGGAGGAAGGACAAACTAAACACAAAAAGCAGTTCTAAAGAAATGAGTTTTGAAATCGAGATTTGAAAGTGTATAGCTCCAGCGGCTTCCTAATATCGAAAGGAAGAGCGTTCCAGACGGCCACAGAAGCGCAGCTGAAAGTGCTTCTTTGTTCGATGGTTAGCCAAATGCTGCAATGATGACCAGAGTTTAAATAAGGTATCCACTAATTATCGGTTCATATTCAGATTCTGATATACATTGCAAACCAATCGTTATGGAAGGCAATCAATCCGTCTCATCTCCATCTTGTCTACGACACTCATGCCTCATCGTCTCCCTTTATCCATCCATAACTACTAAACTTAACTATTTTCTTTATTTCACCAGGTAAGGCCCACTGAGCTATAAATCTCTTTTTCAGAAGCGACCTGGCCACAAGCGATAGCCCAACGAAGTGGCTTATAAACGTGGAAATTTATGGCAGCCAAATATTCTAAGCGCATGTTTTTCAATGTGGAGTGAAAAACCGGAGGGACCGGATAAAAATCCACACGACCGCAGGGAGAGAGAGAGAGAGAGACGTGCAAATTCCAAATATACAGTCGTCACGGTCGGAATCAAACCCACGACCTCCTCTCGCGATGAGTTCATATACCGCAAGTGGGTGGGGCATTGGCTTCAGCGTTCATGTCAAGCCCCGCCCCCCACGTCGTCAATGCCCCCCACATCCCACCATGAGCCAATGGTCCAAATTGGGCGACTGAATGAGCTATAACTTAAATCCCAGTGTGTCATTTGTACATTTGTTTCGCGTCTAATCCTTGTATTTATGATATTTTTTTTTCTCCAATGAAATATGTCTGGATGGTATATCCTTTAATTGCGCTCCAAGTCTCTCTGAGAAACAGAGACCTTGACTGCAGTGAACGCTCACCTTGTTATAATGCTCACGGTGTGTAAACATGTACTACACGTACGTCCCTTATGTGCACATGTTCTGGATGTACTAATAGGGGGTTTCCCCTTTTCTCTGGCAACAAAACTGACACCTTTTGCAAGGAGACATGTTAACATTAACCACAATACTTGCAGTCAAATGCAAACAAAAAACAATACTTTGATAATGTATGCATTGTCCTTGAAACTGATTGGTCCACACCAGAGACAGCTTTTCTTAGAGCCTAGTCTCATATGGTGTTCGACTAGGCTCTAAAACACGTTCCTTCGGAGTGGGCAGGTAGGAACATGGTAGTAGTGTAGTGTATCGTAGTGTACACTACGATACACTACACTACTATACACTACAATACACCACACTATTATACACTACAATACACTACGCTATACACTACTATACACTACTCAGGGGTGGATCGCCGTAATGCAAGATCGTGGGGGGGGGGGGGCAACAGATTGGGGAGGCCTTCATCCAGCAATGGATTGACCATGGCTGATGATGAGAGCGTTTTGAGGGCGACTCGTTATGAAAAGCACTGCTCTTTCACTGTCAATTATCCAAGGCAATGGAGGGGTGGCCCGCATAAAACACGAATGAGGGTACCGTAACGCAAAACATAGAAACTAGGCGATAAACATCTATTTGTTGTTTACCTACATAGAATGGGGGTGCAGACGTTGAATGCATGGACTTTTAGCGAGCACCGTGGCATTCAAGAGCCGAATGGCCCACAGGGCTATACCTAATAATAATAA
>CM025649.2:4209020-4232226 GCA_014621495.2 Entosphenus tridentatus
CCACTTCCCGTGATCCAATCGAGCTGACATTTTCCACACAGACTCGTGCGTGACAATTAATGTTCGTGAAATTTTTTTCCCAAAATTTTACACTTTTTAGGACAAAAATATTATATTTAATTACCAATTTCTTAATGCTGGCATGCAATCATCTGACCCATAGGTGGCAGCCATCTCAAGCCAGAGGACGAGAGGACTCTAGCCGCCACGCATAGAAAGGATTTATAGTGAAAAACTTTGTTTTTACGGGTTAATTTTTTCTGGATTCACACGACTACCCAGAGGGTTGCAGCGTTGTGGCGAATGGGTCAACAGAGATTTGTGACAGCACGGGCAGGCAGTCGACTTGAGGGTTCCAGTGATACGCCACATTTAGGTGTTCAGTTGGACATCAACAAGTCGAATGGCGACTACTTCTGGTCCATACCGATGCACAGTACTCGGCTACAGAGGACACACGGACCATCGCTGATGTCCGCAGCACATGTTTGTTTGTTGTAGTACAGAGTTAGACCGATGGCCTTAATCTAAGTTGTGTTGTGGTAGTTTGACTTGCATCCCACTGGGATTTTTGCAGTGTTGGTGTACGGTGCTTTTTCTGCAATATTGTTTTTTTTGCGGTTGCACCCGATTGAAGAGCCGAATGGCTCACAGGGCTATACCTAATAAATGAAACTTTAAACTTGAGGGTGCTGATGCTCCCCATCTTGTTATTGCCACTTTCTGGACCAGGTTCACCCGTTTGGTCCTGGCAGTTACCTTTTTCAGGTGGTCGTGAAAAGCTATCATTCTGGCCAAACTTAGGATGTTTGGTAGGTGGAGTGGAAGATAGCAGCCTTCACATGGCACACTCTGTTAAGTCAGAAATCACGACGAAATGGCATCATGCAGAGCAACAACACAAGCCACGACAAACGGCTCTGTTCAGGGCCAAACAACGCACCTGGAACAATCCTGGACAAACTAGGGTGTTTGGTGGGTTTATGTGTGGGGTGGTGCGATGTGGTGGTTGCAGTGTTCCGAAGGTTATGGGGATGAACATGGGTGGTTTAATAAGACGCAGCAATCAAACAAATTCCAGCAAACGTTATAGTCTCCACTTGACATCATTTAATAGACCAAGGCATAACGATCATTTTACTCTACTGTTTTTCTTCTTCCGGGTACGATAGAGCAGATGAAAGAAATGTTGCAACGTACAATATAAGCACCGAGTAACACGACAATGAGATGTCAAAAGGTACGCCCCATGTTGTGCAGGTGAAGGAGATGAATCTGTACATGTTGCATTGACACTGTATAAGACTTGACACCATGTCATCAAAAGGCTGAAAAGCTTCAGTCCAGTCCCAGTCAATGACGAGTATCATCAATGAGTGGGGGAAACCGTGCACAGGCCAAACCAAGATAGCATTGCCATGGCACAATGAGAAATGTAGAACATGGTAGAATATCGTATGCTTAAACAATGCTCTGCAGTCAAAATATTGTTGACAATTTGATTGAAAACACTTTAAAGCTCTCAATACATGTCGACTATTTAAACTCACTGTCGGTGCTGGAAAAATGTAATCTATCAGTTTATCAAAACATAACAAATTTTCAACACGTCTAATTGTTACATCCCTATTATTTTAGAACTGCGAATCAAATGCAAATAATGGCTAAACAGTGACCGTGTAAGCATCACGGCATATGTCAGCACGTTGCACAATACAAGGCACTCGCGAATCCTCGTCCCCTAGTTGGCTCCCCGTGTTGTTTGGCGTCGTGACGCTCAGTCATCCCCTCCGCACAGCTGCAGCAGCACCTTCCTGTAGTCACCCGATGAGTCACCCTGCGTGAATAAAAGGAACCGCCAAGTTCACCAATAGAATCGTTTCAACGATTTCCCGACGAACTTTGGGGAGCGTTTTTACGAGTCGGCACTTGACTTCCACACAGCACCCAACAACTATTTTATTTTACCAGGTCAAGCTCACCGAGGCATTAGCTCTTTTTCAGAGGCGACCTGGCCACAAATGATAGCTCAACGAAGTGGCTTATATCGTGTGGAAATGTATAGCAGCCAAATACTCTAAACACACGTTGATTCTCAATGTGGGGGGGGAAAAACGAGGGACCCGGAATAAAAATCCATACGACCAGGGGGAGAAACGCGTAAAACTCTAAATGTACAGGCGTCAGGGTCGGGATCGAACTCACGACCTCGTGTATATCAGGCGAGGCAGATAACCACTCGCCACCCATTCTCACACATCATCCCACCCCCTCCTCGCACCCCTTTATGTCCCCTTGCAGCACCCACACTCGCACCCCCCCCACACGCGCCACCTCGCTCAAGCGAACCTTGATGAAGGAGTAGAGGGACTTCCCGTAGAGGCGCTTGAACTCGGCTCGGATGTCCAGCATGTCCACCTCGCAGCGCGACACCATGATGCGCATCAGCGTCGCGTCATCCGTGCCGGCGCCCTGCATCAGAAACGGTTGCGCAAATCGACAAAGTGCCACTACTTGAATAATAATAATAAAAATAAAACTGCTCATCAATTATGAAGGGATAGAAAAGGCAAGATACGTACCCATGAAAGAAAGTCAACTCGAATGGCTAGGACGTTGGTTGGTGTTAACGTGGAAATCCCACATTATTTTTGGCAGAGACCAGACTGATAACTTTCATCTAAATTGTCTCATGGTTGTTATTGTTTGACTTGCATCCCACTGGGATTTTTGCACACAGTGTAGATATACGGTGCTTTTTCTGGAAGTCTTTGCTGTTTTTTCCTGGATTTTTCTGTTTGCGCATAGTCACTTTAAGATGTTCCTTGTTCATGTTTTTGTTCTTTGCGGTTGCACCCGATTCAAGAGCCGGATGGCTCACAGGGCTATACCAAATAAATGAAACTGAAACCAAAGGACAATGTATATGGATTGTGTGCACGAGGATAGGGAGTGAAAGGCAGCGTGGAGGACTCATCACCTTCATAGATTTATAGAGGCTCTCGGCAAAGAAAGCAGGCTTGTTTTTCACGCACTTCACTGTGGTGGGGACAAACAAACCCATCAACGAGACACATCTACAACAACAAGAGAAGCAAGACCATGCGCATGCATGGATTATATAACACTTTGCAACATGTGTTTGTCATTTAATCAGCAGTTATAACGGTTACGCTTAGCGCCAGGCATGCAGGAAGTAGTATGTCTGTAAGCCACAGTGAGGCCTCGGGGCTCGCTTAGCAGCTGTGCCAGGAAAGGCATGCCATAGCCAGTAAGGCCAGGTAATAGAGGAGAGCCCTTTTAGTTCTGGTTTTTGTCTTCAAATTTTAGACAAGCCTTTGATTGATTGAGTTCGTTTCATATCGGGAAAGTCCCAAATAGCAACAGAACTTTACACAAAAGTTTGATTCATATTGGATCAACTTCACCAGAGTCATCCTGCCTCCATGTGACAGACATGAGGACGGACAGACAGAGCTCATGTGTTTACGTTATCAATCTTCGTTGGAAAGTGTTAAGTTAAGTTAAACCAGGTCATTCTATACAGTGTGACAGTGTGGCGTTGTGTGTTTGGTGGAATGAAGAGCCTCGATGACAGCGCTGGTTGGTGTTGGTATGATATAACGTGGCATAGATGCTGTGGTATGGCATGGCGTGCCTTGGATATGGTGTGGCGCAGATCACAACGTGGTTTGGCATAATGTGGTGTGCAAAAGAGGTGTTGTGAAAGCACAACATTGTGGTGTTGCAGCTTGGTGTGGATATTGTGTTGTTGACCTCGTCGCGATGTCTTGTGGTGTGACACACACACACATGGCACAGTGTGCTGTGTGCACGGTGCGACTTACCCACAGCCAGCAGCGCATCCTCCACGCTTCCAGACATCTCGCTCTTAATGCTCTGCTCAATGTCCTTGCCGGAAATTCGCTGGTATTCCTCAAACACTGTCCCGTCAACATCACAACACCGTTGATTAATCGTAATGATCATCAAATCACTCATCATAATCATCACCGGCCATGATGAGTCCGCTGCTGGATGAAGGCCTCCCCCCAAGCAGTCGGTGTCTCTCATGGTCCCATGATGCAAAAAATCCACCCAGGCCCTGCACACGAGCCGATCTCATATCTGCAGCTCCGTACCGGACACTTTCTTGTGTGCAGGGGAGACCCCTCACCCAGCAGTAGATTGTCAACGGGGCTTTACATGTACATCTCGGCCCTAGTGTATCATAGTTCTCACAGCCGGCTCCATCTATTCTCAACCAGTTACAATATTTCACGCGAGCGAATTTAGGATTTGTTTGGGATCACGCACATGATGCGTCTGCTGCCACCAAGGGGCAACACGCGGAGACGAAAGATACCGAATACAGGGAACCAGGGTCATGCTCCATTCTGAAAATGTTCGCAAAAAGTAACTCCGTTAAGCAGCCAGTTGCAATGGTCAAGAGCATTACAAAGCAATCATATGTATACAGAATCTTCATGCGATTACATTGAGTCTATAACAGCGGTATGGTATTCTTTTTCTTTATCGCGGGCCGAATTGGACTTTACCCTTGGCGGGTCACACATTAAAAACACACCCACCCACCTCAGTCACTACAAAAGGCTCATTCAGTCATGGAAGTGACCGAGCACACTAACAAAAATATTGCCCCCTCTAGTACCCGATGAGTGCAGCTAAGATGCTTGCAGCGACGGATACACGTGTGCAGGCC
This sequence comes from Entosphenus tridentatus, assembly GCA_014621495.2. Classification (NCBI taxonomy): domain Eukaryota; kingdom Metazoa; phylum Chordata; class Hyperoartia; order Petromyzontiformes; family Petromyzontidae; genus Entosphenus; species Entosphenus tridentatus. The sequence goes on from CM025649.2 coordinate 4,213,744, forward strand.
GATTCAAAGTGGTAGCCCTCATGTGGTCGTGGGCGGTACAAATCGAAGTTACGGGCCTCATTACCTGGCCTGTGGGCCGTGGGCGGCCCACCGCCTTGTCTAGAAGCAGCAGGACTAAGTGTTAGTGGGCCTCACTCTCCGCACGCGACGGACCTTTGTGAAGGTGGGGCACACTGCGGCTGCACAGGATCATCACGAACGCCGTCTCGTCCGTCCCGGTCTTCTTCTCGCCGGCCTGGTAGAGCGTCTGGAGGCCGCACGGAGCACCAGACACCGTGGTGGTAGGGGACATATAGAAGGTGGGTGACACGCGGCTGTTAGGGTGGGAGGATGGTCTTGTTTGCATCGAAAAGAGCGGTGTTTTCCGACAATTCTACTCCGACTGTGATATCAACGTGGCACCATGAGACTAGGTTTACCGTTTGGGTCTCTCGCAAAACCAGTCCACCCCATTTTTTGAGCAAAGTTCGCAGAAGGAGACATCACAAAACTACTTCCGAGACGCCTTCAAGTGACCTCTCAACCGCACGAGAAGAGAACTCTCCCACGTGAGCTGCTGCTGAGAAATGTTCTGCTACTGCACTAATAAATACAAACTGATATTGTTAATAATTCGCAGGTATGCAGTTTCGCAAAAACAAGCAAAACGTCGGTAACAAGGTCTTAAACCACAGGCGGCTTGAAACTCGTATCCCCAACAAAGGGATTCGGCGCTGCCGGCGCTGCGCTGCGAACCCCCGAGACACCCGGTCGCTTCCATTGCAACAAAAACCTTGAGAGATCAAGCCCTGGTGCCGGTGTGGGACCACTCACCTCCGCGTCCTTCTTCACAAGAGCGTCGTCAATGGACGTCCCCTCGTCACGGTTGCCCTTGGCGAGTCGAGAAAGAGAACATCCTTTGTCACCGTTCATGGAGTCTCCAGATTAAGCTAAACTATTAACTCAACTATTTTAGTATTTTAATCAGGTAAGGCCCACCTAGCTCTTTTTCAGGACCGAACTGGCCACAAATGATAGCTCAACGAAGTGGCTTATCATCGTGTGGACATTTATAGCGGCCAAATACTTTACACGTGATATCGATTCTAAATGTGGAGGGAAAAACCAGAGGACCCGGGGAAAAATCCACATGACCATGGGGAGAGAGAAACGCAAACTCAAAATGTACAGACGTCAGGGTCGTAATCGAATCCACGACCTTCTGTATACCAGGCAAGGTAGTTAACATCTCACCACCACTGATTAAAAGAGGATGCGCTCCAAACTGGTGCCTAGTGTCAATAAACAAACAAATATGGTCAATCACACACACATACATGGGATTATAAGACGAATGCCCAACTTTGCTTTAAACGACAAGGAAAAAGTGTGCCTTATAATCTTGAAAAGACGGTACCGAGGCATGGGATTTGGATCAGACCACGTTACAACGTATCAGGACCCTCCCAATAAAATATTCTTCAGACTCAAATGAGGCGTTCCTGGGTAAATATATGTAATCAAATAAAAAAAATACTTGAAGGCTTATTCACAAGTATTAATTTATCCAGGAAAACTGGCCCAGAGTCCTAGAACTTTTTTTCAGGAGTGTCCTATATTGTTTTTTTTTTACATTTCTTTAATAAGTTTTCAGTCAATTAATGAGTGGGAGGAATTTCGATTTAAAGCTTTCATGACTGCAGGGATTCATCTTCTTGCTTCTTTCGGTAAAGTCACGTAGAAGGTCTGTCGGGAAGACAACGTCTGAAACAGACGCTGTCTTCCCGACAGACCTGTTCTTCACCTGAGGACGGCTGCTTGCGTTGTGGCCGAAACGTTGTGAGAATTATTTTAGAATGTTTTGTTTTTATTATTTTATTATTTCCCTTCTACGTGACTTTACTGAAAGAACCGAGAAGATGAGTGGGAGGAAACCGCAGTACTCGGAGTAAACCCACACGTGCACGAGGGGGCAACACTCCGGGTACACGTGGTGTGCACTTACTGTTGACAATGAAACGAGGACTCGCTCAAAGTATCCCGAAGTATCCGACACGAGGTCATCCTCCAGAGAGCGATGGTACTCTGCGCAGAGTGCACAGAGGACGGCAAATAAACACCCACGGTGCAATCCTCGCTAAGACCGTTGGGAACGAGTGCTGTTAGCGGGCACCGATGAAGGCCAGCGCTGCGGTGAGGAGGTGTTGCGTGCCAGCACTGCCACTGTTGTCTCCCAAGTGCTCATGCTTAAAACACTGCGTAAGACACTCCTTTAAGGCCAGGTCGACCCAGGACCAGTTCTAATATTGCTTGCCACCGATGTTAGCCGTGGTTGGCCATCAAACTCAAGTTGCCTTTTTCTTAGCAGAAGTCGCTGCGCCATCGCTCCCCCATAGCACGCAGTGTACACATGAACACACACACACAACAAACATTTCCTCCATCGGCTCAAAGACAACAAAAGGAACAGCATATTTATTTTGCCGAGTGATGATTTTTTCCCATGCTTGATTATTTTTGCACACTTGTTCTGTTTGTTTCCATGATCACTTGTCTTTGGCTGCACCACAGGTTTTCCTGTGGAAATTTTTTTTCTCAGTGGTTAAAAAGTTTCTGTGTGTACAGTGTAACAAAGCCTTGTGCGCGGCGATTTGGGTAGTACTATCGGGAGATTCTATTATTCAAGGAAATCGCTCTTATCCGTGCAGTTATCTGTAGATAACAAAATGTACTTGCTTCCTCTTATCTGCACAAAAGACTCACAAAATAGGGCGAATTTGGCACTACTGGGAAATCACTCAACAATGATACAAATCCGTTTGTTCATAAGAGTTTCTGGGAATAGTTTCTGCTGATCAATTGAGGTTGGTCGGGGGTCGTGGATAACTATTTTATTCTCGAGCAACTGGAACGGATTTTTGCTGCCGATGGTGGTAGCGTGCTGGCTGGTCGTGAGGTCGGCACTCACGGGTTTTGTAGAGCTTCACGATCTCTAGGATGTCTCGGTTTCCACGCGATGCCATGATCTCGATGATGCATCGCTCATTCGTGCCGGCACCCTGGATCGATCGTTCCAGGAAGAGGTGGGGTGGGGGGAAAGGCAGGCACGGGAAGATTTGTAGATTCGGAAATCGATTGTAGCAACTGTTTGTCATTCTGCGTTGGCAGCGGTGCACAAACACAATTAACAAAAACGGATCGCGATTAAAAAAATACAAGAATAGACTTCAACCTTTCTGGAAATAAAACAGGCGTCATGATGTTCAAACACCAGATACCTTTTGCAAGGCATTAAGTCTGCATTTAACCACACAGAGTACATGCAAAGAAACATGCTTTGATGTCAATAATTCAATGGTAGGTGACGTTTCAGGAAATGGCCCTTCTTTACGCGTTGACGAAGGGCTATTTCCCCGATTCATAGCCCGATGTCATTCCACTGCTGGATGAAGGCATCCCTAAGCTGTGTTTGGTCATTGGGTTGGTTCAACCATACTACTCCATCTTGACTTAAAGCTTTCGTGACTGCAGGAATTCATATTCTTTGGGTCTTTCGGTAAAGTCACGTAGATAGGTTCAAAGAAAATAACAAAAAACAAAAACGACATTTCGATCGCAACATAAGCGGTCGTCTTCATGTAATGGGAAATCCGGGTAGCCCTTTGATTGGTGGAAAACCAACCACCGTCGGATTGGCTGCCCACCACTTGCATTAACATTGGCTGCTGACTTTTGGGCTATGCCCATTTCAAACCCTTATAAATAGTTTGCCTTTGGAAGCCAACCCCCCTTTTCCTGAAGACGACCGCTTGTGTTGCGATCGAAACATCGTAGTTTTTTGTTTGTTATTTTCTTTGAACCTATCTACATGACTTTACCGAAAGACCCAAAGAACATACTACTCCATGTGGGACAGTGCGGGTTGGTGACGGGAAGGGCCAGGACAAGTTCAGATGTCAGCCGTGGCCGGGAATCGAACTCTGGTCGCTGGGTTCATAGCGAAGTGTGTGCGAACCACTGCGACACAGCATCACCCCCAAACCAGCTGTTGTCTCACTTGGTTAAACTAAAAATAAACTTGAAATGCATTTCTTTGAAAAAAATATAAAAGACAATTTTTTTAAAATTTTGTTTGCATGAGGATTCAATTTTTTTAATTTACATATTTGATCTGGAAATTTTGCTATCAACTTGATTAGAAGAAAAATGGAATTCCATAGGAACAAAGTTGATTTTAAACCCAGTGCTTAATTCAAGAAAATGTTGGTAAAATGTTTTTCTGCTTTAGAAAACACCAGTACATAGACAGTCCCCAACAATCTATTTCGACACACGTTATCTATTACATTTTGTAAATTAAAATGTGTTCGGTTCCTTTTGTACTGAAACAGCAGTACTACGTTGCCAACAGTTTGTTTACGAGGAGCTCGAGCTAGTTGTACAGAACTGCATGTTAAAAACAGAGTGCCCTTAGTGTGATTTCCGCGATGCGCTCATTCTTAAAAAAATTGTTGGTAAATGGCTCCGGGCATTCACGCTGCGTGCCCTGGCGCTAGCCATCAGACCACAGGGTGGAAAACAGACGCGAGCTCCAAAACCGGCGATTCTCACAAATGCCAGATTCAGGGTAAACAAATCTCCCAAAATATGAAACGTGTGCCACTGGACGAGAGGTTATGGGCGGGGCTGAACGTCGTCATCGGCGGCATCACGCTGGACGGGGCTTGAGGAGGTTTCTCGCCTTCAGGAGGGGCAGGACGCGCGGGAGGGACTGCCACTTTTGACGGTCAAAAATAAGAGACCACAAGAAAAGTAATCACCTAGAATAATCAGCCGACTAATCGTCCTAGGGTTGACTGGAGTCTGAACTATTGAACACGTAGGCTTTTGCGACCAATATAATCCATAAAGTTTTTTTGGGGTTAAATCGCATAAATATAAGCGTGCCGTTAAACCTGCCACCACGCGGCACAGCCAATTAGGTTTGTCACGTAAATAAAAAGTGTAAATTAGTTACTACTTCAGTACACCGATGTGTTGGGAGAGTAAACCCACAACATTTACAATTCGAGTACGACGTTTCCCTGGCGATTACAACTAGCTTCATCAGGCGACAGCCAGAATTGTGAAGTCTTCCTGAAATAGGACTTTCTATATCTACGTGATCTATCCCATAAAACCCCCCCTATATTAAGTCTGTACCATGTTCATCGGCCTGGCACAACCTCTGCACGACCCACCAACCCCAGCCTCTGGGGTCGCCCAGTCGCCCCCCCCCGCACCCATACCTGGATGGCTTCTCTCAGCTGAGTCACGTCATACTTGATGGGCGGCATGAGCAGACCCAGGATGACCGTCTCGAACTTTCCAGACAGCTCGGACTTGAGTTCGTCGGTCAAGTCCTGCGGAGGGGACCCGGGAGGTGCGGGTGAGTGGCGGTGGCTACGCGTCGCGAAATTGCACAAATTGAAGCTCGTGATGGCGAAGGGAGGCAAAGTTTCCGACGCCAAACTGGGCGAGGCCAACGTCTGACATCGCCCACCTGTCAATGCGACCACACCGACCCTGTCCAGTCGATTTGAGACTGAACAGTTCAATAACAAGCGGGGATGCTGCCGTGGTGTAACAGTGAGTTCGCTGGAAGTGCGATCCAGAGGTCGTTGGGCTTGCTCCTGAACGATCACCCACCCCCACCGCTGTCCACTCAGCAGTGTAAATGGGTACGTCACCGTTCGTATAGCGGCAGGTTGTGTGCGGTGGGGCAGGGTGTGGGCATTCCCAGCTCTTCCAAAATGTCTGGCCAGTGTGGAAGAGTAGGCCAAATACCCTCCAGCGAAGGCCCTTCTGCCAGCAGTGGCATAAGAAAGCAGGGCTGCGCGTACCATTAATTGTAGCCATTTATGAATCGACTGTTTGATGAAGGACCCCCCCACGCAATGAAGGTTATAAGGGTTGTTTGACCATACTTCACCACGCTGGAAAGATGTGGGTTTGAAAGGTTTTCTGTTGTAAGGTGGCGATTATGACAAACACGGAAAATCTTTCTTGAGATGTGCTTGTGCAACCAATGACAATGCAATCCCTTAATGTATGTATTTCTATGTAAACCCATGTGGTGTGTGATGTAAGAAGAGTGGAGAGTCTTGAGATGTGGGTATGGCGTTGAACGGAGAAAATCAGTGCGATGTAGCGAAAAAGTAAGGAAGTCCTAGATCAGCTTAAGGCTGAGACAAGCCTTATTATAACAATGCGTAATTGAATAATATATGTGAATTAAGAATATTCTTAGATGCGACTGCTTGATTAATTAAGTTCTGGTAGGAAGGATTTTATAAGAGAGCCCAAGAGTAAGTTCTGAAAGGACGTTGGGCAAGCGGCTAAGTGGCGTAACAATTAAGATGCTGTTTGACGACTTTAGAAACATGCGTTTAAGAGTATTTGGCTGCTATAAATGTCCACACGATAGGCCACTTCGTAGAGATATCACTTGTGACCAGGTCGCTTCTAAGAAAGAGCTTTGTAGCTCAGTGGGCCTTACCTGGTAAAATAAAAAAATGGTTTCAATAGTTTTAGTTTAAATAGAAGGAATGAGTGAAATGAAGAAGTAAAATTCAAGAAAATCGGGGAGGGGATAGAGGTTGCCACCCGGTCGAGGACTAAAGGAGGTGGGGGGGGGTATGCACCTTCCCATACGCCGACTTGAAGTTGAGGGCGATCTGCTGGCGCTGAGCGTTGCTGCGACAGGCCAGCACGTCGATAACGGCCTGCTCGTCCGTGCCTGCACTCACGCGCGCACAGAGAGCATCCATCGCGATTACCGCTCTCAAGAAACAAGCTCGCAATGGGTGTGCAGTAAATAGAGCACAGGCTCTACCATCACAGCCCTCCGTCATCCCCCCAAGAATGCAAGTCTCCCAATGACATGTTGGTCATGGGAGTTGTTTGACCATAAACCACCACGCTGGTGAAGTACGGTCAAACAACATAAATATATAGACACATGCGATCCGATGCCTTATTGTCTGCATTAATTTTTAATCAATCGATGCATTGTTATGTGCCTAAATAGCATGAAATGCCCATAATCTGGTTGTTATTTCATTTCATGGATTAAACAGATACACTCATATCTGGCAGCTCAAGTTAGAATCCCATTAGTCGTGGTAATGAATTATTTTGGCCACATTTCCATCCACTCACTAGCAAACTATGTGGGTAACCACGTCCATTCCAGGCTGTATATCCAGTTGGACTCGTTGCTCAGACGAGATTCTCATGGGAGTCCCCAAGCCTGGAGGCATGATCACTCTGTGCAGGACACACCTTCACACGTAACAGTCTTGTGTGTATTTATATACACACACATACACATGCACGTGCAAATGGCATGAATCACGCTGGACATTAAGGAGGGGTTCTACTGTGGAGGTTTTCAGGGTTATGCTGTATGACTCTTTGATGCATTTTCGAGTTGTGCTGCGTGTTGTTCTCCCTGATGTCCGACGTTTCGCGACACATGCCGGGAACTTCTCCAGGAATGGAATTCATCTCCTATACCGAATCATAAATTCACGATTTAGATGTTAACTTGTTTTTAAACCAGCTGAAAACATTTACTTGAAAGATCGAGTAAAGTTATCTCTATTTGTCAAGGAGGGTGTTGCAATGTGACATGGGCATTAGGGAAGATTACAAATGAAGAAGTCTGCCACTGTCAGATCCTGAATTCAGTTCCTGCAGAAGCTCCCAGCAAGTGCAGCAAATCATTGGACATCGTGCCAAACAAACAAACAACACACAAAGCTGTACACAGCTATACAGCAAAACTGCAAAATGCCGATATTAGAAACTCCCTATGGTCAGTGCGCTTCAAGTATATGCCATGTCCATGCGTGTACAACTACGGTACACAAAATACTTTTGAAACAGAACACAGCCCTTGCTCAATTCAACCCACTGGCTGCTGCCACATCTGTCATCACTCTGCCAACCACAGCTTGCAACACTACCGCTGCCCCTCCTAGCAGCAACACAGATGTCCCACTTGTAGACTTCCCTACAGCCACTGGTGTCACATTACAACGATCTCTGCTTGCCAAATAAACACAGAGCAGCAACCCTGTCCGAAATGTTTTAAGTCAACGCTTTCATTTGGTTAAAAATAACACCAATCACTCAGTCTAATTCCAAGCGAAGCAACCATGTTGGCGCTGATCAAAGGGTCCCGGGGATGGAACGACTGAAAAGTTAATTTGCCCAGAGAATCTTTAGGACCATATTAAGGAGACAAACCCCCAAACATGAGCTGGATATGTTTTATAAATTAATCAACGAGCTTCTTTGCACGTGAGAGGATACAACATTTCCTGAGAAAACCTGAAGCAAAGTTGGGATAACGAACAAAAATCGATACATGAAGGTCAAAAACATACTGCTTTGCTTACATTTACCGAGCACTTTATAATCCTCCTCTCAGGGATATGTGGTTGGCATGAGAGGGCAGTGCAGCAAAATCCGCTTTCAATTTGACGTTTCTTTATTTAAAGTTAATCAAATAAACAATTCTACGCAGCAACAAAGTGTATTTGGTGTCTTTATTTATTTCTTCAGCACTTGAAACAAAAGGCAAGTCTAATTTTTGCTTCTAAATTATGATAAAATAGACATTTCTGTGTGACTTTCCAGACATTGTATCGAATTCAAATGAATTACAACCCCAGCGAGCGAAAGCAGAAGAAAATAAAGTATCAGAGCAGTGATTTAGAACTAATTGAAGGTGAGTTAAATGCAGTGCTACAGTGACATGAAGTGAGGTGTTTTATGCCGTAGTTTTGTGCAAGAATCACTGCCATTAAGACAGCACAAGAGATTCACACAAAATATCGTATACCGAGGTTTTATTTTTTAAGTTAAGAAAAATGTATTTACGTACAACAATTCCTAAAAAAAATTTATACAATCACACAAGAAAACGTAAATATACATATTTAATATTACAGCTTCCGTCCTCGGACGGGCAAAAGGCTAATTGAAGGTCAGTTAAATACAGTGCTACAGTGACATTAAGTTAGGTGTTTTATGACATAGTTTGTGCAAGCATCACTGCCATTAATACAGTACTGAAGTTAAATTCAGTGAAGTGTTTTATGACATAGTTTGTGCAAGCATCACTGCCATTAATACAGTACTGCAGTTAAATGCAGTGTCGTGTCTGATGACGTACTTTCGTGCAAGATTCACTGCCATTAAATTTGCACAAGATACAATTATACTCTGCTCAATTTTTATCGTAAATATTACAGCTTCCGTCCTAGGACGGGCAAAAGGCGAGTTAGTAAGGTTTGTTACGTAAACAAAACGTGCCAATTATTTATTACTTCAGCACACTGGCATGTTAGAGAGTAAAGCCACTACATTTACGATTCGAGTACGACGTGTCGCTGGTGATTACAACAACTAGCTTCATCAGGCGATTAGCCAGAATTGTGAAGAAGTCTTTCTGTTTCAGCCTTAAATACAGTCGAGGTGATGTAAGTGTGAGCCTATAGTAACACACGTACATCGACTTGTAGATGTACTCTACCAGCCACCAATCTCTTCTCCCAAACACTGGCTGAAATGAGTGCACCCTCCTCCACCACCTTGCGACAAGCATAACAGCACTGCTGAAGTGTGCAAGGCGTGGAGTTACTTACCAATGCCCTTCATGGCCTTGCGAAGCTTTTCCGCGTCTTGCAGGGCATTGAAGCCAGACGCCTCGCGCACAGTGCCCCTTGCCTGATCGCCACACCATGAACACAGCTCAGAAAGGCACCGCTGAATGTACCTTTGTACCGTTATTTATGAAAACTGGGCGCATTCGTCAGGTTAAAAAATGGTCTCCGGGAAAACATTTTTTATACTTTATTCTCGTCCGGCTCTACGACGTAAAGTTCCGTCTCCAAATCTTCTGGATTATACACCCTATCATCTCTAAGGCTTCAGTTTTCAGTTTAATTTATTTGGAATAACCCTGTGAGCCATTCGGCTCTTGTTTCGGGTGCAACCGCAACAAACAATAAAATTACAAGATACATTTAAAATGTACTGCACGCAAATTGCAACATCCCCTACAAAAACAATTAAATGTTCAAGAAAAAGCACCATTCGTTTATGCTGCGTACAAAAATGTGCAAAAAAATCTCATTATGTGCGATGACCAAGGACCATTGACCGAAACGTCACCCATTGTATATTTTCTCCTTTTAAGGCCAGTGTTATTGACAAATGTGTTGGGGTTTAGGTTTGTTAATTGTGCTTGTGCACCACTGCCAACGCAGCAGCACCAAATAATTGACTTATATAGGGTGGTTCCGTTTATAGACACCCCACTAAATAAGGATAAGTTATAGAGAAAACTACATTTTATTTCAAAGCCTCCCTACATATCTACACATGTAATATGCCGACATTTCAGGAACCTCCGATTGGCACGGTTGGCTACGTACGGTGCGAAAGAAGTTCAACGTACAAACAACGGCCCTTCTTCAGAGCAGAGCCAAACAATGTTTCGCGATTTAAATTTAAAATAGCTCGTTATAAACTCGGTGACAGATGAGTTTTGCTCTCCCGAGGCTCATCAGCAAGCAGCACATGACCAGCCACGTACTACGGGGACTCATATACAAGGTCATGCGTAACCAGTAATAGGGGTGGAAATTTAAATAATAGGGGTGGAAATTATAGACAAACCAACAAATAGTCCAACCGACTCCCAGCCATCTCAATACACGTGCATCACATTAATTAACACTTCCCTTCTCTGTAATCGATGGTTGCTATCACTTTGATGACATAAGATTCACATCACCTATTGAGTGCAAAGCAAAGGGGGTCATTCGCTCGTTGGATATTTATTTACCTGGATTGCCTTGTATAATATTAACAAATTATATACTGTACAGTTAACCTTGAGTGTCTATGAGATTAGTCGGGTAGTGGATTAACCGTGCTTGTAAAATGAAGGAATAGTAAAAGTAGTAAATCCACACTCATTCCTGGCTTTTACAGACGCTGGGCTCTAAATATCAGCTGCTTCTCTCTTGCTCCATCACTCGAGACTCGTGACCCAATAGCTTATTAAATTAATAACAACAAAATTGCATAAGCTATGTCCTGGCATACATCCTCCGCAGGCAAAACGCTAATTCTGGCGAATCGCCTGGAATGTTTGGCACAAGAAAACCCGCAAAAGAAGCCAACTCCACAAACATGCAAAGCGCACACAGTGACGATATAAATATAGCTATAGCAAATAAAAGAGGAACACGTGGTTGAATATTACACAACACTGCCGCCTGCAACCTCCATGCGGTGCAGTGCTAAGAAAACGCAAAAAGCCAGAAAATTTAATTTGACTGCATCGCACTCACGAGGTCCAGTGGTAGGGTAAACGGACAACAGTGCATGGCCACCTCAATTACAGTGTTCTGTGAACCCGATTTTATCACTCGGAACACCGGCACAACTGCTCACCAGATCAAATTGCCTAATGGCACACCAGCTTGTATTTACCACTCACAAAATATTTGATCAGCCGTGCCGTAACAACCCATGTGACTGGACACGAACTCATTAGCGTTACCTTGGAGCAGCGTTAACTCATGACCGTGGGTAACTCATTAACTATTAATTGCCTTGCCCATGGCAGCACATCATTTCCGAAGGTGAATGCGTTCAATGGATTCCCATATTTTAAACGGAGTACTCTTGCCCAATAACATATAATAATCCAGCAGCATTTGTTCAACAAGCCAGACTCTGCTGACGAAACCCAAGAGGTCAAACCGGTCCTGAGTTCGCTTGCTTGAATTGACGCTTCTTGATAGTAAGGGTCTGGTGAAAGCCAACAGACAGATGGACTAAAACATATTTGTGTTGATATGTGGAGAGATAGACTGGGGTTATGTATATTTATGTTTTAATGTAGTGTAACTTAAGAGAGCACCTTTAAGGTCAAGAGAAAATAGGAAATGTATACGCCAAGGATATTTTATTTCAAAGCTATTCCATAATTTGACAAAATTAGCCTCAACTCAGGGATAATGATCAAAATCCACTTGTTACCCCTCAGCATATGGTCTGTCCAGGTTTGTGTTAATATTCTATTTTTAAATCATAAACAAATGTGTTGAGAAGATTTACTGTACTGCCAAACCTAACCCGATGCCAATGCAATGGGACATGACTACAGTAATTTCACGGACTTTTAAACTATATTTAATATTATGGGAGAAGCACCTAAATTGACCGATGAGCTTGCTTCAACTAACTAATCCGGTATTGTATTTAAGAATGCAAGATGCAATTGGCCATTATGTGAAACGTCACCTATTCGATTTCCTATTAAGGCCTCGGTGTTATTGACGAACGTACCAAGATCATTCTATGTGTTAGTTATGCACCACTGCTAACGCAGCAGCAGAATCACCAGATAGTTTCACGGTATACAGCAGATTTGTAATTATTAATCCAGGAAAACTTTACTGGATAAGCTAGTTACTTGAAAAAATCTAGGCCTTTGCTTTGCCAACGGGATAGCTATTTATTATTTCACTTTGAATTCTCAACAAAGCCAACATCGAGAAAACAGAACCAGGACACACACACTGGGCTATATCGCCACCGTGTGCAGTGCAAGTGTGTGGATTCGGAGAATCTCGTTCTGATCTAAGCCAGCAAAGGGCAGCAGAGCAAAGAGATGAAAAAAGGATGGCAAGAGGAGGAGAGCATAGCCCTTGCTGCTGCCCATCAGACGGTCGAGTTAGCCACGGGTCAACAAACGGGGACCGATACCTTCCCATATACCATGCAGCGAGTATGCCAGATTTTAAAATGTGATACCAATTATTTAGTAAACGCTGTGTTGTGAGTGGTACACCTTTTGGCGTCATTTGGTTGAACACCATATGAGAATGGGCTCTAAGAAAAGCTGTCTCTGGTGTGGACCAATCAATTTCAAGGACAACGTATACATTATCAGAGTGCTGTTTTTTGTTTGCATTCTGACCGCAGGTATTGTGGTTAATACAAACATGATTCCTTGTAAAAAGGTGTCAGTTTTGTTGCCAGAAAAAAGGGTAAAAAAACTAGTATTATAACATGTGTTGAGTTTTGTTTAATGATATATGGTACTGTCACCGCATTTTCAAATCCACTGCATTCACAATACAAAGCTATAAAATAATTGGCTGCATTAAAAACATAACCTGCTGAATTAGTGGACAACTCAAGAAGGTAATGTGCAAATTAAGACGACATATCATAATGAGCCCAAGAAAGGTAAGTTAACATGCAATGGTTAATACCAACAGGTAGATATGTATTCTTGCTTCCTTCGGTAAAGTCACGTAGAAGAGAAATAAGAAAAATAAAAAAACATTCTCAACAAATTTGCCACACAAAATTATTGCTGTAGCTATCACACCTGATGATGATTGCTTGTATTGCAATCGAAACGTCGTGAGAATTTTATGGTTTCATTATTTCCCTTCTACGTGACTTTACGGGAAGAACCAAGACTATGAATCCCTGCAGTCACGAAAGCTTTAAATCGAAATTTAGGTAGATATGCAATTAAGAGTGAGTTAGTGCACTGGCCTATGAACATAGAGGGCCCAGTTCGGTACCTGAGCATGGCTAACATCATTGGCAAGAGGCATGCTGCATGCATGGTCAACCAACCCCATATAACAGCCACCCCATTCAGTGGACGGCTGTAGAATGTATCGGTGGCCACTGCATTCTGTATATTGTTTATGAATTAACAGGTTTGACTTGTCAAACTGGTTTCTCATCGTTGTTGCTTTAAGTTGCTTTAAGCCCATGAAGCCCGCAAGGGCGATGCATGAGCTGCAACAGTGAATCTATCAAAGTTTGACTTTAAACTTTCGTGACTGCAGGAATTCACATTCAATGGTTCTATCGGGAAAATCACGTAGATAGGAAAAAAGAATGACGATAAAGTAATACAAAATAAAGTGAATAAAAATTAAAAAATATCACGTTAAGATCGCAACACAAACGGTCCAAACGCCGTGCTTAGTTTCCGAGATCGAGGTGATTTGGTCATCGGGCAGAATGGAGAATGTGTAAAAGTATATTGTTTGTGGTTCGTCATCACATATTTATTAAAACATTGACGGTGGGTTCGTCTTATATAATCCGGCAGCTGTGTGGCCACATCTGTTACAAATCACCAGGCACTCCGTGTTATAATCGGGAGAATACGGTACAAAATAACTCGCCTTTGTGGAAATCATCTCTCATCTAACAATCTCTATTTACACTGGAGAAATCCGATGACCTATAAAGCTCTCTGACACCCCCTAACAGATCAACATGTAGATCTTGCGATGCTGGGTTTGCTGGACTTACTGCCATGTTAGAGGTGAGTTGTTGTCGATGATTGATCTAAGACGAGACAAAAAAAGTCACGGTTAATATTTAACGATAGTGGCTGTTAGCAAACACATATAAAATATAATTTAAACAAAACCCAGCTGTTCGCCACTAAGGAGGGGAGGGGTGACGTCACCGCGGTACGTGTGCCAGGCTAGGTACACCTCGAGGCAAAAAAACCCACAATAAATACATCATTAAACACTGAGCACAGCATCAACTAAACCCCTGCTGGCCATAATCCAAACACAATCGTAACAAACGTCTCCATTTTGTGCGGACACGTCTCGTGCGAGTAAATACTGCGATTACTTTAAAGTCTTTTCGTTGTTACTCCACTGCTGGTTGAAGGCCTTCCCCACCACGCCAGATCGATCATAGTCAGAGTATGTTGGTCAGAGTATGGGAAGGGGGTGGTGGGTGGCAGGACCGGTGAAGAGATCAATCGCCACTGATGTGAGCCGCGTGGCTTGGAATGGAACTCCCACGAGCGTAGGAACGAGCTAACCACTGCGCCACCGCTCCCCACCCCTCCCGACAAAAACTCATTAATATAGGGAAATTAATCAACGCAATTCATTTAAATAAATAGATAAACATTCCGTGCAAGACATGCACGCAACACAAGCATGTAACATGCGCCGAACGATTAAATATTAATTATTTAAAAAAACACAAACACTCGCGCGATCACACACACACAACACAAACAATGACGTCGTCTCTCTCACCTGCGATGAAGATAAAAAGTAAACTTCTCGATTTGTCTTTTCACCCCGAGATTAAACCACACAGTCCGCGCTGCTTTCAAAGTCGCTTCTGTCAAAGGGAACAAAGGCCGTGGCAGGAAGCAGAGGGGCCTCTCTGCCTTGTGGGGTTATATTGGCCGGGACCGGCAGGGCGTGTCCGTGAAACATTAGCAAATAAAAAAATAAAATAAGAGAACGTGTTGCTTTGTGTGTGACACGAGGATGTTGTTGTAGCCAGCCCAAACGTGGAACTTTGGGCTAAACGCATTCCCTACGTTGGATCAACGTTTGGCCAACCAACCGCATGCCAACGTTTGGTCAACGTTGGACCAATCGCGTGTCAAAGTTGTGGTCAACGTTGGGCTAAATCCTTGTCAACGTTGGGGCAAATCCTTGTCAACGTTGGGGCGACGTTGTGCCAATCTCATGCCAACCTTGGGCCAACATTGGCACGTGTACTGGGTTAATGATGTGGGGATGGGGGTTACATTTCCTTGGCTCTCTGCTGTTTTTTTTTATCTCACAGGACTGCACTTTAGTTTCCTTTACTGGGAGGAGGAACTTTTCTAAAAAATATTATTCCGCTCGTTTACTCAGGAAATCCTCGCTGAGTATCATAATTCTTTTGCAGTAGGGTCCTGCCAGGTTTAGACAGTAGAGCGATGGTTCCTATATAATCTAAAATGTTGTGATCATTTATGTGTCATTTTAAAATATATATATAGTATAGAACAGTATTTTGGAAAATTTGGACCATGATACCGACACATGCTGTAGTGGCCTAGCTCTTGCAAATGAAGTCACTGAATCTTAAACGTCCAGTGTGAAGCAGACACCGCGTAGTATTTCATTATTGGTCAATACACACCGCAGTATTTACGATATTTCACTGTTTTGTTTACTGGGTAAAGCCGACTGAGTTATTAGCTCTTTTTCAGAAGCGATCAGGCTACAAATCATAGCTTATCATGTGGAAAAATCCATGCCACCACGGGGAGAACATGCACACTCCAAATATACAGGGCCAAATCCACGACCTCCTGCATACCAGGTGAAGGAGATAACATTTAGCCACCACAGCCACTGGGTTCTAACCATGAACCTCTACAACAAAAAGCGGCGAGTGAACTTCAATGTCACCACCCCGAAGCGTATCCCCTCTGGATAAAATATATTAAATTGACAATGCCAGGGTTGAGCCTGGCTAATACGTGAATGGGAGACTGCTTGGGCATAGTGGATACAGTATTGTCAGGTTCAGAGGCTTGCGGGAGATGGCAGTAGAGCAGTAGATTATTGAATCTATTTGTGCAGAGCTCATCCGATGCGTAGTGGGGTTTCTCTGGGTTCGGTTTACAATGGAGCAGGATCCTCGTGAAAAAAACACGTCATGCTCAAGCCAGGCTTCCAAATGTAAAATACATGAACACGGTGTTATTTAAAAGTGCATAGAACGCATTAAGGTAACGCCTGTATCATCGGTTACGTGTTCAGCTATTACTGTCAGTGTTTTGTCAATATATCTATGATTGGATGAGGGCCTCCTTGGACACTTTCTCCATGAATGTAAAATGAACGAGAGTCCAGCTTGTGAGTGTGGTGCTGCGACACATCTCAGACCGTGCAACATCTTGTGAACGACTGCCCGATCGGATCATTCAACGGAGATCTCAAACATCCACGCGTCTACTCTTGGAGCAGTCGAATGGATGTCAAATCTCGACATGAATTTATAATTTGTTGCAATCCCCCAAAATGCCAAACGAAAGAAGGGCCTCCTCACATCTTGCGGGTCATGAGGATTGTTTGACCATACTTCCCCACGCTGGTTAAAAGAGGTTGGTGAAAATATTTATATCTTGATTTGAAGCTTTCGTGACTGCAGGAATCCATACTCTTTGGTTCTTTCGGTAAAGTCACGTAGGTAGAAACAGCTCTCTTGTTCAGCAGTTCCACTGCTGGATATTATTTTCCGCCTGAGGACGACCGCTTGTGTTGCGATCGAAACGTCGTGATATATTATTTTTGGTTTAATTTTATTTTTCTACCTACGTGACTTTACCGAAAGAACCAAAGAGTATGAAAATATTTGTTTTTCCCCCCGACCCCTGGTGTATTAATGTAATTAGGTTTCAAATAAATGTATCCGAAGCAATACAATTGTTACTTTGTTTAATAATTAAAATCTTATTTTTGTTGTATTCCAGTTTGAGCCGTGTCACGAGCTGCATTTTCCTGAACTAAAAAAAGTGGATTTCTAATTGAGCGTTAAATGCGTGTAAAATGGAATGTTAAGGATTACAAAAAGCGTTTCTTAATTTAGTAAATACAGCGCAATCTGTTAATATCCAAAGTATTAAAATGATTTGACACACGAGTATGTCGCTATAGTTTCCATATGAGATTTACTCCACAAAAGCCCCTAAAAACTAGATACTAATACAATGCATTGTTGTTTGCGTCAAAAAAGTAAATGTGTGTCGTACAGCCTCCTTCACCCGACACAGCCAATTGATAATTAATAACATTGTTCTGAAGAAATCAATATTTATTTTACGTGCCAATATCGCCTTCAATAAAGTAGACATCGGTGCACATGTTCACGTGACTACATTATTTATTGGCCCTGGCGCAAAAGCCTACTAGGTGTTGAACAGAAAATGTTAAACTCTACTGTATTCCTATTCTAGACCTTTGCAAGTCTGCACAAAAGCAACTGCAGTGAAAATGATCGAATACTGTATTGACCCTTATCATTATATTAGTTGCAGCATGATGACTTCTATCTGGTCGTCATATCTCGGAAGCCAAGCCGGTCTGAACCTGGAGAGCAGTTGGGTGGGTGACCACCAATAGGGCTTGCCAGGTGTCGTAGGCGTGGGGCTGAGAGGGTTTTCTCCCGGGTTCTGTGGTTTCTTTTCACACGAACTCAAACACTCATTCGTGGGATTATTCACAAACCCCCATATCAGGAACCTCCTGAAAAGTGGCCTTGAGACTCGGTGCATCTTCTCTGGGAAAATAAGACATTTAACTTGCTCTTATTATACTAGTGTAATGGGTTCAATTTAGGCAGACACACTTCTTGAAAGGCAACACTCATTTATTAGAACAGTAAGTATTATAACACTGTACATTAGGTGGTGACCACCGACCTACTCTAGCTAACACACACTTCTCTAACTCTCAGCTACTCGAGCGTAACCCAGCCAGGTTGGCGACTGGCAGGTCCGCTGACTTGAGGCTTGACTCTTCTTGGCAGTGCTAACATTATCAGAGTTATGTTTTTTGTTTGCATTATGACTGCAGGTATTGT
>CM025649.2:4241311-4269241 GCA_014621495.2 Entosphenus tridentatus
ACGCTTCTGTTGCTTGACGATCGACGCTCCTGTTGCTTGACGATCGATGCTTCTGTTGCTTGACGATCGATGCTTCTGTTGTTCATTGATTAATGCTCGTGTTGGCTGATGATCGATGCTCGTGTTTCTCAACGGCCAAGCTGCGTGTGATGCCATGTGCAGGCTGCGCAATCTGCTGCAGTCGGCCGCGGACGCGAACATGAACGCCCTGCGCGTGTGGGGGGGCGGCGTCTATGAGACGGACGCGTTCTACGAGACGTGCGACGAGCTGGGCATCATGGTGAGCGCCGCATCGTTTGCGTTTGTAGGAGGATGCATCACGCAAATAAACAAACGAGAAGCAAACGAGGACGCCCCCCCCCCCCCCCCCCCTGCTGATGAGAGGTGGGTGGCAGGGTGACGTCGTGGTAATGCTCGTGCCTCGCAGCAAGAAGGTCCTGGCCCAGTAAGCGTGCAACGTTGGGCCAGTGTCGGCACGTGTGTTGCAACTATGGACCAACAATGGCCCGGCATGAAACGTTGGGGGTGCGATTCCTGACTCGGCTCCATGGGTTTTCTCCGGGATACACGGTTGCCTCCCATAGCTTAAAAAAACTACATTCGATGGGATTGCACACACAGCAACATCATCCCCTGCTGTGAAAACTTGGCAGGACCCTCCTTAGATAGAGTCTTGAGAC
The DNA here is from genome assembly GCA_014621495.2 of Entosphenus tridentatus. Classification (NCBI taxonomy): domain Eukaryota; kingdom Metazoa; phylum Chordata; class Hyperoartia; order Petromyzontiformes; family Petromyzontidae; genus Entosphenus; species Entosphenus tridentatus. Next base: position 4,241,992 of record CM025649.2, read on the forward strand.
TCGTTGATGCTTTTTCGGGTAAATAAATGGAATTATAATTATTGTAATCATAGATGGGGAACCTACGACTTTGGACCGTACCCAGCCCGTGAGTTAATGTTGTATGCCCTGTAATAACATGAGGATTGCCACTTCGAAACAACATGCATCTTAGCGGCGCTCGAGGGGAATTTGTTTGACATGACAACGCTTTTTATAACTACAGCCATGCTCAATCGCTTCTTTCACTGCAACGCTCATAAGTCACTGGGGCAGTTTTAGGGCAACCATGGCTAGCAGCGCATTTGCTATGAGCAGCTACAGAGGAGGTGCAGAGTGATAAAGTTATCACATTAATAGAACAAAAACATAAATCTAACGATAAACATTCGCAATTCGTAAAGCAATACATCGGAAATATGTACGCTCCATCCAGATTGGACACCGCCATTTTTCAAAAGGTGGACAAATGACCTCGGGTGGTCACGTGACCTCTGTGATCTGATTGAGTTGGTTATTGCCATTCCAGTCGCTCACTGAGGGAGGCACCGATCAGATTTATGCAGATTTGGTCAATCTGCTACAATAGAAAACGGTGCAGCAAAACCGGTGACATTTGCCAGCCACGATTGCCCATTGTCGTAATCTTTACAGCCATGTCCCATCTCCACTCTGGCAGGTGTGGCAGGACTTCATGTTTGCCTGTGCTCTCTACCCAACGGACGCCGACTTCCTGAGCTCCGTCAACACCGAGGTGCTGCAGCAGGTGAGACTCGTGACACGAGATCCCACAGAGGTGGTGGAGCTATATTTCTCTTTAGCTGTCTCTGAAAGGTCTCCGATGTGTTTTCGGCACATTTATTGCAATGTCCTGCATTCTCCTCCCATGTGCATCGGAGATCTGAACAGCACAATTGCGAAAAACTACGCAGTCGCATGTCTCTGTCAGGGTTTGAGCATTCTCTCCCCTTGTGCGTGGGTGTGTGTGTGGTTTTTCTCTCAGAGATGGAGAGACGCCCCAACTTATTCTGTGGCATTCCCATGAATTCCTGTTGTTTTTCCTGCACCTTGGCTGTGAATTTAACTTAGATTTTTTTTTTAGCAGGACAAGCCCACTGAGCTATTAGCTCTTCTTCAGAAGCGACCTGGCCACAAATGATAGCTCAACAAAGTGGGTTATCACGTATGAATTTACAGCAGTCAAATAATCTAAACTACGTTGAATCTAAATGTGTCGGGCAAAAACCGGAGCACTCGGAGAAATATCCACACGACCACGGCAAGAACATACCATCTCCAAATGTATAACAGGCGTCCAGGGTCGGAATCGAGCCCATGACCTCCCGCATACTAGGCGAGGGAGTTAACATCTCGCCACCGCGGCACCCCATCAAGTAACCGTGCCAAAATCGCAGCCCGAAGTGACGACGGTGACCGTGCCGTTCAAAAATGTTCCAATGCCTTTCACGAGCAGACGCGCCGGCTCAAGCGCTTCCCGAGCGTGGTCGTGTGGAGCGCCAACAACGAGAACGAGGCGGCGCTCGCCACCAACTGGTTCCACATCCCGGCGGCCGACTACGCGCGCTTCCACAAGGAGTACGTGCAGCTCTACGTGGGCACGGTGCGCGCGGCCGTGATGCAGGCGAGTGGTTCGAGCTTCTGCAGGCTCGCCGGTTTCCGCCCACACGGTGCAAAATTACTCTCGTTTTTATTTCCTTTTCTTAAGGTAATGGCCAAGCGTCTTCATGTAGCAGGAGGTTCAGGGCGTAATTTCAACGTCGGAAATGTTGCCACGCCACATACAGTATACTTCTTGTTGGGCACCACGGTGGTAAGATGTTAACTACCTCGCCTAGTATACAGAAAGTCGTGGGTTCGATCCCGATCCTGACATCTGTTGTATATTTGGAGTTTGCATATCCTACCCGTGGTCGTGTGGATTTTTCTCCGGGTCCTCCGGTTTTCCCCTTCACATATAGAGAGAGGCGTTTAGAGTATGTGTCTGCTATACATTTGCACTTAATAAGCCACTTCGTTGTGTTATCGTTTGTGGCCTGGTAAAATTAAAATAGTTTAGTTTTTTATATGTCTGTTGTTGCTACGAATATTCACGTGCCGCCTACTTTCTACCAGTGACCCGGAAAATATTGAGTGAGAAATTAAGGAATTGCTTAGAGACACGCTGACTCACAATGAACCCATAGACTCACTTAAGGACCCATAGACTCAATGCATATACCCATAGACTTAGATAGGGAGCCATAGAGTTAGATAGAGATCCATGGACTCAAATATGTATTCCAAATATGGCAGTATGTCAAGACGCTGTACAGAAACAGTGGCGATATATATTATAGAGAGAACGAGACGGTCGATTTTAGGCAGAAGTAACCAAGGAAGATCTTGCAACTGAACAGGGCCGGGAAGTCAACAGCACAGGCAGCTGGGGGACAAGTTCCACACCATGGTGGCAGCAGCGGAGAGCCGAGTGACTTCCCGCTAAGGACGAAAATCTCTGGGTGCCAGTGCATTCATCCCCAGTGTAACACGTAGTAGTAGTAGTAGTAGGCATTCGCGACCAATATTATTCATAATAGTGTTTTTTTTAGGTTAGATCACGTAACTATAAATGTGTCGTTTAACCCGCCACCACCCGACACAGCCAATTAGTAAGGTTTGTCACGCTACCAAAACATGCCAGTGAGTTACTAGTTCAGCACAGCGGCATGTTGGAGGAGTAAGCCCACAGCATTTACAGCGACGCGTTGATCCCCTCTCTCTGCCGTCGTCGCCATCGCACGCAGGAGGACGCCACGCGCCCGTTCCTCGCGTCGAGCCCCACCAACGGCGCCGAGTCGGAGAGCGAGGGCTGGGTGGCACGCGACCCGTACGACACGCACTACGGCGACACGCACTACTACGAGTACGGCGCCGACTGCTGGGACTGGAGCCGCTACCCGCGCGCTCGCTTCGCCTCCGAGTACGGCTTCCAGTCCTGGCCGTCGTTCAGCACGCTGGCGCAGGTGTGTGCCGGTCGGGCTGTTCCAGGTGCCAGCCGTATGTGCGTATGTATCTCGAACTTCTTTCACACCGTACATGCTCATCGGAGGTGCGGGGGCAGGACAACAAACAGCTGAGGTGGAGGTGGGTACTAGGGGCGTGCCGCCGCCATGCTTTGGAAGTTGGGGTTGTTCCCAGCGGTTATTAGTCACGTGGCAGATGGGCGCATGTTCACACCCGCACCTCATGATTAGCACAGTGTCCTACGTACGGTGCAAAAGAAGTTCAACATACATACACGTGCCCCCGTCGCCAGAGAAGTGTGCACCACTTACACCATTGGAACCTCATTTGCCAGTAAAACATAACTCTGTATGCACTGTCCTTGAAGGACAGTGCATACAGAGTTATGTTTTTTGTTTGCATTATGACTGCAGATATTGTGGTCTATGCAAACATGACTCCTTGCAAAATAGGTGTCAGTTTTGTTGCCAGATAGAAGGGTAAAAAAACCAATTATGTGCACCACTTGTTTTTGACGCAGTATCATGCTGTCCCCACTTCGGGAATTTCAGTTTCACTTTAAGAATGCCGCCACTGTGCGATGTCGAACGCAGGTGTCGGAGAAGAGCGACTGGTCCTTCAACAGCTCCTTCATGCAGCACCGGCAGCACCACGGGCAGGGCAACGAGCAGATCCTGCAGCAGATCGCGCGCCACTTCCCCCTACCGGCCACCGGCGATCCGCTCCGTGCCTTCCAGCTCACCCTTTACCTGTCCCAGGTGCACAACGTTCGGACGGAACAAATGATACGGACGAGGCGGCGAGACGGTGCACATGCCCTTTTGTCGCCTGCTATCGCAGGTCATCTCGTTCAGTCCACCTTCTCGCTGCGCTGCATGTGTGCAGTAGAGGCGGCGCGCACGTCAACGTGGCGCCAAATCAGCATGCCAAATCGACCCGTAGCCGGATAAATTAGGGGCTGCCCGTGCCGACTCGTGTTCGCCTGCAGGTGATGCAGGCACAGTGCGTAAAGAGCGAGACGGAGTTTTACCGACGGAGCCGGAGCGAGGTGATCTCTGGTGAGGGCCACACAATGGGGGCGTTGTACTGGCAGCTCAACGACATCTGGCAGGGAGCTTCATGGTCTTCCCTGGGTGAGTGCTGAAACTCCTCCTCGCCTGCGTTTAAAGCGGTTTGCAAAAGGCGTCGGTGTGCATGGAAAAATTCTACTCATTATAAGGGGATCATATTGCATTCAATATACACGTTGTGCACTACGTAGGGTTACTACCATGGTGTATCGGTAAACACACCCATCTTACAAATACAGAGGTTGCCGGTTTGATCTCCCCCAGAATGGCATTTGAAACAATGCGGAAAAGTTGCTTAAATCCTTCTGCCTCTGTCCACCGAGCAGTACAAATGGGTACACGACAGTTAGCCAATCGGCAGGTCGCATGCGCTGGTGTAAAATATGGGTACTGCCACCTATTCCAAGGCGCCTGGCCAGCATGAAAGCATAGGCCGAATAGACCGGGAGCAAGTCAGGGCTTCACCATTCTGGCAAATTGCCTGATGATGCTGCATGTAATTATAAGCGAAACGTCGTACTCAAAAATTGTAAATGTTGTGGATTCACTCTTCAACACACCGGTGGGCTAAAGTAGTGAACTATTTGTCTTTTATCAACGTGACACTTTTTTTTCTGATTGGCCGTGTCGGGTGGTGGAGGGCTACGACACATTTATAAATAACGCGATCCAACCCAAAAACGTTTCTTACGAATAGAGGAGTTCTCAAAAGCTTCCTCTCAAGGAGGCCTTTCTATAAGCAGTGGCATGAGCAAGTATTTTGTAGGGCTGCACCTTTACCTTATACGACGTACGTAGCGTCGGACGCTCGCGCGTGTCTGTGCGCTTACGCTGTTCGTGCTGGCGCTGTGCTCAAGAGTTCGGCGGCAAGTGGAAGATGCTACACCACTTTGCTCGTGACTTCTTTTCGCCCGTGCTGCCCATCGGCTTCCTGGACGGCGGCGAGCTCGTCATATACGCCGTCAACGACCAACTCTTCGGCCTGCACCTCGCCGTGCGGGTGCGTGAGAGGGTGGCCGCCCTGCGTTGCTCATTCCCAGGGCTTCATCTCTCACTGGATGTTTTCTGGAAGAAAAAAAGCACCTGACTACTCTTATGTATACTATGAGACCTCCTTTACCAGTGGCAAAATATAGTAATAGGATTTTACCCTTTCAACTGGTACAAAAACTGACACTTTTATACAAGGCATCATGTTTGCAATAACCACAACACAAGCAGTCAAAATGCAAACAAAAAGGAACAACTCTGATGATGATAATGATATGCACTGCCCTTGAAGTTGATTGGTCCACACCCGAGACAGCTTTTCTTAGAGCCTAGTCTCCATTGGTGTTGGACCAGATGACGCCTTTTGGCGTGGAGGTGCTAGGAGGACAACTCGTGGTTTTGCCGGGTGTGGAAATATTTTCCAGGTCCCTGACCTGATGTATGCATCAGGTTTAAATTGAGCCCTGTGTATTCTCCTGTAAAGATGGGGAAAGGGAATTTGTTTATGCTCATCATCATTAGGCGCAGCCTAGATTGGTCCACGACTGAATGACGGCCTCCTCTCCTTGTTATCATACTTATGTTTGTAATTGTCGTCATCATCTGTGATCTGTGCACTGCTGCATGAAGAATATCCCATCATCATCATCATCTGTGATCTGTCCACTGCTCTTTGAAGGAATCCCGATCATCAATGTCAGCAGCAATGCTGGTTGAAGGAGCAATGAGATCACCTAATTCGCTGAAGCCCGATAGTGATATCTCACCGACACGGGGAATCCTTCACCCAGCAGTGAATAGACGACAGCTGATGACGACAATGATAATTATGACGATGATGATCTCACACGCTCATCCTCTCGCCGTGCCCTCGGTGCTGCGAACCAGGTGGAGGCGTACGCGTGGAGCAGCCTGCGGCCCGTGTGCTCGCTCGTCGGCGCGTCCTCGTGGGTCGCGGCCGGCAGCGCGGTGAAAAAGCACCGCGAGCCCATCAAGATGCTGCTCGCTCGCTGCACCGGCTGCACGAGGCAGCGCTGCGTCGTCACCTTCCAGCTGCAGGCGGAGAATAGCACGCAGGTCGGCCCCCGCAATCACGTCTTCCTGGCATCGCCAAAGGACGCGCAGGGGCTGCACGCGCGGCCAGTAAAGGTGAGAATATTTAACACAATTGTGGTTGGCGCCTGATGAGGCTGGTTGTAATTACTGGGGCGAAACGTCACGGTACTCGAATTGCAAATGTTGTGGGTTTACTCTCCAACACACCGGTGTGCTGAAGTAGGAAATAATTGGCTGCGGTGGCGGGTTTAACAAGACATTTATATTTTCGCAATCTAACCCAAAAAAAAACTCCTGTGGAAGGTAAGTATAATCTAGATTTGAAGTTTTTTCGTGACAGCAGGGATCCACAGCAAGACAATGTTACCTATATAACCTCTTCCACTTCAGCAAAAAAATTATTGTTGTGGTTTTCCCACCTGATGATGATTGCTTGTGTTGCGATCGAAACGTCGTGATTTAATTCATTTTATTTTATACCTACGTGACTTTACCGAAAGAACCAAAGAAGGTGAGTATCTCTGTGACCGTATTCTTTTTTCATTATTTTGATACGGGAAAAAATTGGTACCGTAGATACAACCCGCTCAACCTGAGCTTTAAATGCTTTAATATTTGCATTGCCTGTCAGATATTCACATTTTGGCGTTCTCTGATCCAACTTTGGTGGGGAGACAAGGCCACGAAGGAACCTGTCTCTGGTGTAGGTCAATCAATGTCAAGGACAATGCATGCATTATTATCAAAGCACATTTGTTTGCATGTTTTACCACAAGCATGTGTGGTTAATGCTAATTTGATGCCTTGCAACATCTTTATACTTCCTGTATTATTACCGTTAATGGTAAAGCCTATTCATTTTTCATCAGCGAAGGTAAGGCCCACCCAATTTCTGGGAGGCTCAACAGGGACACGGGGTGAGAACCCCATCCATGTTTAGTTATGGTTGTGTAAAGTAGTAGCGTGTGTTCTGTAGCAGTGTGCGATGTGGCAGCGTGTGGTGTGGTGTGGCAGTGTATTTCTTGACAAGGTATAGGATGTGTTGGTGTGTTCACTGTCGGGCAGCGTTTGGTTGTATTTGTGAGTTACAAGATACACATGTACTGCGGTTGTGTGAAGTGGTATGGTGGGTAAGGGTACTGAATTTTCTGGGAGGCTCAACATGGACAGATGGTGAGTGCTGGCAGCCCCTCTCTCCATCATCTCTTCCTACATTTAGATAGCCTTGTCCACTCAGTCACTCGTCTCGGCTTCACAGTGAGTAGCCCCACTCTTTCTGAAATTAGCCCCACCAACTCGTCTGTTAACCACACCTATAACTCAAGTAGCCCTGCCCTTGACTGAACCATGAATCGAGCATGAGGTCAGGAAATTTAAAACGTCGGTTAAAAGAAAACAAATAAATTAAATCACAACTCGCACAATGTGCACACTTTCACAAATATTTTGGGAGACCAGGACAGAGTTTTTTTTTTAATGGGACAGTCACAGCCAAATCTGTACGTTTGGTAACTTTAATTGAGTGCAGATAGAGATTTGCGATGAAGACAATTGCTGGACCAATCCGTTGTTGCAAAACTGCACAGTAGAAAAAGTGTGAGTTATTCAGTTTTTCACCTCTGGTGGTGTAAATGCAAGTGAAATTAACTTAAGAAAAGTAAGTATAGGCTTAGGCAGGACATGTCGTTTGAATGGATGATGAATGGTGGTCGAAAATAACAGTGGCAGCCAAGTGAGAGAATGCATACAAAATCGTCCAGTATAGAGGTGGAGTGACGAAATCAGCTTGCTTTCATGTGCTGGATGGATTGTTACAGATATGGCAATGGCTTTGGGAGGCCTTCGTTCTTCAGTGGATCGATCATGGCTGATTATGAAATGGGATGGCGTAACAAGACATGACACGGTGTTATACGGGCCTGTTGTGGTTTCGGCACAGGTGGCAGGCGTGAGTGGCGTGCCTGGTGCACCGGTGGTGGTGATCACCCTGGAGGCAGTGGCGGTGGCTCCCTTCGTGTGGCTCGACGTCGGAGCCATCGCCGGCCGATTCAGTGACAACGGGCTGCTGCTCACGGAGGGCACACGCAACATCACCTTCTACCCGTGGCAGGGCACCACGGCCCGCCACGTTCAGGAGGCCCTGACCGTCACCTCACTCGCAGACGTCCTACAGACATAACCGCGGGGAGGACGCGTCGACGGTCGCTAGATTTCCTATAAGCAAGAGAAGTCACGAAATTGGCTTGAATTAAAATGACATTTTTTTGGGGGCTGAGAAATACGAGACATTTTCCAACATGCTTAAAATATAAATCATTCAACTTAACAGCTAGTCAGTTGAATGTACTGTGATTTATGCACTGGTTTTACCATATTTTCCTGATTAGAGCTGTATATGATTGGATGGAATTCAATACTAGTCGCACATGTCTCCTTTAAAGGTATTCACTGCATCATGAATGCTTTTCCTCAACAAGAATTGTGTTTTTGTCCCGTGCGGAAGTGTGCTTGGAACCGTTATCTCAACGTGGACCTATTGGAACGGGAAAGGGTTAAGCTTATGCACACAAGCGAGATAATGTGTGGTAACGTAAGACTGAGGGATGGTGACGATGTGGGGAGGCCTTAATCCAGCAGCGGAGAGACCATTGCTGATGATGTAAGGCAGTATTCATGGCAAGGTGGTATTTGCTTTCTGCCAAGATAGGCAATCGACATAAGATAAGTATATATAGGTACTTGCCGTATGAATGTGGAATTTCCTGCAATGGATCACAACTGCGAATGGAGTAGGATAATGCTCTACCTATGAATTATTTATCTGCAATTTCGGATTGGTTTATACAGCACTTTGGTATCTATTTTGGATTTTCATTCATTTTTACAAAAGTGCTGGTGCAGTAATACGCCGTGGGTGTCAACTCGAGAATAGTAATGCATCGATTCACAGATTAATAATGATTCATGAGCTCACGATATGTGCACTGAATCGCGTGCATATGAATTCATGTTTTCTCGAATTGTGTGTGTTGTATGTAATGGGTTAATGAAGCCTCGGCAGCTACGAACTATTCAACATGCAACGTTGGAGTCTGTATATATGTTGAACTTCCTTCGGGTCAATGTTGGGTCAACGTTGGGATGTGGCTGAAACCGTTGGCTCAATGTTGGCCCATCAGTCATTGTTTACTGGGTTGTGGCCTCTACATTTGCCAGTGTTCAAACAAGAATTGATTCGCGAATTGAATCTTGAAAAGTGGTTAAATGGTTACACCTCGAGCGGCACCTACCAAGACAATTATGAATTGTGATCTGTTTCATTCCACCTTCGGTATAGAATTTACCAACTATGCAATTTACTGATTATGCACTGGATTAAAATCAGAGGAATATATTTTCTGTATCTGCAATTTGCATGGATTGTATATATGTTTTACACATAAGCATTGCCAATGATGCAGATTTAACGTGTCAATGTTTTTGACTTTGCACTGTGTTTGCTGTATGGTACTTTTCAAAATAAATTCATGACTTCGTGTTTTTGTTCCACTGTTCATTAATAAAAGAAAGGATTCCCTTTGCCACAAAATTTCCCGTGGTTATTTCGCTACCTGACCATCAACTAATCAACGGGAATGCACCCGATCTCATCGTATCTCAGAAGCTAAGCAGAGTTTTGACCCTGGACAGTGCTTGTATGTGCGACCACCATGTTCAAACAGGTGGTCACGTGGGTTGCAAAGCTACGTGGTGGGTAGTAGAGGGCAGTGTAGTCAAATCCGTTGTACTGCACTCCTATGCATCCGCGTCTATACTCCCACACCATCGGCCCGTAACTGACCGGCGTGGTGAAGTATGGCCAAATAAACCTACAAGACCCCGCACGGCGTTCAAGAGGGCCCAAATCCAGCAGTGATTTGACAAAATATCTGTGCATGTACAAAAAAGGGGAAGTGGACATTACGTGGCTGAATATAATGATCAAGTTGGATTTTACCCAACAGTGGACTGATGACTTACGCTGCTGTTTGATATTGCTGCTGAGGATAATTTTGCTGTTGATTATGCTTCCGACGATGCTATTATACTACGCTGCTGCTGAAACTGATGATGATTCTGCTGATCATTAAAAATTTGTATACGTGCCTATTGATGCAGCTCGCTTTATTCTTGCTGCTGCTGATGATGATGCTGCCTATCGCTTTTTGTTGCTGGTCATGATGACGTGCGACCACCATGTACAATGACCGCTGAAAAGTATGATCTTGTGTTTTGATTTAGTGTGCTGATCTTTAAAGGTGCATTTAAATGTTTTGATATTCCGACTGATGCTACTGCTGTTGTGGAGTGACTCATGCAGCCAGCTATGCCTGCAGGGTTTGGTGGTACATGTTGTTTATGTCGTTTATTGTGAAATTTCGGTCACAGTTCAAATGATCACTGTTACATTGCTTTATGGCTTTATTTTGGTGATTTCGAAAACGTTTTTTGGTTTGGCCATGTTTGTTTGTTGTAGTACGGAGTTAGAATGATGGCTTTAATCTAAGTTGTCTTGTGGTTGTTGTTGTTGTTGTTTGACTTGCATCTCACTGGGATTTTTGCACAGCGTTGGTGTACGGTGATTTTTTTCTGGAAGACTTTGCAGTTTTTTCCTGAATTTTCTCTTTGCTTTAAGATATTTTCTTGTTCATGTTTTTTTGTTTGTTGCGGTTGCACCCGATTCAAGAGCCGAATGGCTCACAGGGCTATACCTAATAAATGCAACTGATAACTGATGTCTTCGGATGCTTGATATTATTATTATTTTGTGTTAACATTGTGGCTGCCTACTCTCAGGTTTTTTTCGGTAAAGTCACGTAGGTAAAAATAAATAAAAATAATGAGAATTAATATTATTATTTCGATTATTAGTCGTAGGTAAAAATATAAATAAATTATACAAAATATTATTTCTATTATTTTTATTATGAATTTTTACCTAAAAAGATCATTATCTCTATTATTATTTTTATTTCTATTATTCTTAGTAGGTAAAAATAAAAAAATAGTAAATTTGCTTATATTATTTTTATTACTTATTTTTACCTACGTGACTTTACCGAAAAAAACCTACGAGTATGAATCCTTGGCATTTCACGAAAGCTTCAAATCTACAATTGTGGCTGCCGTGGCCGGGCCTAGCCACAGGAGGCGCTGTCGAGGCCCCGCTGCCCAGTGGCTGCCTCCCCCTCCAGCCTCGCTCGCCGTCGTCACGCAGTTCCTCGGCGCTATGCAGCTCCTACGCTCTTTGGCCGCCGTCCTGTCGAGGCCCGTGTTCAGGTAACCATTCTGGCTAACGCCAGGAGACATCACGGAGAAGGAGCGGGGCAAGAAGAAAGGAGAGAAGACTTAAACAGACGAGAGATACCCGGGGATTTACCGAGATCCACTGCCCAACCCCCTCTGTCGGATAGATGCTTCCCCGCCTGAGGTGGCCCTAACCCGGCGGGAGAACTAGCCGAGATCCGCTGTGTGAATCTGTGTAAGGCCTCCACTAAGTTGTTAATAAAGTAGTTTTAATGTATTGAAGTAAAAACAAAACTCTGCTTTTGTCGCCTCTATGGATTTGTGGTACACATAGGTCGCACAGTAGCCCGCATTTTAATAAATTCGTATGAATGCTAAGAATGCAGTTTGAGGTGGTTCGGAGAGAGATGCTATCGGTTAGCGCCAAAAATAACGTTACGCGGATAAGGGGCTAATAATGTTAAGTGACTTGTTGTCAAAAAGTAACGAGAAACTACGTTTAAATGCGTGCCGGAATTGAACTTCGTAGAGCCCTTAAATATTTCGTTGCTTGGCGTGTTGTGATTTTAGTCGAGGTTTGCAAGGGCACACGAGGGCATTGCGTCCACGTGGGCCAGGCTAGAGGCTTTATTTCATTTTTTATATTTAAAAGTAAATAACGAGACGGGTTCACATGGTATGTTGTTTATTGTAAGCTTTCTGTAAATGTAACGGGATGTGAATCCTTCAGGATCAGGAAGACATTCACGGCATTTCTACCGAGATCTTCAGCATCTGTGTCAGTGTGAATTTCACGTTAACGCGAATTAAGAACGTTATTGATACATTGCAATCCATTAATAAGTTAGCAACAAAGAAACCTTAATTTCATATCCGCTTCATTTTGCAAAAGGGACCTTGATTATAATAAATATAGCAAATAGTTGCAATTGCAGTGTTGTCAATATGTCCAGCACATGTAGATTAATTGCCTTTTACTGGTAGGAACCTCCTGGTTACACCAGCCCACAGGGGATTATTGTGTCCGTCCGTCCGTCGTGCAGGGAGGGGCTGGGTGGGCTGGTTGGGGAGGGGCTGGGTGGGGGGTGGGAGGGCTGGGGCTGGGTGGGGGGGGTGGGTGGGGGGGGGCGGGCACGCCAGGTGGGGTGGGGCTGGTCACCCCGTTGTGCCCTTATAAAACTCAACGTTTAAGCTACTCACGCCGGCTTGTGCCCGCCCTCACAGTCGGCCATATTTGCGGAATACACCACGCCGCCGTTGACCCTGGCCATTGACCGAGCAACCCAACGTTCCTACCAGCTCCCTCCGCAGGAATGTGTTGCCAATCAATTGGGGCGAGTTTGGGGGGTGGGATTTGCCGATACAGAGGTAGTCCTCGAGTTACGATGATCCGACTTACGATATTTCGATCTTACGATGGCGATAGCGATACGACAAAATTGTTAAATATTTTAAATTTTGCGCGGCAGGCAAACGCAGCAGCGTACGAGGTACGATACTGCACGTTGGGACGCTGCCGGGATTGTTTCCTGAAAAAAACTTTCTATTAAATTGCAGTTCATATAGGTAGGCTAAGAATTTACCTTGTTTTTTTACTTTACATTTTACTGTTAAATACAGTATTGTAAATAATACATACATACCGTATATAGTTTATACAGTACGGTACTGTAAATTGCTCTGTTTTGCTAAATTATCACCATTCTTTAAGATTCCTGGGTAGGCTATAGGCCATCTTCGGCTTACGATATTTTTGACTTACGATGGGGTCGTCGTAACGCATCTCAATCGTAAGTAGAGGACTACAGTCCTCATACTTGACCACTCTCATCAGCGTGGGTTGACGAACGTGGGGAACAGATTTTGGAACAGGAGCGCAGTGCATCGATTAATTTTGCTTCACTGCCATCTACACGGCACGTGATGGTCGCACTATCCGGGCGTTTTTTCTTACCCTACTTAGCTTCCGAGATACTACCACATTCGGCGTTATTTGGTCATGGGTCATAAACAAAGTATATTCCTGCTTAAATTAGTGTGGGACAGCACTCATCTCTGGAGGCATCCTTGGTCGAAATTCCACATTCTCGTGGCAGTTACCAGCTTATGCATTATATGACCACTATTATCCTCCCAAAAACGGTGCTCATTGTCTGCACCTGGAGAGATGACGGGCTGAGTCGACATCCCTTTCATAATAGCATTTGAACTCGTGACCTCGATTGCGAGTCAAGCACCAGTGGCCTAGCAAGTGAGTGTACAGGCGGTGCGACTGCACCGGGCCCCATTGGCTAACGCGCTGGGATACGAAGGGGGGAGGAATCCAAATGGGGAAACCCAATTCCACTCCTTTGGACCAGCGTCCATGCCAACCACGCTTCGCCACTCCCATGCGCTCTTGGTGGTTTAAACACAGGTAACGGTAATACCAAATAATATTCCAACACCCTATGTAACCTCCTTGTCGTTCTGGGTGTGTGTGTGATGCGTGTGTTTAGCCGGCCACAAGTGAGCTGCATGGTTGTGCGGCTTATTTCTGGTCCATCCGCTGTCCCGAGTCCCACGCCGCCCAAGCGGCCTCTCACCTCCTTCTTCCGCTTCTTGGCCGAACAGCGGCCCCAAACGATTCTGCAGTACCCTGGTTGGTGCACGGCAAATGCATTTTCATCACGCAAGTCATTCTTAAGCATAGCTAGAGCCCTTACAAATTCAGGCTTTGAGTTCCACGGAGAAATGGTGAAAGATTTTGATGAACATCAGTGTCCTGGACAAGCAGCTTATTGCAAATCCCACTTAAGACCCCCTTGGATTTAATCTACCTTGAAAACAATGGAACACGTTAAATCGGATCTGCATTTCTCGTGGAGAATCAGCCCATGGCCATCATAGATAGAAATTCAAAGGAAGGCTGGCGTGTGCGGTTGCGGAAACACTTGACCACATAACAATGAACCATTGTGAACTCTTAAAAAATTCATTGGAGGTATTGAAGTAATCCACCACACATCAACCAGAGCAATTGTATGTCTAATCTGAATATTCACCTTGAAGTTGCTAATCTACCCATCCACAAGAAGCTGTCCATAACACAGGAACCAAATCAGTATTGCAAAATGCACCAATAACTCGAATAGACATCAGCACACAACTTGGACAAATAATAACACATTGCCTTGCAGACACTACAATGTACATGTGCGGTCGTTTGTCAGTCCACTACTGGATTAGGATTTCTCCATCTCTTGCAGGTCCGGGGTTTGTTTAACCATACTTCACCGCATTTGTCAGTGTGGGTTGACACAAGACGTGCAAGAATCGAAATATTGTATTACAATTGATTTTCTGCATTGCCTTCTGCTGCCTACTCTTTATTCCCATAGGACTATGACTACAACATGCCCAACGTGGTGTTCGCACATCCAAGTATTATCCAGGCGCAACCAAGCTTAGATTCTGAGATCTGATGAGACTGGGTACATTTCTTGGTGATTTGGTCAAAGGTGGCTCAAATAATAATGCCCTTTGTTTACCAAGAAAAGCCTCAATTATTCTAAATATTCAATGCTCTGTTTGCAGGATGGTCTTGCAAAGGGATACCTGGGCCCCATATCTCTTTAGAAGGGCTTGTGGGAAAGTGCAGTCCCCTTGCAGGGGATAAGAGTTCACTTGAAGGCATCTCTCAAATAGTGATTCCATATCTGCTTCTACGAGCTGCACTCGAACACAGGGCAACACTGCTTTCTTTGCAAGACTTACGAATGGACATTTCATCTCATGGCATGACGCAGATATCTCTAATCTAATAGAATTGCTAAATAGCCGATAAAATATTCTCAGCTTGTAAAGCACTTTGGGCCAACCATTTGTGAAAATGTATACGTATATGTTTAATTTGAGTATTATTCGAGTATTAATATATGCTTTTGCTTGTGCGTTTTGGTGAATGCAGAAATGAAACACACAGATATCATCAAGAACCTATCGGAGCAATGGAGAAAAATGTCAGACGTACACAAGGAGGTACCCAGTCACTCTTTGTACCATTGATGGAGGGTTATGGCGCAATCGAAAATCGTAATATGTTAATTACAGCTCAAATTGACAAGCACATGCCTCATTAAATAAGATAATATGCAGTAGTGCATAATTTGTAGCTTAATTTTACTTTAATCGCTTAATGAACAAGATTAAATTTTACACAGCTTGCTAAAAAGTATAACTTTAAATAGCTGTCAGCGCTGCGAGACTTAACATTCGAATATTGCTCATGCTGTGTTGCCTATTTCACGTTAAGTAACTGGGTTTCCACTTAGATATTTGAACAAATTTGTTTTGTTTATCCAAGTAACAAAAAAAAGTTTTATCTCACAGGTGAAGTAATCGCTCCCTATTTCTAATTGAAAAACTCACTGATTAAGAGGGAAACCGATGTCACCCCACCCCCCATTGCTGATGGACAGAGATATCAAGAGATTGCAAAAGCTGAGATGCAGAAGTACCAAGATGAGTACCAGCGATTCCTCAGCAGGCTGTCGCCAGAGCAGATCAAGGCCAGGAAGGATGCGAGCAAAAAGAAGAGGACCAGGCGCTTGGCTCGCATCCGAAAGAAGGTAAAAGTCTGTTCTCCTGTAACGCGGTAGTAGTTGCGCGCCTGAAGAACACCGCGTTGTGAAAACACGCGTTAAAATAAATCTGTATATATTAAAGGGAAATTTGTGAATGTGTGTGTCTGTTTGAAAGGTTTAGCATACTTCCCAACATGCAACAAACTTTAAATTTGGCATGTGGGTAGCTTCCAGACTGTACACAATGCTAAAAATCTAAAAATAGACTTTTGTATTTTTTTGGGGGGGGGTGGGGGCGCAATAATGGATATAATACATTGCACGGCAAGTGAGCAGTGACGTCACATCTGTGATGCCACCCACATGCAGCAGCGTCACGCAGTGTGCTTGCTGACGTCACGCATCCTCCCCCCCACCCTCGTGTATTAATCCAAGACAAGAATCGTGTTTTCTCTCCTGATGACGGACGCTTGTGTTGCAACCGAAACGTGATTAATTTATTTTATACCTACGTGACTTTACCGAAAGAACCAAAGAGTAAAGAATCCAAGTCTCGGGCGAAGCCGGGTAGTAAAGCTAGTAATATATAACATGGGGTAAAGCACAGTCCGCGATAACACATGAGATGCGTACGCAGGCTGAACAAAAACTGAGGCGCGTGGTGAGCATCTAGTAGCATCCAGAAGCATCCCGCCTTGTGTGATGCTACCGTACAACCACTTACTCATATTTCGCATTACGTCCAAATCACATCTGCGCTATGAAAAAATGTGTTCCCTAATATTTTCATCATGTTATATCCAATTCGCATTATGAAAACACGCGGTGTTATAGGAGAACAGACTGTATCTGCATTTTGCCAGAATCTTCTTGGGCTAATGATGGGATGCCTCCATGTCTAACCATAGTGTGCTGCCTGGAAAGTAAGATAAGGCGTGCTACTGGGTTTGTCGTGAAATGGCGATACCACAATGTATATTGTATGGTATAAGCCTCGTCATAATGGTATCATCCGTTTTGAAAAACATCGGTATATCGTGATTCCATTGGCTCATATTTTTCAAATTTGATTATCTGACTATGAAATAACAAAAGTACAATGATTAAAGGTCTAAACAAATAAATATTGTATATTCAATATGTGCTATGTTAAACATTTTCCAGAGTAATTAAAAGTATGGCAGTTAGAAGAAGACAACATTTTTATAGTTTGTCAAATAAAAAATATATGTTGATCATAACTGACAGCATGTGCGTTATAATCGTTAAAGATTGTGAAGTTGCAACGATTAAGAAGACTTGCGGTAGGGTTGCGTTGATTAAAACTGCAGTTTAAGAATGTTTGTTATCTTTATTCGTACAAGCAGTACAGTGAATCAAAAAAACATTACAATACAAGCGTGATATACCATTACAAACTTATAGAAAACTGATCGTATCCTCTCGTGAAAAATTAGTACCACGACCATATTTGCTAACTGCGCACGATAGAGCAATACCAAGTGTGGAGCTCTTCCGCTCGGTTGACCCGGCCTACTGGGTTCCCTGCGCTGGAGCACCCCATGGATGGAGGAGTCTAATCCGTGCATATTCACGATTTCTATTCCTTGTTTTCCCCCTTTTGCGTACCCTCAGGAGCTGATTGCCCTGGGTAAGCCCAAGAGGCCGAGTGTTCCATTCAACATCTTCATGGCAGAGAACTTCAAGCGGGTGACGGGTTCCTCGCAGCCGGTGAGAAGGGAGCGTCGGCCGTAACGTTGCTCACACGGCATGAATTCGCGCGTGCCGAAGAATCGAGGCTTTTGCACGGCGCACGTAACAAGCGTTGACGCTGCGCGGAGTGTTGACACGCATGCGTTGTTGTCGTGTGCAGGAAAAGTTGATGCGGTTGCGTGACGAATGGTCGGGACTCGACGACATGCAGAAGCAGGTGAGGCGTTCGCTTGTGGATTGTAGTGATTTAAGGCGTTTGTTTTATTTTAATGGCTTAAATGCCACGCACAAAATACGAAACATGTTCGAACACAAAACGGTTGAAGTGCTGAACTGTGGAACCGCTTGGAACTTGATTTAAAAATCAGGCAGCTGCCTGTGATTAAACTGGGGTTTTGAGTGGAGTGAGTTAATGGTCCCAGCCTCGTCACCAATAACTGCACAAAAACC
This sequence comes from Entosphenus tridentatus, assembly GCA_014621495.2. Classification (NCBI taxonomy): domain Eukaryota; kingdom Metazoa; phylum Chordata; class Hyperoartia; order Petromyzontiformes; family Petromyzontidae; genus Entosphenus; species Entosphenus tridentatus. The sequence goes on from CM025649.2 coordinate 4,260,125, forward strand.
ATTGGATGGAATTTGATTCAGCACTTAACCTAGGTAAAATCCAATTTCTTTATTTGTATTTACTACTTCCATTTCTTATGCTATTTGTCGCGTACGGTTGCACTTTATTTTGCGCGCGGTTGCAATTTAGTTTGCTCAGTCGGTGTTAGCCGCTGAAGGCATGACGGGTTTCTTTTTGATTTCTATTGCCTCTTCTACCGTTCCCATTCTGTTGTAATGTGCACTGATGCCTACTTTTGAGGGTCATATTGGCACATTAAATAAAGATTGACTGATTCAACACCGAGAATTTTAATAATGGTTTTACTGTTATGTAATGAACATTTTTACTCTCATTGCAAGTAAGGTGGGAAAGTGCTGCCCTCTGATCTGCAAACCAGATGTCACTTGAGGTGATAGCTGCATTTCTGTGATCGCTTTTTTTTGCCATTCTCTAAAAGGCAGTGTTTGACTGCTCTTCAAGGGACATGACATAGACACTTTGTCTCATGATATGATGCCAATAGCTCAAATGGGATAGCGTTCCTAAAAAAATACAAAAATAAAAACACAAGTGTAGAAAAATCACGTCTATGCGTGGATTATATTATATTACAAAGTATTTAATTTTCAATGTGGTAGGGCGATACGTGTTGTGTATTCACATATCGATTGATGGATGAAAAGCGTTGACAGAATCTGAAGGAGCCTGACGTGCCTATGTGTGTGACGATTATCTGAACCGGTCCTGGGCCCTCCCCTAGGTCGACTCAGCCTCTAATACCTACTGCGGTGTGTAAATATTGCATTGGCGAGACAAAGGCGGCCGGGCGTGGTGCTGTCCATCCCTACCTCCTTGTGTGCTGTGGCGGGCTTTGTAGGTGCTACTCGCTAACAGCAATTGCCCCAAAAGTCTGTTGAGGCTATACGGGTGATCTTTGTCTTTTTGTGTGTGCACGCCTGCGGCGTTGGGGCGTGCAGAAATATCAGCAGCTGGCGGAAGACGACCGCGTGCGTTACACGCGAGAGATGGCGGCGTGGCGTGAGCAGATGCGCGAGGAAGGCCGAGGAGACCTGGTCGACGTCAGGGCAGCCCGCAAAAAGCTGACCGCGACCAAGAGAGCGGCAACAAAGGGCAAGGCAAAGGCAAAGCCGAAAGCCAAACCTAAATCCGCAGCCAAGACTGAAGACAAATTGGCAACATCCATGGCAATAAAGAAAAGCCTTCCGCTTAAGAAAAGCAGCAGCCAAACGGAGCGGGAGCTGTAGAGAAGCGATGCGAGTGTTTGTCCGAGTGTGTTATTTTCCCGAAAACCATTGAGAAACGCTAAGGGAAAATACAATTTCAAAGATGTAGGAGCTCCGTCCGCTTTGCTGGCTTGGTGAGTATTGGCAGTTGAGCCATGTAGCAAATGTAGGCAATTCGTGTCGTTTTATATCTCATGAAGCTGTGAATATCCATGCATTAAAGCATCAGGGCAGTGTTCCCAAACATACAGTTCTCGTAAACAACAACTTGTTACATCTACATGTGTTTGATGATTGGTAAAGACGTCCCTTATGACATAGCACTGATTCAAATTTAGACGAGAGACCCATACATAGACAAAATCTCTTCATTAAAATCATATCTCTCACCCCCATCTCGCCTTTCTCAGGCTGTTATAGGAAATGCTGTTGGCAAGCACCCGATAAAGGTGCACAAGGGGGTGTGTGGTGTGTGCAGCACCATGCCCTGCTACCCTTGTCACTCCAGCACGGATCGTCCTAGGGAAGGCCCAGGACCGGTTCAGATATTCGCCATTCATGTTGGGCATGAGCAGCAGTCGAACTTGGCTCACCAGGTGCGGAGCGCAGTGCCATCGACGTGTTTCTCATGGCATACACGGGTCGCAGAAGATTTCTGTAAATTGGAATTATCTTCATGGCACTCGTTTAAAAATGAAGTTCAAGCAGTGTGTGACAATTCCGTATGCATTTGAACAAAGAAGATTGGAAAAGATGGAAAGACGCAGTGCTATGGGTCAAGAGAACTGTAATTTGGGAATCGTGTCGTGAAAACGAAATTTAAAGCGCTAGTGTAATTAAGCCTACGAGCCATCGGGAGATGGCGTCAACGTACATGTATAACGCGCATAGAACAGATGGGGGCGTTTTGTCATTTCAGCACCTCACCTGATCACATGAACATGGTCGACATCTGGTTGCATTAAAAGTGCATAAATTGTTATGTAAACCATCGACCGTACACCCCGATGAAGAATGCTACTGTTCACAGATTCTCAGGGATATGGTTCGGATATTGCAGAGTGAGGTGGCCGGATGGGTCGGGTCAAAGCACCGAGCTGGCACTGCTGAGATCCTGGGTTCAAATCCAGTCTGGCCTGTGATTACATCGGGTTCTGTCGTGTGGTGAATTGTCTTTGTCCGGTCACCAATGGCTGCGCACACAAAAAACCCACAAACATTTGGTTCAGCATTATGAGACCTCCTTTGCCAGTAGCAACATATAGTAATAGGCTTTTACCCTTTTATTTGGCACCAAAACTGACACCTTTATACAAGGGATCATGTTTGCAATAACCACAACACAAAGCAGTCAAAATGCAAACAAAAAGAGACAACTGATAAAGATATGCACTGTCCTTGAAATTGATTGGTCCACACCCGAGACAGCTTTTCTTAGAGCCTAGTCTCCACTGGTGTTGGACCAGATGACGCTAAAAGGCGTACAACACCAGTGGAGACTAGGCTCTAAGAAAAGCCGTCTCGGGTGTGGACCAATCAATTTCAAGGACAGTGTATATCTTTATCAGAGTTGTCTCTTTTTGTTTGCATTTTGACTGCAAGTGTTGTGGTTATTGCAAACATGATCCCTTGTATAAAGGTGTCCGTTTTGGTGCCAGATAAAAGGGTAAACACCTATAACTGTACTATATTTGGTTCAGCACTTAATTGGGCTAAATTCCAGCTCCTTGGTTTGACTTGTCTTGCCATGAACATTGCCCTTGGTGGCAGGATGGTTGAAGTGGTTCCCTTTAATGGTGATAATTCAGAGGTCGTCGGGAGGGACCTCAGAATGGAGCTCTGTGATATCCGCTTCCCCAAACCGTTCTCTAGCATCGGTTCCGAATGGCTCAACTCATGAGGTCCGCTTGTATTCATCTCGTGACATGCCACACCGATAGTGCAGCCGTAGCATTTCGGGAAAAAAAACTGAAGATTGTAAGCGTGCACGCCTATGTGCTGAGACTATCCGTGTCACTCGGAGCACATACATTGAACATTTGATAGCCTACACAAGAAACTTTGTCGTACGTACTTTTGCTTATATTTGCATATCCGCTTATTGTACCATGTTTTTTCATAAATAAAATATACACTTGAATGTGTATTGATTTAATTCAGTGGAACGATTCACTACCCTACCACCACCCCTGTCAATGCTTGTAAAAACATTGAATCGCTATTTATGATGAATGATGCACCTCCAGTGGCTGCAGGGACGAAATATTAATCTATGAACATTTCTCAAAACACGATTTAATGCTCGTATCATAGTTTAACGTTTAGGAGAGTTGGTGCATCTTTCCACCGGTCGGTTACATAAAATATATTTGCAATAAATATTCTACGGTACTAATTGATGTTGGGCAACGGATACCCATCGCCTAGCTGCTGCTTCAACGATCGTGCGATGCACTTCGCATGTACAACGTTACATACAGCAAAACTAAACATCTCCATTTGCCAGTCGAATTTTTTGTAAGCGACTTGTTTTGCTCGTGGATATTGAGCCCGACTTTACAGCTTTATTGGAAGAAATGTAAAACGACTGATAAAGATAGAACGAAATTTTCATTTAAAGCTTTCGTGACTGCAGGGATTCATATTCTTGGTTCTTTCGGTAAAGTCGCGTAGAAGGGAAATAATCAAACAATATTAATAGTAAACAATACAAATTCTCACGACGTTTCGACTGTAACAGAATCATCAGGTGTGAAATCCACAGAAAGAAGAAAGAATTTTTTTTTTTCAAATTTTCTTGCTGTGGATTTCATACCTGATGCTGGTGTTGCAGTCGAAACGTCGTGAGAATTTTTATTGTTTTAGATTTGTATTATTTCCCTTCTACGTGACTTTACCGAAAGAACCAAGAATCTAAAGATAGAACGGTTACACTTTACTGAACAAGGTGACGCTCTCTTGCGTTATTCAAAGCAACAAGATATTTTCCAATAAGTGGATTTGTAGCGACAGTCAAATATAAGTGGAGCAAATATTAACCATCTCAGATGTGCTACCATTGTCATCACTTCCGATAGGAAATGTTAGAATTATGCTATTAGCCTACTGTATACCAATTAACTCAACATTGTGTATTCATCACACTGTAGGCTTCACGCTGGCAGTGCATAAACGCCTTTCTGTATCTCCACATCAATAAAACACACGAGTCCATCAGCCTCGTAGGCATGTTATCCAGAAGCATCCGCTTCAGCTAGCAAGCTCTGGAATCGTTTTCGACATTCCTCGTCTCATCATCGACATGAGTCATGTTTGTGAAAACATGCTGCTGGGTTTGCCCGATGCTTTTGGCAAAGGCGCTGTGGATGAAAACACTTTCGCGTGGAAACCCAACACGGGCCCCGAATACATTTCCCCTGACGAGTCACAGCAGGGAGGTGCAGTAAAGGGGGTCTTGTGATGTGTGTCCGAGGGAGACCGATCATGGGTCTCCCCTAGGTCGACTCAGCCTAAAATGAGTACGTGGTGCAGTGTGTAAACATCGCTACTGGGGAGACAACGGAGGTCGGGCGTGCTATTTAATTAAGCAGAACGTGTTGTCTATATTGATTTAAAGTTGTGCACTTTGATGTGACGTCACATTTCTCACCCCCCCCCCGCGGGGCACGGGGGGGCAAAGGGGGGGGCCCCCCCCCCCCAGGTACGTGACGTCATTTATGGACGGCCCCCTACACGGAAAACCCGGGAGCCTTGCCCTACTGCTGTCCTGTCGTAGGGCAAGGACATTGTGGTGATTGAGTGTGGTGGGGGATGGGCGAGAGAGGAGAGGCAAAGAGGTTGATGGTGGTGGCGGTGTTGGTGTTGGTGGGGGTATTCCTTCACAAATCACCTCTCCCCTCTTCCTCCCTCCCTCCCTGCACGTGGGAGGGGAGCACGGAGGGCGACATTTCCAGGCGCGCACTGCGTCTCCCAGCTCGCTCGCTCGCACGGCTTGCAGAGACACAAATGGAGCAGCCAAACGAGACGCGCCACTGCTCGTGGTTTTTTTTGGAATGACGAGACAAAGACAAAGATACCCCCCCTCCCTCCCCAGCCATATAGCCTTAACAGACTTTTAGGGCAAGTGCTGTTAGCGAGCACCTTTGACTATGTATGTCTGCTGAACGTTTGTCGCACCGTGTTTCAGTTTTCATTTTCATTTATTTGGTAGAGCCCTGTGAGCCATTCGGCTCTTGAATCGGGTGCAACCGCAACAAAAAAAACATGGACAAGAAAACATCTTAAAGTGACTATGTGGCTATGTGCAAACAGAAAATCCAACCGTGCTAATCGGAGGTGCGGGGGAAGGACAATAGGGAACGAAACAGGTGGACTTCTCCACAAATCTGGCTGTCGCCTGATGAAGCTGGTTGTAATTACTGGCGAAACGTCGTACTCAGATTGTAAATGTCGTGGCTTGGCTCTCCAACACACCGGTGTGCTGTACTAGTGACGAATTGGCACGTTCTGTTTACGTGACAACCCTTACTAGTTGGCTGTGTCGGGTGGTGGCGAGTTTAACGACACATTTATATATTTACGCGATCTAACCCCAAAAAAACCTCTATTATGGATGATATTCATCGCGAAAGCTTACTCCGTGTTAAACTGACATCATGCACAAAGACGAACAAAACCCCCCATCCCTCCCGCATCTAAAGGCCACAAAAACAACCTCAACACGTTGGTCAATAACCCCATGGCCTTGAGAAGAAACATATAATTGGCGACGTTTTAGGAAATGACCCGGTTTCATGGCCAATAAATAGAAAGACCAGCGATAGAGTGGATAATAGTAGCTGGTTGAAGACTGCACTTTACACCATGGGGCCCCGATAACAATTACATTTGATACATGTTTCCTGATGAACCGTTTGTAATTCTAGATTTGAAGCTTTCGTGACTGCAAGGATTCATGAAATTAAAATGAATAATTAAATGTATTTTTTTTACCTACGTGACTTTACCGAAAAAACCCCAAGAATATGAACCGTTTGTAAATTGTCATGTGAATGGTGAGTGACCTATCAGGAGCTGTTGAGGAACAGACAACCCCTTCAACAATCCAAAAGTACGACTGAATAAACTCGTTTGTATTAAAAGTATATTCACAAACATGTTCCTGACACATTGCATTATGGGTTTACCGTTGAAGTGAGATCAATGGAACAATCGTGAAGCCTCTCTAAGTAAATAAATCGGTCATGCTGCTGCTGCGTTGACAGTGGTCGGTAGTCGAACTCAAGTGGTCGGGGTGTTTTTTTTTAGCGCAGTGCGCTAACCGCAGCGCCACCGCTCCCACCACAGATGTTGTAAACACCATAAAACTGCCCTGCACACAGCCAAGCAGCAGAAGGCAGTCAAGCAACAGCCGCACACACACAGTGGTCGTCACGGAAACGCGAGGCGTACACACACACACAACACAATATGCAGAGCAGACGGGAATTCACTTTACCCCTATTCATAACAATCCACTATTCTCGTAACAATCCACCATGTCCATCGTGTATGGGTGGGGAAAAAGGAAACCATCGAAAGTATGCAAAAGAAGCACGGAGAGGCGCGTGCTTGGAAACACATTGGGGAAGAGAGAACGAGGAAGACGCGGATCAGGGAACACACACACACAGGTGGACGACAATTCAACGTGGTGAGAATGGTGAGTAGTTGCCTATGGCAGGACACGTCACCAGAAGGGCCGACGAATGGAACGTTGTACGAGAGGACAACAACCGCGGAGATGGAGCGATGAAATCGGCTCGCGTGCAGGTGCCAAGGTGGATTTGTTACACATCGCTGGATCGCATTGGGAAGGCTTCCATCCAGAAGCGGATTGACCATGGTTACGGTCTGGCACGTGTAACGTGCAATGCCCACGGCGTTCTGACGAGGCTTTGGCAGCCACGTGCATCGGGCTCAGGTTTCATAGTCAACATCTTGGTGCGCTTATGTGAGCCTCTGTCATGTCACTGCCATGTGCATTCCTAATGCGCGTTGCAAAGCGCTCGTTCCTGCCAGATAATGCAATTGTACAAACACACAGATCAGCATGCAAGGGTGCGTTCGGTAAAATATATCATGCGACTACTACTACTACGTATTTAAATAATCTGTTGATAATAATTGTAATTAATAATAATCTGTGCCACCAGTTTTCTGGCTGGCTGCTGGCTGGTCTCCTTGCCACCCCAACAGTGACTCCGTTGTGAGCGGCTGCGGGTCATTGCCACCGAAACTAGCTGGGTAACTGGCGGCGTGGGGTTTTTCCATTGAGCAAAAATTCATTGAATTGAAACGGCGGAAGAGGTTCGGAAAGCAGGAATAGAAAGCGACACGGAAGAGGTGGGAGTAACGAACACGGAAGACTGACCAGGTTCCGTCAAAAGGATTCTAACTTTTCAATTTGTGCTTCTAAGTATTTCATCGGAATATTATTTAAATCCTAGAGAATGTTAAAAAAACCCTCACAATACATATTATCTTTGAATGTTATAATTACACAAAACACAGGTTGCTTTTAGTACACCGAGTACGGGGTTATGATAAGAGAATGAAATGAAAGTAACAGCTGCCTTATTTTCATTTGTCGAGCAACATTCTGGACATCTGTGAAAAATAGTTTCATAGCTCATCCGAGTGCTCCAGTATCAATGCATGTTCTGAATCTCTCTACTTGTGATAGCACTTCGAATTGTAACGCATTGCACGGTATTCGCTCATTCTCAAGGAGAGAGGACAACTTCAGAGGCACGAGAGCAAGAACCACGGACGAGCGGGAATTCAGCCACATAGTGAGCCGTCGCTACTAACAATTGCCCGAGCTCTGCGGTCCTCTATGTATCAAGGTGTTATCGGCCAATTTATCAGCGTTTACACGTGGGAGAAAACCCAGTTCGTTGTACAAGTGGGCAACACTCGACCACAGGATTTTCCCAAACTCCAGTCCTGGTGACCCACACCACGCTACGTCTGTCCGCGTTCACCAAGTTTACTCCCCACATTCCAACACAAATGAACTCGTTCCACGCAGCACGATGATTGGTAAACACGCCCCACGTGCCGCGCGAAGCGAGCAGTGAACGCTTTCTGCAAGAAGAGAGCTGATTCCAATACAGATCGAGATCTCAGTCTGCGCGCGCAAGGGTTAATTTGTATTCGAATGTGGGGAATAAAATTGGTGAACGCGGAAAATAAAACGTCGGGGTGGGCCGAGTCGTGGTGTGTCGCGTGGACCGCAGTGAAAGCCAGTTCCAGATTACAAGCCACGCGCAAAGCCACCACCGCTCGGCTCTTAGACCTGCCCCATAAAACAATAAATCATTCTTGTTCCGGCTCTCGTAAAATATCAACACATTCGTCAATAACACTGGCCTTAAAATAAAAAAACATATTTGACGACATTTCGGTCAATGACCTTTCTTCATAGTACAAAAAGTGTTTGCCAGAGAGAGTTAATCAGGATTGGAGCCTGCACTTAACACCACATCTATGTGTGTGGAACGTGCAGTAGAATACTTGAGCTGTATCTGGTCAACCCTGGCAACGAATATCCTGTGGTGTGCATAGTGTCATGTTGTCGTGCAGTATACCGCATCAGGGGTGCGAGTGGTGGCGCAGTGGATAGCACAGTCATATTGATCCGGTCCACCCTGAGTGATCGATTCCCAGTGACGAACGATATCCGGACTGGTCCTGGGCAAACCCCTTCACCAACCAGTGTGGTGATGTCAAATAGCCACCATGACCCACACGGCATGGAGAGGCTCTCATCCATCAGTGGATCGATCATTACTCGGGCTGGAATTATTCACCCCCCTCCGGCCCTCCTGCAATTAGACGATTTTGTTC
>CM025649.2:4307218-4321645 GCA_014621495.2 Entosphenus tridentatus
GATGACGACGATGACGACGATGACGACGATGACGACGATGACGACGACGACGATGACGACGATGACGACGATGATGATGATGATGATGATGACTACGATGATGATGATGACGACGAGTATCGAGGGTAGGTCAAAGAGGCATTGGAGTGGCACTCGGAGGTTGGCAACTGAGGTGAAAACCTAAAGTTGATGAGACTGAAACGGTGGTCCTTAAAGGATGTTTAGCAAGATGGAGACTAAAATCACGTGACTTGGTTGTGATCCTGAGACTGTGAAGAGCAGGCCTTGGAGGTCACAAACATACAACATCTACAGGTTCTGGCAGAAGGAAAGGAAGTGATGATGGTTAACACCATTGGCTTTGACCTCGTCCTTATTGACTGTGATTTATTTGAATTTCACTGTTCTCTTCCTTGTATCTGTAGTTCCATGTATTGATCTGACCCTCACCCCACCACCACCATGCCCACCCTTGTGTGCGGTGTTCCAGACTCGGTGCAGGAGAGCGTGGAACGCAAGTTCGGTAAACACGGAGGGCCGATCCCGGTGGTGCCATCCAGCGAGTTTCAGGCTCGCATCGCTGTGAGTTTAGCACTGGTCTCGTTGTCCCTCACCATCTCGCGCTCTCTCTCTCTTCCCCTGCTGCCTGTTCCCGATGCGCCCATCCCTACCCCACTTCCATCTGCCATGGTTCTGCCAAAGAAAATCGTAGATTCTCAACCGGGGCTTAATTTCTCGCTCTATTTTCCAGAGAGCTTCACATCACAGATGTTTGTACAAGATTTATGTGCTATTACATATTTTTATTTTTGAGGCCACACGGTGTAATTGACGAATGCGTGGTTTTTGGTATCCATGTATATTTTTACATTCGTATACCACCGAGCCTACTCGTGGATGAAGGCCTGTCCCCGCGCCATGCGAGCCATTGGGTTTTCTTAACCAAACTTCTCCATGCTGGTCAGTGTGGGTTGGTGAAGTGTGGCGAGGGCAGGGGACCGGTTGTGATATCGCTCACTGCTGATGTTTACCGTGGCCAGGAATCAAACTCAAGTCGCCAGGATTCGTAGTGTCGCGTGCTAACCACTGCGCTACCGCTATGCCACAGTGGCAAGATGTTAACTACCTTGCACCCTATACAGGAGGAGATTGTGGGTTCGATCCCGACCTGGGCTCCTGTTGTATATTTTGTCGCATTGCTGTTTCTCCGGGTCCTCTAGTTTTTCCACATTTAGAATATACATGCGTTTTAGAGTTGCTAGTCGCTATAAATTTCCACTTGATAAGCCACTTGGTTGAGGCAGCATTTGTGGCCAGGTTGCTTCTGAAAAAAGAGCAATATAGCTCGGTGGGCTTCACCTGGTGAAAAAAAAATGTTCGTAGTTTATATAGTTTATAACGTAGTTTAAAAGTGGCAACAAAAAAATAGTTGGTTGATTAGTTCGATATGTGTGTGTGTATACACGCATGTGTGTTTCTAGATTTGAAGTTTTCGTGACTGCAAGGATCCATACTCTTTGGTTCTTTCGGTAAAGTCACATAGATGGAAAAAAAAATGAAAATAACTCAATTAAATCACGACGTTTCGGAGGCAACACAAGCCTCCGTCATCAGGTGGAACAGCCACAGCACATGTGTGTCTTGATGTTGTGATTGTCTGTGTGCAGGGTGCTTCGGAAAAGGACATCGTGCATTCGGGCCTCGCCTACACCATGGAGCGCTCGGCACGGGTGAGAGAGCCGCACTCGGCACCTTGCTACTCTCACCGCATCCGCCAAACAAAGACGGCCACCGCATCGCGCGCTCTCGGATGCGCTTTTGCGGCCGTCTGGAACGCTCTTCCTTCCGATATTAGGAATCTCCTGGAGCTGTGCACTTTGAAGGCCTCTAGATGGAAAAGTCATTTATTTTAGAACTGCTTTTGTGTTTCGTCTGTCCTTTCCCAGCGGCTTCGCTTAACACGGTTGGCTTCGTACGGTGTGAAAGAAGTTCTACGTACATTCTGTCCCGTTGCTCACTCCACACCCCACCCACGACACGCCACTCGTTCACTCGCGTCGCTCGCTGCGATACTCGCTCACCACGCCGATTGGCGTTCGCATCGTTCACTCGCCACGCCGCTCGCTCACTCCCCGTATCACTCGCCGCGTTGCTCACGACCACGCCGCTCGCTGCACCACTCGCTCACCGCGTCGCTCACCACGTGTGTTCTTTCTTCGCTCCTGCAGCAAATAATGCGCGCGGCGATGAAGTACAACCTGGGACTGGACCTGCGCACGGCAGCGTACGTCAACTCCATTGAGAAGGTGTTCCGCGTCTACAACGAGGCCGGCCTCACCTTCTGATCGGGAAGTGACGGGGGGTGTGGGGCGGTGGGGGGTCCGAGTCGTGGAATGGTGAGAACCAGCCTGGTCGCCCTCCTGCCTGCCAGCTTGGTCCATCGCCTCCAAAGGACGAAGTGTCAGGAACGACAAAAAAAAAATCCACAGCAACATCGTCGCCTGCGACGGTTCTGTCCAACGCAAAGAGTTCTCTCTCTCTCAGTCTCTCTCTCTCTCTCAGTCTCTCTCAGTCTCTCTCTCTCGGTCTCTCTCCGTCAGTCTCTCTCTCTGTCTCTCTCCGTCAGTCTCTCTCAGTCTCTCTCTCTCGGTCTCTCTCCGTCAGTCTCTCTCTCTCGGTCTCTCTCTCGGTCTCTCTGCAGCACGGCACGCGACGCTCGCGCTCGTTCGGCACAGCGGCGGGCGCCGCGATCACCGACGGCGGTGACGTGGCTCGGCACCGAGCGTTGTGGCCGCCTCCTCCTGCCTAGCGTCCACTACTCCGGTGCCCGGGACACTCTGTTACAGCGGCTGCAGCTGGCCAATAAAGAACACTTCCTTGTCCTCTTTCCAAGTCGGTCAGCGATTTTGGCCCACTTGGCTTCTGGCCTATGCCGGTCCTGGCCAAAGCGGTGACCCACGACGGTCCGTGCCCCTCTGTGCACCGCTGTGCCAACACTGCTCCTTTACTCACCCCCCCGCTCCCCGCCATGTTTACATCAGTGACTGCCAACCACGTGGCTCTGTGTGGCGTGGTGGGCAAGCCGACCTTGCATAACCCCCAATGCCCAATCTTCTCTCCTGTTTGTGTTTGTTGCGGGTTTATTTATGTTTTTCCTTTTTCCCTTCCCACCACATTTCTTCCGATTCGTGCACAGAAAGTGGTCCCCTTGGCAGCTTCTAGCAGAGCACCGCGTCCGCCCGACGTGTTGGAGAACGGTCCGCAGTCGCAGACATCGTACAGCTAATTCTGAGTTCCTTTCATGTTGTAAGCGAGGAGGGGGCGCTGCGCCCTCCACGTGCCGTGCTATGGAGGAATATTTTCCAAATTTTAAGTGAAATAAAGCCAAAACAAAATTTCGCAAGATATCTGACGCAATCATTAGGGACTGGGCTGAGAGCATCAACTTGCTACAATTTTGAGGACTTTGTGTTTTAACACGTCGCTGATTCAAACCCCGGATTTCAGGATGGGAGGCTCTGCGCTCCCATCTCTGAGCCATCCAGCCACTCGCCTACTCTTACCTTTTTTATATTTTCCAATTTTCTCTTCGGGGGGATTTCGCAGGAGGAAACGGGTCACTTGTTCTTGTTGTTTGTGGGAAGGCGCCATTATTGTGGCTCTGACAAATGCCGCGCGGCTGTCTCGGGACTCGCCAGTTTACTCCTCTTGAGCGAGGACGTTGTTACGATGCTGATTATCATGACGCGTAAACCCCCCCCCCACCCCACGACAGTGCACACGCACAGGTCGCGATGTTCTCGTCAACGGTCCCCGCGCGATGACGTCGCTATCCGGGGCCTGCAACTTTGCTCTCCTCCCGATCAGATGATCGCGTCGAAGCAACGTCCACAGCGGCCGCGTCCGTAGCCATCTCGGTCAGGGTGGTGATGGAAGCCGTCTCTCAGTCTTTGGGTCGAAGCGGGTGGACATTGACCCCCTCCCTCCAGGTTGATCCATCTCGCTCGCTCCATCGCGTTGGTCGGGTTTGACTCTTAAAACACTAAATGCCGCCTCCGATCTCCGACGCAAACACGGGGCTCCGCTCGCGTTTCCCGTCGCGTTCTCTTCGCGATTCGTGCGCCAAGCAGTCAACCGAGCGATTTTGGTCGACGCTCCCCCGTGGGGGCGATGTCGTCTAGCGCTGCGTCAAAGTCACGGAACGCACCTCACGTCTCGCTCGGAGCTCGTCATCCTTGCCGCTCGTCACGGAGGTTTGGCGCTTGTCCCCAAGGTGTGTCGAGCCGGCTGTACCCCCCCCTCTCCCCCCCCAACTCTGCACTTGACACTTGGGCTCCTTGTCCCCCTCCCCAGTGTTCACGGTGACTTGATGTTGACGATTTAAACGAAACATGTCTACGTTGGAGCTCGAGTCGGACTATCGTTGTTACGGCACTCGTGATGTCACAGCGGCGCGTGTCACTATTCATCCGCAGGCCCCCCCCCCACGCCGCTCTATTCGCCGAATTCTCACGATTCGAGGTGGCAATTGGGATCGGAAATCTGTTTTGGGTTTTTTTTTCCTCGTCGACGGTGGTGCCTCGAGTGGCCGCAGGATTCGTGCAAACGCATAGCGCACAACGCCCGGGGAGAAAACAAAACCCCGCGCTAATTAAACCACCGTTTTCATCGTTTGGCGAGCACAGACATCCGTTTGGATCATTTCAAGCGCCTCGGACCTCGACGCAACGACGACGCCAAAGAGTTCTGTCGAGACTCCGTTTGACCGACTTTAAAGTCTTTCTATTTTTTGTATATCATTTACAAAACTTCTCATTATTTTTTGGACACGACGAGGAGGACACACGGCCTAGGTAAGAGCTGTCTGTGCGTAATTTATTGGAGCGGGTCCCGCATGTGTGCGGCCTTTGGTACCAGAGTCGGATAGCAGGGCACTGCGGTTGACAACTATTCTTGTAGCCATGGCTTAATAACTCGCACGGTTGGCTACGTACGGTGCGAAAGAAGTTCAACGAACGTACAAAGACTGGAGGAGGCGGCATCGTGCCCTGTCGTGGGCGCGAGAGGGGAGGTGGTCTACTGGACGTGGTGGGCAGGTGTACGGAAATATATTTCGCCGATCCCCGGCTAAGATTGATACCTCGTTGTTAGCTGAGCTTCGTGTGACGATACTGTCAGAAAATAAAGAAAACCTCATTTCATTGTTCAAGAATGCACAGCCATCTTGGCGAGTTTGGGCATTAAGTGGCCGGATTGTATTGTAGGATTTCGCGACCAATGTTATTCGTAATGAAGGTTGATGTTGGATCGCGTGAGTATGAATGGGTTAACGACGTTCATATTTACGCGATCTCACCCAAAACACCCCCCCACCACCCCCATTGTTACTCACGGTTGAGTTGCGTTTGGTTTTGTGGATGGGTGGGCGAGTGGGGTTGCATGTGCGCTCAACGAAAAAGAGACGAAAAATTCACCTGGAATGTATGAGGAAAAAAATAAAGGAATGATTTAAATAAAGGGCGTTTACAACAAAATGGTGGTTTTGTGTTTTGTGGTGTTGGCCATTCGAGGTGAGTGACTGCCTTGCCAAGATTCTACACAGGCGCTTTGTCGTCTTTGCAACAAAATTAAATAAGCAAGGTCTCATGCAAATATTAGTTTCTACTTAAATAATGAAAGTAATTCTTGCACAGACCCATCGGCCACACGGCCTTTTTGGAGTGCATCATCATGACCAAGTCGATGGAGGGTGGTACACAAGCCACGTGATTTTAACGGGATGCTTGAGGTCATTTGGATTTGTATTCCTAGAATGTACAAGGCATGCAATTGTAATAATCATCTCACGTTTCATCTTCGGTACATCACAACAAATAATATCGAAGGTTTCGATCTAAAGCTTTCGTGACTGCAGGGATTCATCTTGGTTCTTTCGGTAAAGTCACGTAGAAGGGAAATAATAAAAATAAAACATAAAATAATTCTCACGACGTTTCGGCCACAACGCAAGCAGCCGTCCTCAGGTGAAGAACAGGTCTGTCGGAAAGACAGTGTCTGAATGAACACCACCAGGCTTGGCAGCGTATATTTAAGCTGGGTTGGAGGGGGAAGAGCGCCTTTTTATTATTTCCCTTCTACGTGACTTTACCGAAAGAACCAAGAAGAATATCGAAGGTGTTCGTGTGAGTCATTCGCACTACAATGTTCAATCTAATGCAATCTTTATTGAACAGAAACACAACAACGGTGAAAGACGGAGAGCCAAAGAGGAGAATGATGATATGGATGGAGGGAGGGGAGGTGCAGGAATTTCTGGAGGAATGGAGAATTTGTGTTCGCAAGATCGTCGTTTAGGAGGAGGAAGACGGCACTGCACGGGACACGATCACGCAACGGGAGAGAGGTTTGCACGGGGAACATCGCTGTTCAACCAGAGTGCGTATACACACACACACAGACTCGCAGGCATACATACACGACACATACAGCAAGTCCCCCTGTATTTCCTTGCCTCGCCTATGGGGGTGGAGGGGCAATGCCCTCTGTTGAAAGCGAGCAACGATTCAGGGCTCGTCACAATCTCGCCGGTGTTCAGCCACCTTTGTCTCCCCAGTACAGATGTTTACATGCGATTTAAAAAAAATGTACCGTACTCGTTTAAGGCCGAGTTTCCCTAGAGGCGACCCAAGTAAAAAAATGGTAAAAGGTGCAGCCC
The DNA here is from genome assembly GCA_014621495.2 of Entosphenus tridentatus. Taxonomy (NCBI): domain Eukaryota; kingdom Metazoa; phylum Chordata; class Hyperoartia; order Petromyzontiformes; family Petromyzontidae; genus Entosphenus; species Entosphenus tridentatus. Next base: position 4,313,934 of record CM025649.2, read on the forward strand.
CGAAATTGCATTGCTCCGAGGTCACTGCTGGTGGAAGAGGCTCCGTGAGAGGGAGTCGGAGAGCATCCTGACGGGTTGTTACTTTGGCCTACTCTTCCATGCTGGCCAAATGTGGTGGTGGTGGGAGTAACCCACACTTTGCCCTACCACCACGCGACCTTGCCACTCGACTACGGTGCACCCATTTACTACGCCGCTGGGTGGACATGCGGTGAGTGAGGAACTCGGGTCGCGGGGTTTAGCTGCCGTGCCGAACCGGTGACCTTTGGCTGGATAGTCGAGTTTGATGATCGTTTCACGACTGTGTGGTAGCAACGCGGGATATGCAAATACAGTAACATCAATGCCATAGATGTTGAACCCCGGATCAATGAAATGATGCTCTAGCCTGGGCATCGTTGAGGTCAACTCGGCCCAAAAAAAACGTGTACCTGATACGGCGAGGTAATTGAAATTAGCAATGGCGAGACCAAGTCATCTGGGTGGATGTGGTGCTGATTACAGGACTGGGACCGGATATCACCCGCCACTGATGGTAGCCGTGGCACGGGAATCGAACTCGGGTCGCGAGGTTTTGTGGGCGCAGCGCACGAACCAACGCAACCACTGCGGCCACGACACGAGCCCGCTAAATGTTAAATACACTTGCCCCGATGGTTGTAGCAGGCTATGCGGGGAACCTTTGTCTTTTGAAATGCACTGCACGCGCACACACATGGGTTTGTAAGGTGCACGATCTCACTTCGTCACGAAGGGTGGCATCGTTGGCAAGATCCCCGCCACTTGAGAGGCATAGTGGGGGGTGGATTTAGAATTTTACTTCATGGAGGAGGGGGGCATGGGGCAATACTCCGTATCCTGAAACATTGCAAATAAATATCTCAAATGTTGTTTTCGGGGTCTGCCGCGGTGTTGTTGACCATGATGTCTGACGTTTCGCTCCGCATGCACGGGAGCTTCGCCTATTCCGGAACTGAAAATGTGATTAAAGTTTTGCATGAACTGAAATTGGATCGGGTAAAGTTCTGGTGGACTGCATTCAATGCAGATCACAGGTACGACCACCGAAACGTCGTACATCGTGGTGGACATCACACAGAGCGGCACAAAACAACATCGGAGGGAGATGGGCAGCAGAGCCCACGACAACCCACGCGGCCGTGATAAACAAAAATAAACAAATGTTGTTGACGACAACATTGGAAAATCAGAATAAGTGAAACATTCAAAATACAAAAAGTTATTTGTCAATTGCCCAGAGATACAAAAAAATTATTTAGAAGTCTTGGCTGACATTCAGGAAGAGTTGCCTGCGTATAAATGATTAACAGCGCCCGTTACAAACGTGTTTTATATTTGACCTTGATTAAACACAGACCAATGATGTGGTCACGCCGCATTCATTATTTATCGAGTCTCAGGACATGCTTTCGAGAGGTTCCTTCCAATTGATATTTGGCTTCATGCTCAAGTTACAGATATGTAGTTACACGCGTGGCCGCTAACAGCAATTGACCCCAACAATCGGAATGTCTATACGGGGATATTTGTCTTACATTTGTCTATGTTGAACTTCAGGTGATATTCTACTTTACCGAGTGTTGACATCCCCAGCGTTTAACAGCACTCTCATCTCCTTTGTTGTGTTTGGATTGTCAACCAACATCGGGTAAAACATCAACAAGATGCACCAACTGTTCTCTTTTAGCCCCGCCCACCCCCCCAACACGTTCCACTCATTGGCTTCCACATTCAGATAAGCCCCTCCCCCTTCCCTCCCCCCTTAAACTTGTATTTAAGAGCTTAACTCTTGGAATTTTGCCTCACTTGAGACAGCAAATCTGGCTGTGACGGTCCCACCTGACGACGGAGACTTGTGTTGCCTCCGAAACGTCGTGATTTATAATTTTATTTCTATTATTATTTCTATTATTTTTTACCTACGTGACTTTACCGAAAACCCTAAGAGTATGTTGAACTTCTTTCGCACCGTACGTATCCAACCGTGCTACGAACGTGCACACGTGGTTACTGTGTTTGCGTGACCATATGTACACGTTTACGTGTATACAGTATTGTGTGTGTTTGCAACTGCTCATTTCTCACTGAATATCTTCAAGCCGCTGGTCGACTGCAGGAGGTGACACGTGTTGCCTACCATTGACAAACCCGGCTAAAATTCGTCTCTGATGACCCCCTCTTAAAAATTTGTCTTGAGACTCGGTCATTTCGAGGACGCAAAATATATCGTCCACCCCCTCGGGCGCTATTGGGAAAACCCACGTGCATGGCGATGCCAATGGGGGCAGGCATTGGTGCTTTGAATTCGGAATGTACCACTGGATGTCTGGGGAGGGGGGAGGGGAGACAAAAGCATCCATTCAGACCACCCACCCCCAAGGTGGTGTTGTGAAATTGCACAATTCAAACGCACATCCCTTTAGTAAAGGACCTGTCATGATTCGGCGTCAACCTAAGAGATTGTGTACTCATTATAAATACCCCCGAGCGCCAAGAGGTGGTGCGCGTGCCTTGGAGATGACCACATTATAATGATTTGTGCGATTCTGCGTTGGCAGTGGTACCCACGCAACCAACTCAACACATTCGTCAATAACACTGTGGCCTTAAACGGAACACGTGACGAAGGACCATTGCCCGAAGCGTCACCCGGTGATGGACTGTTTTCCTCTTTCAGGCCACGGTGTCGTTGAGGAACGCGATGAGTTTCTTGTAGATGCCCGCGGTTCATCGCCGCCACCGTTTCGTCTTCTCGAGTTAGGCGACATATTTACTGCGTGTATCGCAGATACCCCCCCTCCCCGTGCGTCGATATCTGGAGCCGTAGTCTGCGATGTTACACAGCGCGTCCTCCAAATAACATGGGCCGGCAAGGTGCAATGTCCCGCGTCTCAAATGTTGGGTTTTGTTTTTTGTGGGACGTCGAAATAGCCGGAAAAGATACTTACAAATTTTTTTTTACACAAGTCGAATTTGGCGACCAATATTATCCACAATAGAGGCTGCTTTTGGGTTATATCGCGTTAATATAAATGTGCCGCTGGACAGAATTCTGTCTGTCGCCTGATGAGGCTGGTTGCTGTAATTACCGACGGAGACGTGGTACTCGAATTGTAAATGTTGTGGGTTTACTATCCAACACACCGGTGTGCTGCACTAGTAACTAATTGGCACGTTTTGTTTACGTGACAAACCTTACTAATTGGCTGTGGCGGGGTTTAACGACACATTTATATTTACGCGATCTAACCCAATAACAACCGCATCTTTTTTTTGTTTTAAATGTAACTCTCCCAACGCTCACCAAATGAACAGCATGCAAAGCCATGGTGGCTCAATCTTGATTCGAAGCTTTCGTGACTGCAGCAATACATACTCTTTGGTTCTTTCGGTAAAGTCACGTAGGTATAAAATAAAATAAATCAACGTTTCGGGCGCAACACAAGCGTCCGTCATCAGGCGATGCGCCCGAAACGTCGTGATTTATTTTATCCCTACGTGACTTGACCCATGGTGGCTCGTTGCCTGGCACGTGTCAACTTGCCGGGCAGGCCCTGTCCCGTCCTGCATCGTGACCACGGTGTTCCCTAGACCGTGCCTGCCAGCGTTGGCTTGTGATGTGTGGGCAGCTTCATCGATGTGTGCGTGTGCTTTTTGGAACCTCTCGTATTGCTTTCCAGAAACAGTCTGTCCTATGACGCCGCGCGTTTTCATAGCACGAATTCGATATAACGCGATTAATGTATTCGGGAACACTTTCTACAACGCGGGTTACGAATTGGATGGGACGCGATTGATCGAACAGAACCACGTCGCTGCCTCGGTGTTGCATCGCACAAGGCATTGGGATGCTGCTGGATGCTTCTAGATGCTACCCACGCGCATCAGTATTGATGTTCAGCCTGCATAGCCATCTCACGTGTTATCTCGGACTGTGCTTTAACCTGTTATTTATTATAACGAGATTTTTCCATAACGCGGTGTTCTTCGGGAACGCAACTACCGCGTTATATGAGAACCAGACTTTATTTCTATATAGATATCGTTGTAAAGAGCAAGAGAAATAAGCTGCGAATGTGCGCGCAACTTGGTTCTTTGTGGAAACAACGGAGTTTTAGATTCAGGGAATGGATATACCGGGGGCCAGGCCTACCTACTCCCTGGACGAGCCCCGGTATTTGGAGGAGACGCTGTCGCAATGCAGAGCTCGCTGTGTTGATATATCCGTGCTTGGAGCCGGTGCAACAACAAGAACGGCTCCACGCCGATGAGACAAATCGCATCGCGTATGAGCAACAGCACGCGCGACAAATCAAAACGACTTTTGCAAACGGGGCTCGGTGGAGGAATGAAGGATAATTCGCCAGACGGATCACTCCCGTGTCTCTGAGTGGGTGCAGAACATTAATGGTGTGCGTGTGTGTGTGTCATCAATCGTAATAATACGTAAATAAAAAATAACTTAGCAAATATACAAGTTCGAAGATAAATGTACACACGTGTAAATATACCAAACGACTGTGTTTCTTTTTTGGCGTTTCGACCATGAAGACGCAACGCAACGCGTCGTTCGCGTCGGCACGAGTTTGACGACACAAGGCCACGCGGCGCAGAACCTTCGACAAAGTCATCGACGCTGCTTCCTGCTACGGTGGGCCGTGTTCGTTTGGCCTCTGTCATTTTTGGTGACCCCCCCGCCGCCGCCCGCCGCCGCCTCCCCCCCAGTTCACCTTTGCAAGTGAGACTCCCTGTCCTGCTTACACGAAGAGGTGCCGAGGCCAACGCAGGCATCGCGGGCGTCCCAAGGGGGCAACGGACGCGGTCATTTGACTCGCAACACATTCGCTCGCTTTCTGTAGCGTGATGGAGAAATGCCATCGGCCGGAAATATCTATATTCGCGCAAGCCAGATACGAAATGATAATATTGGCAAACAGCTGTTTTTTTTTAAACGCACAAGAGAAAATCCCAGTGTCCCCTGCACGCCGAGATTGATGGCAAGGTTCGTGCATTCTACATGTTTTTTTTATCTTCAGGCAACGGCAGCAGAATAACGGAACTGGGAAACTGGGTTTCATCCCGACTGGAACTCATCAGTGCAGTGCAGCCAATCTCAGCCCTACCGCTCAGTGTCACGGCAGCCTTATGAAGTCAAGCGTGAGCCGATATAAAAGTGCGACGTTACAACACAAAGTGAAATGAACACCAACAACAACAATACAACTCGATAAAGAACAGACGCAGTCCTGATATTGTGCTGTGCTCTCCAAACCGATATATACCTGAAGTGTGACATCTTCCCTACGTCGTTAACGGTTTAGCTTATTCTGTCACCAATTCCACGTCGATTGTGCTGTTAGGAAAGTTCGGAAAAGCTGAGCGAAGGAAACGCGACCCCGAAACCCTCAAGCGCGGACAGCAGTGACTCGCAACTTGGAGCCCGTCAAATGTTCCCCCGACGGAAGAAGCCGAATGAATGTTGCTCCGGCGGGCTGCCCCGGGGTTCCGCCGCAGGTTTCTTAAGCGGCGATGGACAATTGTCCTCTCGGAAGCGTGGCAATGGCCAGGGCTTAATTTCTCGCCGAATATTTCTACTGCGTGGCTGGTGAGATCGGCTGAAGCGCGGCACGTGACCAACAGGAGCCACGGGGCAGGTCGCGAGAGGCACACGTGATGCGCTCTGCCGCTGTGCAGAAATATTGCAACGGGGTCACAGACCCCGGACAGACTCGGGGAGGAAATTAAAGCTCCGCTTTGGGCCTAATCTTAACCCTCGGTTTGCTCTTGCCAAGGAATGTAACGTACAATGAGTTTACAAACATTCGTCGTCAGGGTTCAGGTGCAAATGGCCCAGATACATTTTGCAATTTCTGGGCCGATGTCGGGGGCGGGAGCAGTTGGGTGCTGAACGGCGAGCGGGCGACTCGCGGTCACAAAGTGGCGATTTCAAGTCGCAGTCGTGGGGGAGGGGGGGGGGTAAACTCGGCCAATCATCCCGCCGGGGTCGATAAAATGAGCACCACTTAGCGTGGGGAATCTCAACGGTGGTTGTTCTAAGGGAGATGCTCGAGGGGTTTCTACCGGATGACGAGCTGTAAACGAGAGACGAAGCCCGCTGAATGGAGTCCGGAAACCGCTTTTCCTTGGCCGTTTTAAAACGCTGTAGATAATCGGTCATCTTGTACAACTGCAATAACAGATATAAAAAAAACACAAACACATACTCGTGGCAAAAATACTGTAAACCTTTCCAACGTAAGCATCCGTTTAAGAAAGAGAACGTAAACGCAGCCTGGCATGACAATAACGAGATGAGACAACTTCATAGCTGGCCAAACTCGATCAACAAATGCATGAATTGCGTCAGCGCGCTGTGGTGGGCATCGTGGAAACGCCGATAAGAGTGCCGAGATGTGAATCTGTGCTTTTGTTAACGTTTTTTTTATTTGTCGCATGGGAATGATTTTTGTTTTCATTGGGGTGGTAATAAAGCTGTGGGGAAGAGGGCCATCCTTTGTCCTAATATATTTTATTTCGTTAATGTTAGTGACTTATTCTTGGTTCTTTCGGTAAAGTCACGTAGAAGAGAACCAAGAATATGAATCCCTGCAGTCACGAAAGCTTTAAATCGAAATGTTAGTGACTTGCTTCGCTTTCCTGTACTTTGCACTCCGATTGTGTTTTTGTGCTGTTTGTTGTAACTTGCTGACCTGCCCCTACTGGACATGCGTGAAAAAGAGCTTCCTAGCTCATCGGATTCTTCCAGTCTAAATATTAAAAATTCTGATCCCACGTTAAGTGGTAAAGGTGGCCCATGGTGGCTTTTACTTTATTCTCCGGATTATAAGACGCACCTTTTCCCCTGTAGCGAAAGTTGGCAATGCACATTAGAACCCAGTAGGTGTGTGTGTGCGCGGCCAACACCCGTGACAATTACTTGCACCGGTCCTGTGCCTCTCCTAGGTCGACTCAGCCTCAACTGAGTACCTGGAGTGATGTGTAAACATCCCCGGGCGTGGTGCTGGCCACCCACTCCCTCGTGTGCCGTGCCGGCCTTCGTAGGTGCTCGCTAACGGCACTCATCCCCTCCACTCTATTACGACTATACGGGGAATCTAAGTATTTGCTCGTGTGACCAGGTCGGTATCACTTTACTGACACCGTGTGCGAGTGTGGGGCGCGTCTTTATTCCCGGGTCGTTTTATAATGTGGAGAATACGGTGATGGAGGAGGGCTCAGATGTATCCCCCTCCCCCAACTGTTCGAAGGTTACGGGAGGCAAACTGCCCCCCTTAACCCACGACCTCGGTTACCCCACCCCAATGGACAGAGAGAGTCTCAGAACATACACCACTTTGATCCACACGCACGCACACACGTGGCACAAACACACACGTACGTGCAAACACGATCACACACATGACTCACATGGAGGAGACACCACAACATCTCACGTCCACGACACGCACTATGAATGTGGAAGTTACTCAGTGGAATCATTTTTTTTGTTCACAATTGAATGTTTTTTTCCATTCAAGGTTTTTTTTTGTCGTCGTTTCCCCGATTCATTTTTTCGTTGATCCTCGTTCCGACGCGTCGCCGCTCTTCTTCTGTCGGTCGCTCCTCTGTCGGAGCAGCGGTTATCGTGGGAAGCATTGGGGAGGGGGGGGAGTGAGTTGGGGGGGGGGGGG
>CM025649.2:4370328-4406389 GCA_014621495.2 Entosphenus tridentatus
TGTGGAAAATGTCAGCTCGATTGGATCACGGGAAGTGGGTTAAAAACGACCGAAAGATTTGCACGGTCGTAAGCAAGCACGCAAGTGAACTTAATATAAAGGATTTAAAAATACTTCAATTGATCAAATTGAGATTCTTACTTCCATTTATACGCGTTTTAGATATCGATTGAAGTTCGTTTGAACTTTCACATGGGGCATATTCTGGCCTTGAGGGGTATGGTCTGGCCCAGTCTAGTTTAAACCCCCGGGTATAGTTTAGCCTAGGACACTTTAATCGGGGCAGGGGTTATTTTAGCCTGTTACACCGGGAGTCGAGGCTAAAGGCGGAGCGACAGGCAGACGAGGGAGGGTACGTGCTCCGTGGAGATGGAGCGGCCGCGTGGATCGACCACGACAGCTTGGGGAGGACTTCATTAGGCAGTGGATAGATAATGGCTGAACTGGAATAAGAGCCGGGACGATTGAGTCGATTGAAGGACTAAACGTTGTAATCGACTACTTTTTTGTGGTTGATTACTCCTCGCCTATTTAAAATTATCCCCTTTACGGGACACAACGTAAATTGAAATGTATTTAGCTCTGACATTCAAAACGAATGATTGATAATTCACTGGTCAACAAATTTTTTATTTTCTGGCCTGGACTTTTGCAGCTGTTTTAGACTAATTTCAGGGTGCTGATTCCAAATCTGATCTCAGATTTGCTCTATCACATCTCATTTTTATGCTATCGGCATACCCCATTTTCATTGATTTTACCCGAAATTAACTCTGTCACTTATGATTGCAAGTTGTTGCGAGTCAGTGACTGCTTTAGTGTTAAAATATGGTGCTGTATTTTTAGGATAGTGTGTTTATAATATCATTTTATGTAGATATCCACATTTATTTAATATTTTTCTTCTGCAGTTTTTATTGAAAATGCAATATTTGATATCTCAAAAACCTGATGCGATAGACAAAAACTGATGGCAGATTTGGAATCAGCACCCCAAAACTACCTTAAAACCGTTAGAATACCTTATGCCAGAAAAAGTGTGTTGAACCGGTGTTATCTAATTATTATTTACACCCCCGCGCCCGAACGCTGATTTGGTACATTCCAATGCAAGCCAATCACAATCCTTCTTACAACCCCCCCTCCGTGTGTACGAGGAATGGTAGAGTCCCCCGTCAGGCCCCGCCCTGCGCGCTGATTGGTCGGTTCGTACCCCGCGTCGGTTTTTCCGCTTTTAAAAAAAAATTTCCCCTCAAGTTCACGAAATCCCAAACTCGACGGTAAAACATCCCCAAATCTATCGATAAAACCATTAAACCAGCGCGACTTCAGCTTCAAACTCCGCGGCGCAGACGCACGGGTAAGAATCTCCCTTTTGCGCGGTGTTTTTTTAATGTTTGCCGGCCTCTATCGATCACTGCAGCGCCTCGGACGAGCGAACGGCGTTCCGAGGGACGTCAACGAAGGGAGACGGAGCGGTGAAATCTGGCGGATCGTCGTCTCGTACGTGGTGAAGTATGGGTCAGCAAGCCACTGTAACAGTGAACGGCGTGGGGATGCCTTCATCCAGCAGTGGATTAATCGCGGTTAACGATCGGCGATCAATGCATAGTAATATACGTTAACGCGTAGGCTTTAGCGAGCAATTTTAATCGAGTGGTTTGGGTTAGATCGCGTAAGTATAAATGTGTCGTAACCTTGTTGGTTCTTTCGGTAAAGTAACGTAGAAGGGAAATAATAAAAATAAAACATAATAAAATAAAACATAATAAATTAATAAGAATAAAATACAATTCTCAGGACGTTTCGGCCACAACGCAAGCAGCCGTCCTCAGTTGAAGAACAGGGCTGTCGGAAAGACAGCGTCCCAATGAACACCACCAAGCTTGGCAGCGTATATTTAAGCTGGGTTAGAGGAGGAGAGAGCCTTGACAAATGAGTTTACAATATCAACAGAGGGATTTAGCATATTTATGGGAAATGCAGATATGGGATTAGTCACTACTTGTGGAATGTGTAGGTGGTGGGGGGGGGGGGTCTCAAAGTCATATTATGCTCGTGTATTTAGGATTAGCAGTGATAAAGGGAGGAAGTAGGATTAGCAGTAATAAAGGGAGGGACATTTTTATAGTAAGGAGCTGCAGCAGCCAAACCACCACGTAAAAAAAAATATAAGCTACATCAATATCATCAATATATTCAATATACTCTCCAATAATCTGAGCTACCAACAGTAACCATCCACCACCCACTAACATTTGTCACTTAAACAGAACGTGATAGTTAGTGGGGCTGACGTGTTAACTAATTGTCACGTTTTGTGTACGTGACACATCTTAGTTGTGCGACACATTTACACATCTAACCTCAAAACCTTTATTTCGAGTGATATATAATGCAGTTCTCTTTACGCCATTGACCAGAGTGGTGAAGTATGATAACATGAACCTCACCACGGCTTTCATGGCGTGGGGGTTAGCTGACAACAACCATGCGTTTACAGGGAGGCCTTCATCCAGCAGTTGATTGACAAAAATGCTGTTACGTACTGTCGTGACAAGTGTATTGGATTGTTGTGTTTAGAATCGGAGCTGGGTAATGAAAGATCATCTAATCGAGAAGCAAGCTTTTCAGTCTTGTACACATGAGTTTGAGTCCCAGCCAGGGTCAACAAAACCATCATTATCGCTATCAGCTCTCCTCCAGGATCAATAAAAGAGACAAATCGATCAGACTGCACCACTTTTTTTTTCGGGGCATACCGATTCAGAATTCTCAGAAGTCCCCAACTCTTATTATCCAGTATATCTCTCTGGTCTTTCTATGTGATTTGAAGGGGGGCCATTGCCCGAAACGTCGTCTGTAATATACTTTTCCTTTTAAGGCTGCAGTGTTGTTGACAAACGTGTTGAGATGTTTTATTGTTTGTGCTTGTGCACCACTGCCAACGCAGCATCGCCAAGTAATGCTGTCAGTTATCGTTAAGTTCACAAAACATCACGCATCGAACCGCGTGTGGAAGGAGAGTCGATTGCATTCGCTGACTTTGCCGCATGTCTTGTGGAAATGTTTCACGTGACCCCACCAGCCACCAGAGGCCACTAAAGTATCCACAAAGTGAACAAAATCGGTTATTCAATCGCGACCCACAGTATTGGACACCTGATCAGGCTAAGAGTAAATAGTTGGCTTGTATAGAACAGGAGTTCGCAACCAAAGTAACAGGAAGAGACATTTTTTAATTCTGTAAAAAATAGCCGTATGTGGTTCTGGAGCCACAGGTTGTCGACCCCTGGGATAGAACAACCAACAACGAACTGGCCACGGAGACTTGTGTGTTTTTGTTTTCCTGTATTGGGAGAAACTAGTTTCAAAAAGGGCTTCCCTCTGATCAGTACACATTGATCTCAACCCTTCAACTCTCCGGGGTATACTCTTAAATAAGTGCACAACTTTATCTGTAATGAACGCTGCACTTTCCATCATGAACGAGGGAGGCGCAGGGATAAACGTTCGATTACGTTGGAATCGATCTGCAGACGGCGGTCTTCTCGCACGGCCAGCTCTGTGTCGCCTTATCTCGATCCCGTAATCTCAACCAGGTGAAAGTCCGCATCGAACCGAACCCCCAGCAAGGCCATCTACTTAACGACGAGAGAAAATTCACACGAAATGTCGTTTTCAATTAAGTCTTCCAGGTGTAAAATTATATAAGCTTTTAATGAAGAAATACAATTATCTAATTCAAAACATAATACAATTCAAAGATGTTTCATTTTAAAACTTCAAAACGGAGCATCGGGTGCTTGCGTGAATGCGTCGTTCGTGTGCAACTTTTTTGTGACTTTCCCGGCCGAAGGCTGTAAATGGTTGTGAGGGGCTCCACAGGCGCCCCTGCGCCCCCGAACAACCCCTCGTATACAATGAGTACCAATTTCTGGGAAGGCCAAAGTGGTTTCTTTATGGTGCGTCTTGTCCCTGTCATAGGAATGTAGAATTTCAACCACTGGCTCAGGGCTGTAAAAGAGAAATTATCACTTTACCAATCCTCATTTGAGCATTTTGTGGTGTTGAGGTGGCCAGGAGATAGCAATGCAGCAATGGATGCTTGACTATCTGTGCAGGCCCTTCTAGTGTTATCGCCTCCTATGATGCGGTGGGTTTTCTCCAGGCACTCCGGCTTGCTCCCACGTGAAGCAAAACGCATTAATGGGATTGTCCAAACATCCCCAAAGTAGCGAACCAAAATAAGTAAAAATTTTAAAGGTTGCTAACAGCTGCATTCTTGTGAATCAACCAGGGCTGCAGTGCTGCTCTCACACCTCACTGCCCCGGGTCTCGCAGCTGGAGCGACACGCGGGGGGACGACGCCATGACGGCCCAGGATGACTACGACGAGCTGCTCCGTCTCTACGAGCTCAGGGAGACCATCGGCTCAGGCAAGGCGACTGCTCCCCGTGCTGCCTTTCTGCTCTTCCTGGCATTTTCCCCATTCGTACGGGGCCTGCCTTCCTCGTCCTATTCCCCCACTCATTCCTGTCCTAGGCCATTTCCACTTTGACTCGAGGCCTTCATATACTGGTTTACCACTTCCCACGCATGTGAGGTTTGCCTTCCTGGTTCTCTTGCTCATTCAGGAGTGCCACAGTGTTGAGATGTTAACTACCTTGCCTGGTATACAGGAGGTCGTGGGTTCAATCCCGCCCCTGATGCCTGTATATTTGGAGTTTGCGTGTCCTCTCTCCTTGTGGTTGTGTGATTTTACTCCGGGTCCTCTGGTTTTTCCTTCCACATTTAGAACAATGCGTATTAAGCTACTATAAATTTCCACACGATAGACCACTTTATTGAGCTATCATTTGTGGTCAGGTCGTTTCTGAAAAAGAGCTATACAGCTCAGTGGGCCTTACCTGGTAAAATAAAAAAAATTGAAATGTTTAGTCATTTATTCCAGTCCTGGGCTACTCCGCACCCACTCAACAGTCTTTCATATCCTGGTTCACCATTTGCATCCACCTCTTTCGAAGCCTGCATCTCACTCTCCACCCTGGTGCTTCCATGTTCATCACCTTTCTTCCCATGTGCTATTCCTGCAACAACCTTGCGCCCATCTACCCTTCCGCATCTTTTACTCACCTGCCGTCCTCCCTGTGTCTCCCGTACCAGCTACCGAGGCTAACTTAATGATGGAATGATTCACACTCCCTGTGAGTCTATGAATCGCCACAATTCGGGATCACGGTTTGGGGTCACGGATAAGCACTTTTTTGGTACATTTTCACGAATCTTCACGTTGTTTTTGCCCCCCTCTCCTGCTCACCCCTCTACCCAGGTGGGTTTGCCAAGGTTAAAGTCGCGCGTCACTTGCTCACGGGGGAGAAGGTGGCCATCAAAATCATGGACAAGGCTGAGCTTGGGGTATGTGCGTGTGTGTGTGTGTTTTACTCTGCACTCAACACACCAGCGCTGTCCCTGAGAGTCATGCAATTGCATTCAACAACACTTGTTCAGTTTAAGTGGCGATGTAATGGTTAGCCTGCTGTACCACGATCTGTGCGCCCTTCGTTTTGATTCCTGGCCATACACGTCGGTGGTAATTGCAATCCCAACCAGGCCTGGGACTCCTGTAGGTCAACTCAGCTGTAATTGAGTACCAGCTGTTATGTGTCAACTTCAGCCCTGTGGAGATAAAGGTGACTGGCCATGAGTGATTATGGCTATAATATTCTTTTTGTGTGCAATCCTGACCATAATCTGGGTTCGCTAACAGTGCTTGCCCCTCGTGTCTATCATACAAAATGCATGTTTAGGGTTAGTGTGTGTGAGCAAGATTGGCGTAGTGGTTCATGCGCTGTGCTACTGCGCGTTTTCAGTTATCACCCATGGGTAAAATTAGCGGCAACTGAACCGAGCTTGTCCTGGGCCTCTCGTAGGTCGACTCAGCCTTAAATGAGTATCTGGTGGAGTGCACAAACAGCACTGTGAAGACAAAGGTGGCTGGCCGTTGTAGTGGCCACTTTCTCGTGTAAGGTGGAAACTTCAACAGGTGCTTCTGAACAGCACTTGCCCCCCACAGTCTGTAAGACTGCATGAGCAATCTGTGGGTGTGTGTGTGTGTGTGCAGGATGATTTGCCACGAGTGAAGACCGAGATAGAAGCCATGAAGAGCCTGAGCCACCAGCACGTGTGTCGTCTCTACCAGGTGATCGAGACAAAGACGAAAATCTTCATGGTGCTGGAGGTGAGAAACAGTCACCAGTAGTGAGTCACTGCCCACGTCCCTTTTCCAGAGAGAGTCTATTACTGATGATAATATTATAATATCCTAATTACCTCGGGGCTACAGTAAATAATGACAGCTTAAACCCCCGCCTCTGACTCCACACGCCACCCCCCCCTGCATCCCTCCTCCCTTGCTCTTACCCTATATAATCGCTTGTCACATACAGCTCTCTCTGCCCACTACAGTAAAACATTTTTTGCTGGGGTTGTCCCACCTGATAACGGAAGCTTGTGTTGCCTCCGAAACGTCGTGATTTAGTTATTTTTATTTTATTTTCACCTACGTGACTTTACCGAAAGAACCAAAGAGGATGGATCCTTGCAGTCACGAAAACTTCAAATCTAGGATGATAATGCCCTTCGCTTTCCCAGGAAAGCCTCACTGAATGTCAAGGCTCTGTTGGCAGGAGAGTGTGTTACATTGGGACGTTTGGCCAAATACATTAATGAGTGTTTGGCTTTGTGTGAGAAAAAGCCAGATAACCTATAGCTATCTCAGCGAATGATGTAAAGAGGCTTGGTAAAGTATTTTGCCCGTAGCTTCGCCATGCGCAGAATTGCCAGAGAGTCTCACGTCGTGTGCCTGTCCCACAGTACTGCCCGGGCGGGGAGCTATTCGATTACATCATCGCGCGGGACCGCCTGCCCGAGGAGGAGGCACGTGTCTTCTTCCGGCAGATCGTGTCGGCCATCGCCTACGTCCACAGCCAGGGATTCGCACACCGTGACCTCAAGCCGGTGAGAGGCACACGAGGCTGTGTTCACTGGCCGCCTTAGTCCATCCGTCCATCCTTCTGTCTCTGTCTTTCTGTTCCTCATTCCGTGTCTTTCTGTTGCTGTCTCCATCGCCTTTATTTTCCTTCTGCGTCCATTCTTCTTTGCTTGTGTCCTGCGGTATGGTCCTTCCATTCCACTGTGCCGTCCGCCAGTTTCTATGTCCTTCCTGTCCTTTTTTGCACCCTTGGAAGTGAGCTGGTTCCATCTCTAAGTTGTAATAATTATAATATGAATAAACTTTATATTCATCGTTCTGTCCTTTTCGCTCTACATCGCTCTTTAATCACTCTTCCGCACGCAAGTGCATGGTCTTCCTAATTAGGCCGCTTGTTTCCCAGTGGGCATCTTTAACTTTTAAAGATTCCTGCAGTGGTGCGTGGTGAAAGCTTGACAGAAGAATGCTCAACACGCAGCCCGACCTGAAAGACCACGCTTGGATCACGAGTGGCCATGGAAATAACAACGTGTGAGGTTCACTCTCCCGCTTCGTAACTGCTGGACATCCGTGAAAAAGAGCTTCATAGCTCATTGGATTCCTCCAGGATGAATAAAGGTTCTGATTATCTGACTGTGACTCCTTCTGCAGGAGAACCTCCTCATCGATGAGAACCACAACCTCAAGCTCATCGATTTCGGGCTCTGTGCTCGTCCCAAGGTGGGGGGGGGGAGGATACGTGGTGGGATGGGTAGGGGTCTCTTTATAGTGACGCGGTGGTTGTGTTGTTAATGTCTGTGTGCCGGGAGTGGTTGTGTCTTTCTAGTTGTGCGGTTGTGGCACTGTTTTAGTGTGATATCTGTAAAGCGCTTGTGTGGTTGTGGATCTTTGTTGTTGTTAGCTTGTGTTGTTTGTGCCTGTATAGAGTGGTGGGGTGCATTTGATGTTGGCGTGGTTGTGTTCCGGTATATTAGTGGTGGTGCGGTTGTGTCTGTGCTGGTGGTGTATAACAGTGGAGCGGTTGTGAGTGTTGGCCCGTGTGGCAACGTGTCCGTGTGTTGACACCAAGTTTAAAGCGTACGCTGCTGCGCTGGTGGAATGGCTGTGCTGACATTGTGCGTTGCGGTTGCAGGGCGGGCTGGATTGCCACCTGGAGACCTGTTGTGGCAGCCCGGCGTACGCTGCACCAGAGCTCATCCAGGGAAAACCCTACTGTGGCTCGGAGGTACGAAACACGTGCACAACGATTTATGTTTCCTGGATTTTTCTGTTTGCTCGTAGTCACTTTAAGATGTTTCTTGTTCATGTTTTTGTTTGTTGCGGTTGAGCCCGATTCAAGAGCCGAATGGCTCACGGCTATACGAAATAAATGAAACTGAAAACTGAAACGTCTCCCCCTTTCACGTCGTGTCACAAATACAGTGCAGTCTGTTCTCCTGTAACGCGGTAGTTGCGTTCCTCAAGAACACCGCGTTGTGGAAAAATCGAGTTATAAATAGTATATTATATAGGCTAAAGCACAGTCCGCGATAATGCGTGAGATGCGTGCGCAGGCTGAACAATGATTGAGGCGTGTGGGCAGCATCTAGAAGCATCCAGCAGCATCCCACTGCCTTGTGTGATGCTACACCGAGGCAGCCGTACAACCGCTTATTCGTACTCGCGCGACATAGTCCTGTGCACTCAACTGCGTTTATATCCAATTTGCATTATGAAAACACGCGCCGTTATAGGAGAACAGACTGTACGCCGTCGCGTTATTAATACCGCTACCCAATTTGCGTTGCCTCAACCCACACGTCACATGACAACGTCACCCGTCCTTTCTCGCAATGGTCGCTTCGGCCATCGCCTCCACCTAGCCTAGGGGTGTGGGGAACCTTTTTTCTGCCAAGGGCCATTTGGGTATTTGTAACATCATTCGCGGGCCATACAAAATTATCAACTTACAAATTAGCCTGTTATATTTGGTCAAACATTTAATTAACTCACCCCTAATGTGATGGCTGGAACTGCTTCTCTTTGGTGAGGCATGTGATGTTAGCTGGCTATTGATGATGTTGCTACTCGCAACTGCTTTTCCAGGTTTGCTCCTAGATTTATTGAATTTCGAGTCCCGCCTGCGGTTGCCTTGGCAGGGCCACACCAAATGATTTCGCGGGCCTCATTCGGCCCGCGGGCCGGACGTTCCCCACCCCTGTGACCTAGCCGGTACACGAACTACTTTGCGTCGCGCGTAAAGCAATGTATCATACTGTAGAGTACAATATATTATATATGTACAGTATTTTGGTGATTTTATATCGTGTACTGTTTCTTATTGTATCCTATATAATTTGTGTTAAAGTTTGCTGCTGAACATGAGTGTTGAGTACAGTATTTTAAATAATTTAATGTAAAGTGGGTGCGTCTAACATTAAGATGCGTGCATTAACACAGCTTCACCGTATCCTCCGTTGTCGGTGCTCGCGAACAGCACTTGCCCCAACATCTGTTAAGGCTTTCTGGGGGATCTTTGTCTCGCGCGTTTATGTGTGCGTCGTACAGGCTGACCTGTGGAGCATGGGTGTTCTGCTCTACGCCCTCCTCTGTGGCTTCCTCCCGTTTGATGATGACAACGTGATGGCATTGTATCGCAAGATCCAGGTGTGTGTGGCTCTCTGATATTTTTTTTTTACGATTTTTATTTTAACTGGGAAGGCCTGAACTCTATAGCTTTTTCAGAAGCGACCCAGCCACAAATGGTAGCTCAACGGAGTGGCTAATTACGTGGAAATGTATATCAGCCAATGACTCTATATGCACATTTATTAATGTGGAGGGAAACAACCGGAGGACCAGAAAAAAATTGCACACGACCATGGGGAGAACATGTAACTTCCAAATATACAGGTGTCAGGATCGGGATCGAACCCACGACCTCCTGTATACCAGGTGAGGTAGTTAACATCTCACCATCATGGCGCCTGATAAGAAAACTAAAATATTATCACAGTTGCTGAGCACAGGCCCAAAGGCTCTAAAAGCCAAGTAGCCAGCAACAAACAGCACAAATAAAGTTGTAATAGATGAGAGCTGATACGTTAGCAAGGACGCGGACTTGAAAGGCATCTATCTTTTAAAACATCTGAATAAATCTTTAGTGGTATGAAAATGATGGCGACGATGATGATGTTTGTTAACGTGAGAAACTTGGTTTCCTTTGTTCAGAGGGGGAAGTACGAGATTCCAAAGTGGCTGTCTCGCGAGAGCGTTACACTCCTCGACCAGCTGCTCCAGGTGAGTGCTCGCTACACTCCTAGACCAACTCCTGCAGGTGAAGGTTTGTGTGAGCTGCTGTGGGATGCCCTTACGGTGTGGCCATGCTCATCGATAATGTGTTAAGTTTAACACATAGGTTTTCGCGACCAGTAATATAACACTGGTCAACAAAAAAATAAAAAATTCTGGCCTGGACTTTTGCAGCTGTTTTAGACTAATTTCAGGGTGCTGATTCGAAATCTGATCTCAGATTTGCTCTATCACATCTCATTTTATGCTATCGGCATATCCCATTTTAATTGATTTTACCCAAAATTAACTCTGTCACTTATGATTGCAAGTTGTTGCGAGTCAGTGACTGCTTTAGTGTTAAAATATGGTGCTGTATTTTTAGGATAGTGTGTTTATAATAAAATTTTATGTAGATATGCACATTTATTTAATACTTTTCTTCTGCAGTTTTTATTTAAAATGCAATATTTTATATCTCAAAAACCTGATGTGATAGACAAAACTGCCAGATTTGGAATCAGCACCCCAAAATTACCTTATAACCGTTGGAATACCTTATGCCAGAAAAAGTGTGTTGACAGTGTAATCATTGTGGATGTTTGAGTTGTTAACCCGCGGCTTCGTTTGTTAAGTAAGCCAGTAAGCAAGAGTGCCACTGTGTGTGTGTGCGTACATGCTTAAATGTATGCACGTGTGTGCGTTGCTGTTTGGGCGGTTGTGCATACATGTGCGTGAATGTATGAAAGTGAGCGCGTGCGTGCATATGAGTGAATGTGAGGTGGGGCGGTGGTTAGTAGACTGCGGTACAAACCGGTCTAATATCACTGGTGATTCTGGCAACTTGAGTTTTTCTTTCTAGCCATGGCTAATATTAGTGCTGATTATCTGAACCGCTCTGAAGTTGACTCGGCCTTAAATGATTACCTGTTGCTGTGCGTGTAAACATCAGCATTAAGGAGACAAAAGTGGCCGGCTTTGGTGCTGGCCACGTCACCCCTTCTGCGCCGTTCCAGCCTTAGTAGGTGCTTGCTGACAGCGCTTGTCCCCCAGCTGTCTGTATGACTGCATGTGGGGGATCTTTGTATTTTGCTGTTCCGCGTGTGTGATCACATAGGTGGACCCGACGCGTCGCTTGGCCGTGAGACATCTCCTAGGTCACCCGTGGCTGATGAGCGGCTATGGCTGTCCCGTAGAGTGGCACAGCAAGTTCCCGGTAACTCCCGTCCACACGCTCTCTCTCGCGCTCTCGATAAGATATTAATTCATTGATCCATCAGGCTATTGACGTCACCTTTCGATTATGGGAAAGCAGTGCCCTCTACTGTGAGCCATTCGCTAACACGGTCGGTCTTGTCCTGCTTTGCCAGAGATCTGGATGGACACTTCGTTTCGTGACGTGACAGTCATATCACGATCACGATAAAATTGTGAACATTTTTAATTTTTTAACTGGACAATAACAAAAAACGCCGTAAACGTTGGAGTTATCCTCGCAGTGGTCCGTTCAAGCGACGCCGCTTCGTGCTTTGTGCTTATGCCAGCTGCTTCACGTGGACGAGGACTGCGTGACGGAACTCGCCGTCTTCGGAAAGAAGTCCAAGCAGCGGACGGCAGAGCTGGTCTCGGAGGTGCGCCCATCGGGTGACGGTGGCAGTGGTTTAGGCTGAAACATCGGTTCATTGAAAGTAATAAATTGTGCACACATTTTGATGCAGGTATCCTAGACCATTGCATGTCCCCAAGCGGCTTACGTTTGGTCGGATAGAGAGGGCTAAACGAGAGGAGATTCGATGATGCGTTGTTGACTGGCACCGGCGGTGTTAAGATTTGTTTCTGTGGAGGAGACTCGTAAAAGACGCTACTGGGCAGTTGTAGGCAACTGCAGAGGAATTGTGCTTAGAACAATGCAGAGCACCAGGTAGTTAAAACACAGCGGGTGGGGATCACAGGTGGTGCACCGTCCAATCACCTCAGTCAACCCATAACACCTGGGTTTGTCCCGTGACCACATGCCAGTGAGCCTTCAACATTTCATGTGGCCGATGCACAAGTGCACCTAGCCTGGCACAAGAGCTGTGGACACATCACTTCCAATTAGTTGGAAACATTGCAGCTGTTTATAGGTAGTAGGTGTATGTCTTTGTTTTTGCAGTTTCGTTTATGAACAGCACTTGCCCCAACAGTCTGTTAAGGCTATATGGGGGATGTTTTGTCTCTGTTGCAGTGGCGCTACGACGAGTTCACAGCCTGCTACCTGCTGCTGCTCGCCAAGAAGGCGTTGGGTCGCCCCGTGCGTCTGCTGCCCCCGGGTGTCACCGCCCCCCGCTCCTGCCCCCGCGTGCGCGTCGCCTCTACGCCACACGCACGCGCCAACAAGGTGCGCTCGCACGCACGCCGACTAGCACGCTTGCATGCGCTTGTACGCCCGGGGTGGCGAGATGTTAACCGCCTGGTATACGGGATCGCGTGGGTT
The DNA here is from genome assembly GCA_014621495.2 of Entosphenus tridentatus. Taxonomy (NCBI): domain Eukaryota; kingdom Metazoa; phylum Chordata; class Hyperoartia; order Petromyzontiformes; family Petromyzontidae; genus Entosphenus; species Entosphenus tridentatus. The sequence continues at coordinate 4,383,069 of CM025649.2, forward strand.
TGATCCCGACCCTGACACCTGCTGTATATTTGGAGTTTGCGGTGTCTCACTCCCTGTGGTCGCGTGGATTTTTCTCCGGGCTCTCTGGTTTTTCCCTCCACATTTAGAATCAACATCGTGCGTTTTGAGTATATGGCTGCTATGCATTTCCACAAGATAAGCTACTTTGTTGAGCTATCATTTGTGGCCCGGTCACTTCTAAAAATAGCTATAGAGCTCCGATTAGCACCTCTGATTAGCACGGTTGGCCTCATACGGTGTGACAAAAAGTTCAACGTAGATATATAGTCTTTGGTTCTTTCGGTAAAGTCACGTAGGTGAAAATAACTCAATTAAATCACGAAGTTTTTTTTTTTTCACCAACGTGACTTTACCGAAAAAAACAAAGAGTATGGATCCTTGCAGTTACGAAAACTTCAAATCTAGAAGGAATAGGTATATAGCTTAGTCGGCCTTATCTGTTAAAAATAAACATTGTTTAGGTCGTTTTAAAAATAGTTTTTCCATAGTATGTACTCAAACATACTTGCAAACATGATCTCACACTGGTGCTTATTTCCTTAGATCATTTCTGTATCGTTGCATGTGTGTGTGTGTGTGGTGCATAATTGATTGTGTGTGCGTATTGTGCGATGATTATTTTTTAATCTGTTATCGTCATTGTAATAGAACGCTGACACATCAAGCGTATTGAGTGCGCGGGACGTACCGTCATTTCATCGTCATTGTCTTCCTTGTCGTCATCACCGTCATAGTCTTATCGGTCTTTACTGTCCCGCAGTCAAGAAAGGCGCTGGCGTTCATGGCACCACCTGGCGGAGGGGGCGAGCAGGGAGCAGACGATGTGGAGCAGGAGGATGAGGACGCGCCGTACGTGTTTGGCTCCATGGACTTTGACGACACCGACTCTTACTTTGACGACTGCCCCTTCCGAAGGGAGAGGCATTGCTCAGGCCGACCGCCGGTATGGATGTGCGCGCGTGCGTACACGCACACACACATGTATTCGCACGCAAACACGCGCACGTATAGAGACAAAGATCTCCACGACCACACTGTTGGGGCAAGTGTTGCTAACAAGTAGCACCTATGAAGGCCGGCACGGCACACGACGGGATGGGTGGCCAGCACCACCCCCGGCCGTCTTTGTCTCCCCAATGGCAATGTTTACAACACCATGCCAGATACTAATTTGAGTCGACCTAGGGAGGCCCAGGGCTGATTCAGATCATTCTCACTGGTGTTAGCCGTGAGCGAACTGGGGTCGCCGGGTTTGTGGTAAATCGTGCAAACCACAAAACTACAACAGATGGATCAGGCAATGCTTTTCAAAATACGTTTGTCTTCGGCATCATTTAATAATAGGTCCTGCCCTCCCAGTCTTCAACCTGCACTGACCAGTGTGGTGAAGTATGTAAAAAAAAAAACAGTGACCGGCATGGATTTGTCAAGCCTTCATTTAGATTTCCCATTGACACCTCAGAGCCACCGTTCTCGTTGACCTGTGACCTCCCCCATGCATCCTTCTTAGGCCAAGAAGCCCCGACCCAAATCCGAGACGACGGAGTACGACGTGGCACAACCGCGGCGGGCGCGACCCACCGCCCCGGCAGCGGCGACGAGGCCTGGCGACAAGGAGAACGTTCCCCACGGCCGCCCTCCCAAACCCAGCACCTCCTCCTCATCGTCATCCTCCTCTACGTCGTCTCTTTCCTCTGCATCATCGCCACTCAAACGCAAAACGCCTGGTGGGAACGGGAATGCCGCCACTCCGCGGTCGACGCCGGCGCAGGCCAGGACGCCCTCCACGCTCGTCGCCCTCACGCCGGGTTCCCCGACGTGCCGGGCCGGTGCCGTAGCTGAATCGGACTCGGAGAGGAAAGCGGTGGCGAGGACTCCGGCATGGGTGAAGGAGGTGGTGGCGTCGTGGCAAGCACCGCAGGGTACGAACGCAGCCGACGGCGCCGAGTTGGTGAAGAGTTCGTGGCCGAGCCGTGCTCGTTATGTTGAAAACCAATTTCTTTGGAGCTGCTTTTTGCGTTTAGTTTGTTGTCCTTTTCCCGCACCTCAGATTAGCACGGTTGACTGTATGGTGCGAACAAAGTTTAAATTACAAACGTACATACGCGGCACGGCTCTTAGCAAGCGGTGGCAAAAGCCGGGCTGACTTGCAGGTAGAGATGGCACTGTGCTACGTGGTGTGCTGGGAAAGCTGGAGACATTTCAGAAAGGCTTGGGCACTTGCTGATTGATTGACTATTATATTCTTTGTCATGCTGGTTTGTTCAGGAAAGTCTCTCGGAGGACTCGAGACTTTTTTTCAGGTGGTTCCTGCCAAGTCGCCTGGTATACAGGAGGTCCATAGATTCGATCCCGATCCTGATGCCTGCTGTATTTTTGGAGTGGAATCAAAGTACATTTAGAGTATTTGGCTGCTATAAATTTCCACGAGATCAGCCACTTCGTTGAGCTACCATTTGTGGACAGGTGGCTTCTGAATAAGAGCTAGATAGCTCAGTGGGCCTTACTTGGTAAAATAATAATAATGATTTAAAGCTTTCGTGACTGCAGGGATTCATATTCTTGGTTCTTTCGGTAAAGTCACGTAGAAGGGAAACAATAAAATAATAAAAATATAAAACAATACAATTCTCACGACGTTTTGACTGCAACACAAGCAATCATCATCAGGTGTGAAAAACACAGCAAGCCTCTGCACAGCCACTTTTTTCAAATTTTCTTGCTGTGTTTTTCACACCTGATGATGATTGCTTGTGTTGCAGTCGAAACGTCGTGAGAATTGTATTGTTTTACATTTTTATTATTTAATTGTTTCCCTTGTACGTGACTTTACCGAAAGAACCAAGAATATAAAATAATCATAGTTTTATTTTTTCTCCGTCGCGGGTGATGATTGCTGTGGGATATTCTAATCGAGTCGTCCGAGGGTTATTTGCTGAATTTAGACCATGCGGCCGAATGACGTCACGGGATCGTTGTCGTCTACACCAGAGGTCGCAACTGGGTACCCGATACCCGTACCCTGCCCAATACCCGGCTACCCGTACCCAGCCGGGTACGGGTACCCGTTTGCGACCCTGGTGCGGCCGGGTACGGGTACGGTTAGGCCGTGAGTCACTGGTGAGTAACCGTTTATCACTCATTTCCCAACGTCTTGTCTCTTCTCACAATTCAAGTTCTTAGAATCAACCCACCCACGTCTGCAACATGGCTTCATCCCAGAGGTCGCAATCGGGTACCTGATACCCGTACCCTACCCGATACCCGGCCGGGTACGGGTAGCCGGGTATCGGGTAGGGTACGGGTACGGGTACCCGTTTGCGACCCTGGTGCGGCCGGGTAGGGTAAGGAATCAAAACCCGTTTGCGACCTCTGGTCCACACTGAAGCACTTGGCGCATAGTATTTTTTTTATTAGCACATCATCTGTATTCATAGTGGCGGTCACTGTATTAGAAAAGACGATGACAATAAAACACTTAGATCCCATTTTTTTTTATGGCTGGTGCACATTGAGTGATCGCTGTTGGTGATATGCTGGTAGTGATGATAGATTGCATGTATGAACTCATTGCTACTGATGTAGAGAACGGCATATACACGCGTTCAAATGTATGCATGTTAAACCTCTTTCGCACCGTATGTAGCCAACCGTGTTAATCGGAGGGGAAGGACAACAAACTAAAGACAAAAAGTAGTTTTAAAACTGATGTTTAGTAATCATCAGGTATGTGAAGTGCAATGTCTTTGTTACAATAAGAACAGAGAGTAGTGGTAGGCTAGGAACGAAAAGGTGGGTCTCAAGGCCTGCCGATTTCACTGCTATGGCACCGGCTTGTCAACGGGTGGCGCCAAAGTTATTTGTAAAATTCAAGCAGTTTCGCAGCTGAGGTCGATGATGAAAACTTAGTGTCAGTTGCATTGTGTGAATATCTCATCGTTTGCAATTCCATGTGTGAACCTGCATACGAGCTAAAGAGTAAGGACATTTTATAAAACTTAAAATTGCGGACTGATGAAGCTACCGGCGTTAACAATTTTTAAAGTGGAGGTGGTTAAGGGGTCGTGAGCACAGCTGAGATTCCCGTGATTTAAGAAGGTTTTCAAGTGTAATGAGTTGATGGTCTTGGCCCCGCTACCAGTTATTGCACGAAATTACTGTATTTAATAATTACGTCGGTATAAAATAAAATAAATCACGCCGTTTCGGGCGCAACACAAGCGTCCGTCATCATCACCTGATGATGGACGTTTGTGTTGCGCCCGAAACGTCGTGATTTATTTTATTTTCTACCCACGTGACTTTACCGAATGAACCAAAGAGTATGGATTCCTGCAGTTACAAAAGCTTCAAATCATGATTTAATAATTAATTTGGCTAACTTAAACAATTCCGTTTGCACGGCGTGCGATTGACGCGCTTTGCCCAGCATAAAAATGTGTGCCACTAGTCTAGATAAAGGGGCCGATTGAAGGGACTGGAGATGGAATTCTGGGCTGTCATATTTTGGTGCCATTTTCTCACGTGGAGTGATGCACACCTCGCTGCACAGTGCCATTACTTTATTTTCATAATCTCCTGACACGGCGATGATGACACAGTTGGAATGTAATTGGGAAGACATGTGAAAGTGTTGCCGTTGTAAAATGTCAGGGTAACAAAATGGTCCGGGCCAGGTTCAGACATCCGAACCTGGCCCGGACCTCGCTGAGGTTGAATCAGGCTTGATATGAGTATCGAGTGCATTGTGTGAACACTCGTATATAAGCAGGCAAAGACAGACTTGTGAGCGTGTGATACTGGCCGCCTTTCCCCCGCACCGTTTCCTGTTGTGGATTTAATAGGTGCTCGCTAATGGCGCTTGCAGAGTCTATTGCAGGGATGGGAAACCTATTCCCTGTGGGCTGGATAAGGCCCAGGACTTAATTTCACACGGCCCAGGGCCACATGAAGCTTATCACTTCAGAATGGCCAGCGATTGATATAATTATTCATAGCCAGCGAGCGTCTTAGCTGCACTAATCGGCTACTGGAGGGGAATATTTTTTATCTGGCCACACTGTGTTACATCTTAGCGCTCAGCCACTTCTGACACTGCAAATGGCCTCTATGCTTAGTCAGCACGCATATAATTATTTGCGTTGTCATTGAGTAACACCGGGGTGTTTATCTCGCCATAGGTATTGAAAGTTCCAATTCGGACCTCGCCCTTTTGTCCATGGGACTAAACGCGTAACATTTTTTTCCGTTTCAGGACAGGGGGATTCGTCTCCGCTTGTGTCCAGGCGTGGTGACCCCCAGTGTGAGCGGCTGCGCCTGGCCCCACAGTTGAGTCCAGATCGCAAGTGAGTGTGGCCCCCCCCCCCCCCCACGCGGGGGGTACCAACACGGTGGCAGGAGTACCACCGCTACAAAAACAAGAACAAGGCAGCCAAGCTGGCCGGCGCATGACATTTTCTCCCCTTTTAAATTTCTTGTGGTTTCTTGAGCTATTAGCTGGGACGTTAATTGCTTTTGTGGCTGGTGTCTTCTTCTTCTTCTAGCCTGGCCCCTCTTGCTCTTACCCCCCTGGCCACTTGGCCAGTGACGATTCTCGTTTAAATCCAGCGGCCGCCCTGATTACCTCGGATTAGCGCAGTTGGCTACGTATGGTGTGAAAGAAGTTGAGCATACATACATACATACATGACTGCAGGTGTGTTATCCGTGATAATACCAAGACTACGCGCCGTCTGCTTCACTGAACTTTAAATGTCCCGCAAGAGTTGGCCATCGCGTGCCGGCGTCAGGGTTCAAATTTGACAGATTCGAAAATTATTCGCAAATCACTCAGTTGGGATTACACGGAGCTCTCATCGCCCCCCTAGTGGCAAACTGATGCCCCAGGTCACTAACAAATGAGATGCATCCTGGTCTGTTGGGTTCTCACCTGGTTAAGCAAAACAAACTTGAAACTTTGCACACCCACGCGTGGAATATGAATGTTATTCATTTTCTAGGAAATGTGCGTCTCGACTCTTTACTGGAGGGGGTCCTGTATTGCGATGTTTGGCCAATTCCATTGTAGAGACAGAAGGGTCCGTACATCAACTTGCGTCCACTATTTAGCCACGGAGAGCCAATTGGGAACTGGTCGTCATCATTTAATTTATATTGCACAATTCATAATGCAGGTCTCGGTGCGTAACCCCCAGCTATACATTTGCAAACGGATGTTATGAACCGGCCACATTATTTACGCGAGCGAAATGCATTAAGTTTAAGACCTCGACAAGTAATTATCATAAAGCAAATTAATGCAGAGCGAAGAAAAGAGATTTCCTTCAAAGTATTTCATAAGAGTTAAAGTAATTATCTCATTCCTACACCCCGTGTGCCACGGGGAATAGGCTCGCACTCGGGATGTTGTAGGTTCAAACCCCTATTGTGAGTAAATTTTACCCATCGTCCCGAAGGGATTGATATAATCGGTAACTCTTGGCGCTGAAGTTCACAGTGATTGTTCAATGGATCAGTTTGCCTCCCCCATAGGAATGCAGTTGTCCACTGCTGGCTCGGGATTGTAAACAGATATGGCCACTTCAAAAGGAAACCATTTACACTTTTGTAGGACTTTTTAACACAAGTTGAATGCATTCATGTATTAACTTTGTTCGTTTGTAACTTTCCTAACGATTATCCAATATGAACAAACCCATAGTATGAAGTTGTTTCGCTATTATCGACTTCCACGATTGAAAACCGGACAAATTGATAAAAGGCTTTCCCAAAACATCGAGATAAAAAACAAGTCCTAAAAGCAAGAGTGCGCTTCTACCTCCCCTCCCGATGCCCTCATGACCTGCGGAGTCCTTTCGCGTTAGCTGGGTAAGCCACGGTGATTGCAGGAGTCGCACCGATGGGCACTCTTTAAGCCGCTCCGCCCCCCCCAACCTCTGGAACTACCTTGCCAAGCAACTCCGCCTGGTCCCATCTCTCTGCTTTCAAGTCAAAACCTTCCTCGTCAATCCCCGTGCCTTTGGAACCCGCTCACCCCCACCCCCAACCCCCTTAGTCGTTTACTCATTTATTTAGAATACATTTTGATGTTTCGTTTTGTTGTCCTTCCCCTGCACCTTTTACGATCACAGTTGGCTACGTACGGTGTGAAAGAAGACCAACATGCATACATGTTTTCTCTCCCTCTGCAACGCTTGCGTCCGTCCTGTTCCCTCCTGTTCCCGTTTGTAATCCTGCGCTCTTTTAAGATGTTTGTTACGGTTATGGGCACGTTACAAATGCACGTTGTACTTACGTATGTATGTACGATGACCTTATTTCGCACCGTACGTAGCCAGCCATGCTAATCCGATGTGCGGGGGAAGGACAACAAACTAAACACAAAAATCAGTTCTAAAGGAATTAGTTTTTAATCTAGACGATTTAAAAGTGCACAGCTCCAGTGGCTTCCTAATATCGGAAGGAAGAGCATTCCAGACGGCCGCAGAAGTGCACCAGAAAGCGCAGGATGCGATGACCGTCTTTGTCCGATGGTTCGCCAAAAGCCGCCGCTGCGAGGATGACTGGAGTTTGCGTGTTGGTTCATGCTCCTTGACGAGATCAGCAAGCTATTGCGTGGTTCATTTGTGGCAAGCACGTTGTGTGTAATGAGCGTGGTTTCTGATTGACAGCTGCTCGTGGAACACCGTTCATATGCGGTAGAATCCATGGGCACGCAGCAAATATTTGACCTGTTGGTACCACGTGAGGTGGCAAAAATGTACCAACATCTTTAATTCGCGAACTTAAGTCAATTATTGGTCAGCAGATTCGGGTCTTCGGGGTCCGACACTGAACGTGGCTTTGCCGCCGCCGTCGCCACCGGTGGAGGAGTCGTAGCGAGCGGCGGCGGTGCCGCCGGTGGCTCCAAGACGCGGCGCGGGGGGAAGGTGTTTGGGAGCCTGGAGCGCGGCATCGACCGCGTGCTGGCGGCGCTGACGCCCAGCAAGCGGCGCGGCTCGGCGCGGGACCTTCCCCGGCGCACGCGGGTGAGACGAGAGACGAGACGGCGGAGAGACGCACATCGGCATGCCTCGCCCTTTGTACATAGCCAGCCGTGCTAATCGGAGGTGCGGGGGAAGGACCACAAGCTAAACGCAAAAAACTGTTCTAATAAAGAAATGAGTTTTCAATCTAGATGATTTAAAAGTGCATCGCTCCAGTGGCTTACTAATATCGGAAGGAAGGGCGTTCCAGATGGCCGCAGAAGCGCATCTGAACGTGTGTGATATGGTGACCGTCTTTGTTTGATGGCCAGCCAAAAGCCACTGCTGCGGGAAACGGAGTTTGCGTGATGATGTGATGATGGTTTATGTTCCTTATGTTCCTTTAGTTGCTTTTCCGCATTTGGGCCCAACCAGCACGGGGCGATAGCAGTGCCGCTGGAGTTTTTCCCACCGGCTCTTTGCTGTGCCCAGTTGGAACCAAACCGTGATATGCTGACCTCACAAGTCATCTGAATCTGGCTAGGGGCCAAGCAGGGCCAGAATGTGGGGCTAATCACAATCAGAATATTTGTTCATACTGGAGGAATCCGATGAGATGTAAAGCTTTTTTTTACAAATGTCCAATAATGGTAAATTCATCCCATGTGACTTGAGTAAGTATCTTGAGTACAACGAATGACTGCGTCATCAACACGCGACTCGACTCGTTCATTCACGTGCTGATTAGTGCTCGCCAACATTCTCTGCAGACTATTGTTTTCGTTTGTCATGTGAAAAAGAGTGTGTGTGTATATATGCGTTCCTCTGTTTCTCTGTGGGGAGCAGTGGTGTAGTGGTGGTCTAGCAGTTAGCGCGCTGCGCTACGAACCCAGCGACCCGAGTTCGATTCCCGCTCACACCCAAAACCGTTGACGATTATCTGAACCTGGTATGGGCCTCCCCGAGGTCGACTCAGCCTCAAATGAGTACCTGGTGCGGTGTGTAAACATCACCACTGGGGAGATAAAGGCAGTCAGGTGTGGTGCTGGTCACCCACAAACCTCGTGCGCCATGCCGGCCTTCACAGGTGCTCGCTAACAGCACTTGCCTCAACAGTCTATTAAAGGCAAAATGGGGGATTTTTGCTCTTTTTGACCTCTGGATTCACTGGTTGACCTTCACATATGATTGTGCTATCATGAATTCTAGACCTTTTACAAGCCGCTCTGCTTTGCTGTGTGTGTGCCCCCATGCGTGCGTGTGTGCATGCATGCACGCGTATGTGCCAGCATGTGTGTGTATGTGTGCACATGCATGCATGTGTTTGCGTGTGCACTAGAGGCAGGGTGCTGGCTACCTACCACCTCGTGTACCGTGTTGGCCTTCATACGTGCTACTCGCGAACAGCACCTGCCCCAAACTGCCTTTATGGGCAACACGGGGGATCTTTGTTTTTGTGCGCAAAAGCTTGTGGACACCATAGGAGTGCGTGCGCATCTGCAGATGTATGTGCACTTGCATGTGTGTGTATGTGTGTGTCCGTGCGTGTACATGGTACTGGCCACCTACCACCGCACGTGCCGTGCGGAGTTCACAGGTGCTAGCTTACAGCACTTGCCCCTACAACGTATGTCGGCTGTCCAGGCGTATTTGTCTTTGTCTTTTGTACGTGTGCCTGTGTGTGTGATGCATCAATTATGCGTCCAAGAAGGCATGAAAGATTCCCATCAAGGGCTCACATTTTCCGAACTATCTTTCTCTGAAACAAACCATAAATACCATCTCTGAAGTATTATTCGCGGGAGGGAGGGAGGGGGGGAGGCTTCGAGAGCTTAGAGATAGATCTTTTACATTTCATTACACCGCTCCGGAGCCCCATTTTTTTATATGAAAGCACAAGGAGATGAAACTGGCCAAAATAAAATAACAAAAAGAAATAGACCGCACACATATATATGCTTACTTATTTGAAGCCGAAAAGATACAATACATACCGTCTAGCTACCAACTAGATTTCAATCTCTTTTGCCGGGTTATTAGTCAATAAGAGGGGCAGGGAGTGGGAGTTTGCATTTAGAGTAGAGCGGCGGGGCGAGAGATGTGAAATAAGGGCAGGTCATCGCCTGAGCGGGGGTGGGGCTGTGTGGCCCAAACTAAATCCCCCACCACCTCCTCCTCCTCCTCTCCACCCCCATCCACCCTCCTCCTCCTCCTCGGCTGTCCCCTCGCTGCTAGGGGTTTTAGCTGGCCCAGGGTCTCGCTCCTCCACTCTTGGTGTGTCGAAGTCACCCCTAAATTATTGTAACCACAGTCACTGGAAAAGTGTCCCCTATTTGTTGTTTTATCCTCGCATCTCATCTTTGCTCTGTCTCTCCCTTTTCCTCTAAATCTCTGTTTAAAAAATTCGAAATGGGATGTATCCCTCCTCACTCTCCGCATCACGTGGCCCATACCATCTTGGTCTCGCTCCGCTCGCTTCTTACACAACACTTTGTACCCCGACTCGTTTTATGATGTCCTTAATTCTTCCCTTATCTCTCCGCCCGCATCCTGGCAATGATGGCGATGATGATGTTGCCACGGTTGGGGGTGACTGCCTCTGCATTGGAGGGTTACAAGGGGTCATGTTGCGCTTTCGTTCCATCTCTTGCGCTCAGCCATGCGTGCCGCCTCTAAATATACTTTTCCTTTTATTTAAATCACGCACGGGCACCCACTGATATTCGTTCTCGACCAGAGGAGGCATAGCTGCGTTTTTTGTACAGCGTCTCCTAGAAATACTGGGATGAAGGCTAAACCAGCGGACCTCTGTTTTTGTTGTGTGTGTGTATTTATAGATGCATGAGTGTACGTGTGCGAGAGAGTGGCAAATAGCAGAACTGGTCCTGGACCTCGCCTAGATCAACTGAGCCTTGCATGATGCGTGGCGCCATGTGTAAACATCAGACACAAATTAGTACCTGGTGCAGTATGTAAACGCCACTGAGGAGACAAAGGCGGCCGGGCGTGGTGCTGGCCACCCACCCCCTCGTGTGCCGTGCCGGCCGTCATAGGTGCTGCTCGCAAACAGCCCTTGCCCCTACAGTCTGTGAAGGCTATACAGGGGATCTTTGTGCCAACCCTGTGTTCTCCCCCTCCTCCCACACTCTGCTCCGCGTGGCTTGTTGGCAGTACCACTACAACGTGACTCCCACGGGGAGCCTCAGTGCCGAGCAGGTGCTCGCAGAGTTGGTGCGGGTCTTGCCGCAGAAGCACATCGACTTCCAGCAGAAGGGGTGAGCCCAACTCGCCCCATACTTCATCGCCCTCCTGCCTAATGACGCTTTGTTTGCGGTTGTTGTTTTTTGTGTGCCGATTTCTATTTGCTTTATCGCCGTACTGTTGTGTGATTTTATTTGTTATTGCGTTTGTCATTTTGGTGACTCCAGGTCACTTTTGCAGTCGAGTCTGTGCTGGTCTCTTTTGTTCTCGACTGGTTAAGCGAAATAAACCTGAACCTACAACTTGAACCGGCGCCAACTTATAGGCCGGCAGCTGGCATGTCACTCGACACCACAGCCCAATGCGATTCATTTAAACGAGGCAAACACTGGGCCAGCTTCATCAGCAGGGAGTGGCTTAAACTAAAACTATTTAAACAATTTTTATGTTATCAGGTAAGGCCCACCGAGCTATGTAGCTCTTTTTCAGAAGCTACCTGGCCACAAATGATAGCTCAACGAAGTGGCTTATCACGTGGAGATGTATAGCAGCCAAATGCTCTAAATGTACGTCAATTCTAAACATGGTGGGGAAAACTAGAGGAACTGGAGAAAAATACACACGACCACGGGGAGAACATGCAAACTCCAAATATATAGGCATCAGGGTCGGGATGGAACCCACGACCTGCATACCAGGCGAGAGAGTTAAGAACTCGCTACCGCGGCGCCCGACATTAATAGGATGCAATTTTCTGCCACTCCCTGACGATGACTCCTCTTATTTACCAAAAAAAAAACGCGCCTATGATGGAACAAATGCAGCACCTGCGGCAAACACTTTGAGGTTCGTCTTACGAGCAGAAAACCGAGCGTTAAAAATTTAATTAATTGTGCAATGCCACTGTTCCTACCGGCAACAAAATATAGGATAATGTTTAATGAGTTCCGGCAGGCTTTACGGATAACAGGAGGGTCACTGTATTATTATACGGGCGAGGGGAGGGGTGTCCGCAACGTTGTTTACGTATTACCCACAATGCACTGGGGCACCACATAATTATTTTGTTCAGGGTAATCGCTTCGCTGACCTCGGCGGTTAATGTATTTGTTGCCCTCTGACGGGTGGGTGGGTGGGGCGAGAGAGCGAGTGAGGTGTTGGGGGTGGGGGGTGTAGGGGTGCATGCTGTTCACCAGCTGGTGTGCGTGTCTGGCCATGCACGTGTTGTTGTCTCCGGGTGCGTGCGGCACCCGGTGGGGGAATGGTAGTGTAGTAGTTAGAGCGGGGGTGAGGATTTGGCCTACGACAACAGTTCATAATATTTTTTCAGAATGTGTATCTATTCTGGAGGAATCCGATGAGCTCTGAAGCTCTTTTTCACATTTGTACAGATTTCGCACGGCACGTGGCCTACGTGAGGCCCACCATTTCGAAACGGGCCCCAAACTAGATTTATTTATCCGTCCACTGCATGCATCTTAGCAGCACTAATGGGTGGTTGTAGAGGGCAATATTTTTCTTCTGCATTGCCCTGTGTTGACAACGTAGCTCCACAGCAGCCTACAACAACCAGTATATGTACAAGGTCGGGTCTCTTGGAATTTCTCTTTACTTGATACAGCAATCGTGCTGTGACGGTTCCACCTGAAGACGGAAGCTTGTGTTGCCTCCGAAACGTCGTGATTTTTATTTTACTTTTATTAATTTTATTTTTTACCTACATGACTTTACCGAAAAAACCTAAGAGTATGAAGCCTACAACAGCTGCATGTTTGACGCATGGTGGTCACACATTCAAGCACTTGGGCACATTCTGGGTGATTTGGTTGTCGCTTCATGCTATATATCTGAAATTTATCTTTAGAATGTATACATAAAATATAACGTAATTAAGCATGAATTACAAATGTTTAGTGATTTTTGAGTTATGCCTGTGCACTCCTGGCAATGCAGTCCGCTCAATATTTGTTTGTACTAATTTTACAATGGAGGAACTTGAAAACACCAAGACGTATTTATCTGTTATGATAATCATAATGTGTTCGGCTAATGATGTCTCACATACTCATATGCTCCCACACACACACACTAACTCACACAAACACACTCTCTCGCACACTCTTTCACACACCCGCACACTCTCGCACATACACTCTGGCACACTCTCGCACGCACCCGCACATACACTGTCGTGCGCACACTCGCACGCATGCAACGTAGGTACACCCTCAAGTGCCAGACGCAGTCGGACTTTGGCAAGATCACGATGCAGTTCGAGTTGGAGGTTTGCTCGCTGCTCAAGCCCGAGGGCGTGGGCATCAGGCGGCAGAGGCTCAAGGGAGACGCGTGGGTCTACAAGCGGCTCGTGGAGGACGTCCTCGCCTCTGCCAAGCTGTCCTAGCTCGGCGTGTCGCCCCCTCTGGGTCTCATCTCGCCGCTGCCGTGTAACTCCTCTAAAACTTACGTTTCCTCGCGTTCCTCCCCTTTCTCCGCCAGTAACGCCCCTTACCAAACCCCTTTTCTCTTCTGCTCCCTCTAACCTTGAAATAACACCGTCCCTCTATCCCCTCTATTGTACGTATGTATGTTGAACTTCTTCTGCACCGTAAGTAGCCGACTGTGCTAATCGGAGGTGCTCCCTCTCCCAGTGTAACCCAAGAACTCCGCTCCCTTGCCCTTCTGTTTTTCCTTCTTAACGTTATAACACGCGGGTTTTGAAACTATAGCCCGCGACTTTGTCATAAGGTCTGCTGGGCCAGATTGGGCCCACCACTGCAGAGCGGTCCACAAACAATAACCATTCGGGAATGCGAGAAACTTAGCTGCACTAATGTATGTATGTTGAGCTTCTAGATTTGAAGCTTTCGTGACTACAGGGATTCATACTCTTAGGTTTTTTCGGTAAAGTCACGTCGGTAAAAAAAAAAATCACGATGTTTCAGAGGCAACACAAGTCTCCGTCTTTAGGTGGGACCGTCACAGCTAAATTTACTGTATCAAGTGAAGGGAAATCCAAAGGACAAGATCTTAAATACTGATTAAAGGGAGATAAGCCCCCCTCCCCCCAACCAGTATTTAAGATCTTGTTCTTTGAATTTCCCTTCACTTGATACAGTAAATCTAGCTGTGACGGTCTCACCTGAAGACGGAGACTTGTGTTGCCTCCGAAACGTCGTGATTTATTATTTTATTATTTTTTACCTAAGTGACTTTACCGAAAAAACCTAAGAGTATGTTGAGCTTCTTTCGCACCGTACGTAGCCAGCCGTGCTCATCGGAGGTGCGGGGGTAATGTCAACAAACTAAACACAATAATCTAGATGATTTAGAAGTGCATGGCTCCAGCGGTTTCCTAATAACGGAAGGAAGAGCGTTCCGGACGGCCGCAGAAGCGCATCTGAAAGCGCGCGATGCGGTGACCGTCTTTGGTTCGATCGTTTATGCTCCTTGGCGACATCAGCAAGGTATTAAAAAGTACTAATCGGGTACTAGAGGGGAAATATTCTTGACCTGGCAACAACACTTTGTAATCTTAGCTCATCCAGTGAATTCTGTCACTGCAAAAGCCTCTTTATTCTCGGTCGGCACGCACGTCGTTATTTTTCCCATCTCTATTGGACAGCGCTGATGTCTCCGCGTCAACGGGGTGTGGCCTGCAATAGGGATTGAAAGTCCCATTGGGCCTCGGGAAGGGAAATGTGGCCCCACCCCCTGTGGTAACGACGACCCCGATCCTGTTCCCGCTCTGTCCCTCCGTCTCGTCGTGTAACACTACCGCTGCTGCCACTCACCTGTACGTCGGCTAAATAGGGACACATCCCTATCAACACATAGCCCGCCTGTGCGTGCGTGTGTGTGTGCTCGCAGCCCGCTGGAATTAATCCACGTATTTTTAAAGCTGCAATTGTTTAAAGCTGCACGTGTTCAGCTATAGCTTTGGTTGTGGTCGGTAAGGAATGTCTGATTTGTTGGTGCTGACGCTGGCGTGTGCGTTACGGTGAGGTATGATTAACAATGCATGCTTCCTTTGCGTTTGCAAGGGTTTTATATTTTTAAGAAAACGAGTCGGTCGAATTTAGCAAACGTCTGTGAGATGGATTTCGGTGATCCTAATGAGCTAAGGGTTCAGTGTCGGGTAAAGAAAATGGTTCAGTATCATATGAGACGAGGCCATCTGTATTAGATGAGACGAAGGTTCTTTATTAAATTATGCTCGAGTTCTCTATCGGACAAGACGAGGTGTCTGTATTGGATGGGCCAAAAGGCGTCCTCTGCTGGATCTGAAATAATCCAATTGACCACTTTTCAAGTATCAATGCAATGTCACATTTTCAGTCAAGTTAGAGGGTCTTGGGCTGTCTGGTGGCCTGGCCACAATACATTTACCAAGTTTTGCGTCTTAATATTTCAAAGGAGTATGGTTGAATGATAATAAATATGCATTGCCAGAATTTGAGTCTATATAGCATCGCATCTTGTGCTGAACACGCTACGAACGTAGACAGCACTTGGGGGACAAAATAAATAAGGAAATATACCGAAACACAACGCGCGGTGGGTAGATTAAGCAGCGGCGTGACCGCAGAATTGCAATAGCGCATAACGTAAAAGCGCGTCGCTTGTCTGTGCAAACACTGCCCCTGGACCGTGCTTGCTTGGTTGTGGCGATCGTTGTTGCGCTGCCATCGTTTGTTAGAGGCATTTTCGCTCGTGAGACGAGGTGGGGTAAGAAGATGGGAACATTTTAAGCGTGGCTTTTTGCATGAATCTCCATTCGAAGCCAAACGCAATTTTGCCCATCTTACTGAAATATATTCTCGTCACGTTGTGTTCTCCAGCACCATTTGTTTACACGGGCAAACGCGAACTGAGATTTGCTCGCTCTGCTGACGAGAGCAAAAAATTTCGAAACTGGCCCACAGTTTTTCTTGTTTTTACGCGGAGAGATAATGTCGTAATTCTATTCTCTAAGCATAACACTCCCATTTCATCGCGGAGCCGATCGCTGCTCATGTTCTCAATCTGTTCGCCACTGAAACTAATTTTTGATACCAATCCGGCAGCATTTGCCCCGAGGTTTCTCTGCTCTTGGAATATGATTAAATGTATGATGAAATTCATAGGAATCTTGAGCCATCCGAAAAAAAATACCTTTATTATCACAGTTTTTCGCACATTATGATTCAACCTAACTTGGTCGCTGCCTTGTTACTTGGTAATGTGTACGTCTGGTGGGACGATGGATTGTTGGCAGGAGTTTGAGCAAGTTGTAATGCATGCTGGAAAGGGTGGATTCTTGAAAACAGCTGCTGAGTGGGTTCGCGAACAATGTCATTCAGGAAATCAGTAGGTTGCTTAAATGGTTTGCTGAGTAAATGTGGTGAAAGTGAATGTGGCTTCCGTTGGGTTGAAATCAAGGCTGGGTCTAATCTGGAATAGCGACCTGAAAAAAGATGTCCACACCTTGCACACCGCATCCAGGATGCCTCACCGGATGGCTACCCAACTCGGCACGTGTCACCCTCCAGTCGACCAACGGCCGGGGACATATTCAGAGAAATGAATTCCTGCTGAGTTGGTATTAATTCTAGATTTGAAGTTTTCGTGACTTGTAAGGATCCATACTTTTTGTTTTTTTCGGTAAAGTCACGTAGGTATAAAATAACAAATTGAAATTAAAACAACTATTAAAATGAAAACAGCTAAATTAAATTTAGTTTTCAATTTATTTATTTTTTACCTACGTGACTTTACTGAAAAAAACAAAAAGGGAGCTTCTTCGGGGAACTGGATTTAACGTGCGGCTTCCCAGCACGTGGAGCTGAAACGTCGGACATCGTGCCCAACAACACGCGGTACAATACGAGAGCACGCCGGAGAGCTACTTGCCCACGATACACAAAAAAAATCATAGCGTGCCACAATGTTCGTATCTGCCTCGCTTGCCGCACCAAAACGCCTGAATGCGTGATGAGGTTTTCCGCTTGTGCGATGGCATCCGCAGAGTGGTGGCTGCTTGATGAATGTGCAGGATGCTCTGGCCCGTTTCTCTTGTTTTCCCCGCTTATGTTTGGTTTATTCTTTAAAGGTCAACGGTTCCATTTCCCCCTTTTCTCACGAGTCGTTTAATTTAGCCGACGATTTTCACGCCGCATTATCCCCGTGTTGGTCTTACCTTAATTGCGCCCGCGACTGTTTTGTCTTCTTGAGTGTTTTTTTTAAGAGTGTGAATCATTCATTGCTACATTCTATGTGCGTGTTTGTTTGTGTGTGCGTGCGCGTGCGTTGCTTATGCAGACTGCCACGTACAGCTGTGAGATGCTAGTGGGGGGGGGGGGGAGTCGTTGCATCGTCGTTAGCGCACTGGCTCAAGAAACCCGGCAACTCGAGTTCGATCCCTGGCCAAGTGGTATCTGAACCTGTCCTGGCCCTCTCTTAGGTTGACTCAACCTTAACATGAGCACAGTATGCCGTGTGAGCATCAGCACTTGGTAAACATAATAGGTGGTTGCGTGTGTTCTGTGCAGGCCTTTATATGTGCTCATTCACAGCACATGCTTCTGCACCCTGTATGACTGGATAATCATTGGTATTTGTGTATGGCGACTGGTGTCACGGCATACTTCACCGCGTTTGCCCCAGTGCAGGTTAGCGACGGGTTCATCCTAGAGCCAGTTGAGATATCCCTTGCCACCGATGTTAGCCGTGCCAAATGAGATGCACCACAAACTGTCGCTGATTAAATAAAGACCAGTTTAAATGCACATTCAGGTCAGTACAATGAATACAAACGCCTTGTAATTATACTGAGCCATGCCGTGTCTGCTGCTGGATGGAACCTCGATGTAACACTACTGCATGCGATTGCCAGCGTACTTGATGTGTCCCAATACTTGGTCATTACTGAACGGGTTGGCGTCTGTATTTTAATTGCTGTTATGATTTACATGTTTCATTTGCACACACTGAAAAAAATAAATGATTTTGTGGGCTTACAATTTACTGCCTCGGGTTTAGCGGGTCTGCTGTACGGCTGTGATGTGTTTCTGGATTGCGCCGCGCATTTTGCACGTTGTCCGACGTTTTGCTCCACGTTTTCGGAGCTTCTCCAAGCAGGGATTAAGTGAATATTCGGTAACCTGAAGCTCTAAACTAAACTATTTTAATTTTGATTTAAAGCTTTCGTGACTGCAGGGATTCATATTCTTGGTTCTTTCGGTAAAGTCACGTAGAAGGGAAATAATACAATATTTTTAGTTAATTGTATTATTTCCCTTCTACATGACTTTACCGAAAGAACCAATAATATTTTAATTTTACTACTTAAGGCCCACTGAGCTATATAGCTCTTTTCAGAAGCGACCAGAAAAGATATCCCAATGAAGTGGCTTATGTGTAAATGTCAAGCAAACAAATACTCTAAACGCATGTTTCTAAATGTGGAGGGGAAAACCGGAGGACACGGAGAAAAAAAAATCCACACGACCACGGGGAGAGAAAGAGACACGCAAACTGCAAATATACAGCAGCAGGCGCCAGTGTCGGGATCGAACCCACGACATCCTGCAGACCGGGCGAGGTAGTTGACGTGTTGCTCCCGGGCAAGTGGAGCGCGTCGTTGGAACATGCCGAACAACAAGACGGTACAATGCTGAATTGACGACGGCTCGCTGGAAGAATGTCAAGGGCAGAGACCACGTGTGTGTGCAGTGTGAACACACCTGGTCTCACGCTCCAGTTGTCGCTGCCTCCCGAAGGTCGACTCGGCCTCAAACGAGTACCTGGTGCGGTCTGTAGACATTGCCACTGTGGATAAAAATGCGCCTTGTGGTGGTGTTGCAGCCACCCATTTCACTTGTGTGCCGTGCCGGCCTTCATAGGTGCTACTCGCTAACAGTATTTGCCCGAAACACTCTGTAATGGCTAAACGGGGAATCGTTGCACACACAAAGATCCCTCCTTATATCCTTAACAGATTACTGGGGCAAGTGCTGTTAGCGAGTATCACCTTTGAAGGCCGGCGCGGGACAAGAGGGGGTGGGTGGCCAGCACCACGCTTGGCCACAAACACACTTGCCCACACACACACACTTCCACACACACACACTTGTCCACACACAACAACAACCGCCATTCGCCACTAAGTGGCGGTGACGTCACCACGACGCTTGTGCCAGGCCAAGTGCACCTTGAGGCCACGTGAAGTGTCGAACGCCCGCTGGCAGGAGGTCACGGGGCAGACCCAGCAGGTGCCATGGGACGACTGACCGAGATGACCGAGATGACTGGCTGATGCACCACCTTTGCCCCCTACTGTACCAACTTGCTGTGCTTTAGCCACCCGGCGCTCCGCTCGTTGTTGTGAGCGTCGCTCCTCCGCCCTCCGTTGTTGTTGGAGGGCGACTGCCTCCAACTGCCCAGTAGCGTCCTTCACGAGCCTCCTCCACTGAGGCCGATCTTGACACCGCTGGTACCAGTCATCGGCAAGTCCACTCAGCTCCACGTCCTCCTGTACCACATCACTCCATCTTCTCTCTAGCCCGTGCCGCGCCCGTTTAGCCCCCTCGATCCGGCCGAACAAAAGCTGTTTAGGCATGTGGTGGCTGGGCATGCGGGCTACATGACCCAGCCAACGCAGCCTTGCCTGCCGGAGGAGCTCACCGATGGGACTTTGCCCAGATCTTTCAAGGATTTGTGAACTCCTCACACAATCCAGCCTGGTTAAACCCAGGATGGATCGTAGGCAGGCCAGCCTAAATGTTTCCAACCGGCGAAGATGCTCCATCAGGGGGGTCCACGTTTCGCAAGCGTAGAGAAGGGAGGGAATGGCCGTGGCCGAAAAGACCTGAAGCTTCGTGCGGAGCGACAGACCAGGTAGCTTCCACACAGCGTTACGCAACCGATGAAAAGATATTGCCGCTCGACTGATTCGGAGTGAGACCTCTGCTGTTAAACTGGAGCCGGTCATAAGCACACTGCCCAGGTATGGGAAACTCTCCACTCTCTCCACAACTTCCCCATCACCGATTGGGAGTTGTGGGGGTGGAGTGTCCGATGGTACAAAATACCCAGGCAGGTGCTTAGTTTTGGTGGGGCTGATGGTAAGGCCCCATCTCTTAGTGGCACGCTCCAGTCTCAGCAGCAGCTTCTCCAACTCCTCTTTTGAATGAGCAGCTATTACCAAATCATCGGCATACATAACGTGGTTGACCAATAGGGAGCCGTCCCTTGATCGCACCCGGGCGTCGATCAGCCTCCCATTATATCTGTACCAAACGGAAATTCCCCCGGTACAGCTATTGAAGGCTTCACGAACTACGCAGTCGAAATAGATGTTAAATAATGTGGGAGCCAGAGGACATCCCTGTCGCACCCCAAGGTGTACAGGGAAAGGCTCCGACTCCCGGCCACGTAGTTTTACCCGGGCCCGCTCACCATCATGAAGGTCCTTAATGATCGTGAGCAGAGGGTCAGGGACTCCGAAAGCACGAAGAACAACCCAGAGTCCAGGCCTATTGATGGTATCATAGGCCTTGACCAGGTCAATAAAGCAGAGATGTAGGTCTTGTTGGAATTCCCTACACCTCTGCTGTAGCAGACGGACAGAAAATATGGCATCTGTGCAGGACCGCCCTTTCCTGAAACCGCATTGGGGCTCCGCAAGCCTCTCCTCAGCGTGCCTAGCAAGGCGATGTTGAATAATCCTTGCCAGGACCTTTCCCGGCACACTGAGGAGTGAGATGCCCCTGTAGTTGTTACAGTCTGTGCGGTCCCCCTTCTTAAAGAGGGGGACCACCAGGGCATCCTTCCAATCCTGCGGTACCCGTCCAGCGGTCCAGACTGTTGTTATGATGTCATATAGGGCAGTCTGTGCACAAACGCCACCCTCCCTCAGCATTTCGCTTGGGAGATCATCTCTGCCCGGTGCCTTTCCTGGTCTCAGACTCTGGATCGCCTTAAGTACTTCCTCAACAGATGGCACCTCAGCCAGCCACTCACAGGGGGTGACCTCTTCCAATATTTGAGGCACCGCAGCCTCAGCAGGGTTATCCCCACTTTGTGCCATGATGTCTTCCTGGCTGAGAGATTTTCCCTCCCCCAGGACCTCACAGAAATGCTCAGCAAATCTGCAAACCTGTTCCTGAGGGTCGGAGATTGGATCACCGTTTTTTCCCCTAATGATGGTAATAGGTGTGGCGCTGCAGGTTACTTTTTTGATGGAGTTAAATAGTGATTTGTGATCGCGGGCCACTGAGGCAGACTCCATCTCCTCAGCAACCCGCGACCACCACCCATCCTTGCAGCGCCTTACGGCTCTCCGAACCTCCGAGCGAAGGCTGCGGTAAACCTCCTCATTCTCCGACGTGGGATGCTGTAGCCGATGAGAGTGGGCCTGTCGCTTTTTCTCAATTAACCTGAACACCTCCTCCGTCAGCCAGGGTTTCTGGGGAGGTCTGGACCGCGTACCCAAAGCAGCCATTGCAGCTGCATGAGTCACAGTCTTAAACCTCGCCCATTTACCCTCGACATCAGGTGGAGTGGGGGACGATGCCAACCCCAGCTGCAAGCGATGATTAAATTCTCGCTTGCAACTTTCATCAGCTAACTGAGACCATGCCACTTTTGGTCGGAATGGGGTCCTGGGTGTACACCCACCACCGGAGTGGAAGAATGGCAGGCGCATCTTACAGATGACTAGTCGATGGTCAGAGGGCAGATCAGCTCCACGGTAGGTCCTGGTGTCAAGGACATGGGTTCGCATCCGCTGGTCCGTCACTATGTAGTCCAGCAGATGTTCTTGCTTGGACCCGGCATGCATCCATGATGTTGTGTGGATGCGCCGATGCCGGAAGAGCGTGTTGGTAATTACAAGCCCATGGGCTGCACAAAAATCTAGCAGCCTCCTACCGTTGTTATTGAGCTGATCTGGCCCATGCCTTCCAATCACTCCAGACCAGGTGCCAGCATCATGACCAACTCGGGCATTAAAGTCACCCAACAAGATGACTCTGTCCCGAGTGGCCACTTTAGCCAGCACCTGTGACAGGAGGTCATAGAAGGCATCTGACTCATCGGCCTTGCCTGCATCCCTCCACGGATGTTCGTCTTCGGTGGGGGCATAAGTAACCACGACCACCACTCCTCGCCTCCGGTTGATGGGAAGGCGAGCCCAAAGTAGCCTGGGGCTTACAGCTTCCCACACCTCCCCGCCACGCTCCCACGCCCCCTTCATTCTTTTGTTCAGAAGAAGAGCCACTCCCTGTTGTTTGGCAGTCTCCTGCCCCGAGTGGAGGACTGTCCACCCCTCATGATGGCAGGAGCCAGAACCGGTCCACCGGACCTCCTGAATGCCACAGAGATCCAGGCGGTACCGGTCCAGCTCCCGACAAAGGAGTGGCAGCCTCTCCTCCGCAGTGAGCGTTCGAACATTCCACGTGGCCATCCGCAATGGTTTTTCGCTGTTTCTGGAAGAGCCCCGAGGGTGGAGATTCAATCTGCTGGCTCCGCCATGTGGGGTTTGGCCAGGAGACGTCATAAAAGCCTGACCCCCCGGGGCCTCCGGCACAAGCTTATTGGTTACATATTTATGTTTAAGTCATGGTTTAGTGGTAATGAATTGAAGGTGGAGGGGTTACCAGCCCCTCGCACCCGTCCAGAGCCCCCGTTTAGCCACTGTGGTGGTCACAGACGCCATGAGGGGAGAGGCCAATGAACCTCCCCCCACAGCACTGCCCACGACAGTGTTGCCCGTCCGGCACCGCGAGGAGGTAGGAGGTTGTTTTGCCACACACACACACATCCACACACACTTCCACACACACACACTTGCCCACACACACACATATCCACACACACACACTTCCACACACACACACTTGTCCACACACACATCCACACACACACACACTTCCACAAAGATAAAGACAAAGATCCCCCGTATAGCCTTAACAGACTGTAGGGGCAAGTACTGTTAGCGAGCACCTATGAAGGCCAGAACGGTACACGAGGAGGTGGGTGGCCAGCACCACGCTCGGCCACAAACACACACACACACACACACTTGCCCACACACTTCCACACACACTTGCCCACACACACACTTGCCCACACACACACACACTTGCCCACACACAC
>CM025649.2:4407090-4418298 GCA_014621495.2 Entosphenus tridentatus
GAGCGGAGAATGGAAGCGGCAGGGAGGGAGAAGCGGCTTGCGGCCGAGACAGCGGGAGAGTGAGTGGGAGAGGGGAGTGGGGGGTTGGTGGTTAGTGAGACGGACAGTGAGAGAGTAACTCTGAAGGATGAGGGCAATAGAGAGACACTTTTTTTTATTGATCGACACACAGTAAGGGTGTGTGTGTGTACGTTGAACTTCTATCGCACCGGACGTAGCCAACAGTGATCAGTGAAGGTGCGGGGGAAGGTTAACAAACTAAACACAACGAGCAGTTAGAAATGAGTGTTCAAGCTAGATGATTTAAAAGTGCATAGCTGCAGTGGCTTCCTGGTGTCTAGAGAGAGACGCTTAGCGGTACACGGTAAGAGTGACGTGGAGAAAGACACTTCGTTTCTCAGTCTGTCTATTAAATTGAGTGTCTCTGTCGCTGTCCGCGTCACAGAGATGCACGTGGACGTAAAGTCACAGAATGACTTGGACGGGGAGAGCCAAACCACAGGGAGACCGGCGACTCTGAAACGCGGAGAGACTGGATGTGTGGGACAGAATGAGCAATGCAGACAATTACAGAATGAAAATATTGATTCGTACTGGAGGAATCGAATGAGCTCTTTTTCGCCGATGTCCGGTAGACAAGGAGACAAGGTGACTCGTGAGAGAGATACAAGACCATTCGGCGAGGCAAGCTCGGGGAAAGAATCGGCGATTCGGAGAGGGACGGAGAGACAATGATAGCACGCACCGTGACGGGGAAATGTCTAGAGCGGCAGAAACACTCTATACACAGAGATGCAAAGGAACGATGAGACATATAAAAGGCTTAACCCTTTCTGGCATCAAGTCTGCATTATAACCACACGTGCGCCTTGCAAAAGGCATCCATTTGGTGTGTGAACATCTTAACACTTTGTTTTTTTTTACTGCCAGAAGGGTTAAAGCCTATTCCTATTTATTTCATAATTTTGACTAGTGGCAGAACGGGTCCCGTAGACATTAACGCAGAGAAACCCCGGGCAGACAGACGAAGAAACGCAGATAGAAAATTCATAGATCACGACGTTTCGATCGCAACACAAGCGACCCATCTCAGGCCTATGTAAGACCTCGTTTCGACAGCTTTCTCTCTCTCTCTCGCCTGAAGACGTTCGCTTGTGTTGCGATCGAAACGTCGTGATCTATTAATTTTCTACCCGCGTGACTTTACCGAAAGAATCACAGAGCATGGATTCCTGCAGTCACGAAAGCTTCGAATCAAGATTGAGACAGAGACATCGTCAGACAGGGGGACAATGACCGGCAGACAGAGAGACAGACAGACGGAAAGGGTCAAGGCGTCTCGAAGAGAGCTGGCAAGACGTCGCAGCCTTTCTCAGGCTCTCCCCCACTCCCCACACGGCCCCCTTTTGTCCCACCGCTCCTCAGGCCTGAATGGAGGATTGTCGGAGAGCGGAAGACTTCCGAATCTGCTTGCCCAGGCCAGGGCTCTGTTTGTGAAGCTTGAGGAGGGGGGTTGTCCTTGAAGGGGTTTGTGGTGGGGGGGGGGGTCGATGTGGAGGAGGTGGGGGTGGGTGGGTTGTGGTGATGGTGGGTGGGGGGGAGGGAGGGAGGGCATCTTGGCGGAGTGCTGGTGTGGGGTTTGGGAATTTTCATTGCACCCATGGAATGGAGTGTGGTGACGTGCGGTCAACGAGAGGGGAGGGGTTGGGGATCGTGGCTCTGCATGGCGCAGCGCGAGTTTGCAGATCTCTCGTGTGCCGGCGGATTGGACGGCTGTCATATTGGGCGCCACGGTGGCTAGGAGATGTGAACTCCGTCGCCTGGTTTCCAGGAGGTCGTCGTTTCGATCCCGACCCTTGATGCCGCCTGCTGTGTATTTGGAGTTTGCGTGTCTCTCTCTCTCATCATCATGGTGGCTAGGAGATGTGAACTCCGTCGCCTGGTTTCCAGGAGGTCGTCGTTTCGATCCCGACCCTTGATGCCGCCTGCTGTGTATTTGGAGTTTGCGTGTCTCTCTCTCTCATCATCATGGTGGTTAGGAGATGTTAACTACCTCGCCTGGTGTACAGGAGGTCGTCGTTTCGATCCCGACCCTTGATGCCGCCTGCTGTGTATTTGGAGTTTGCGTGTCTCTCTCTCTCATCATCATGGTGGTTAGGAGATGTTAACTACCTCGTCTGGTGTACAGGAGGTCGTGGGTTTGATCCCGACTCTTGATGCCTGCTGTGTATTTGGAGTTTGCGTGTCTCTCTCTCTCATCATCATGGTGGTTAGGAGATGTTAACTCCCTCGCCTGGTGTACAGGAGGTCGTGGGTTTGATCCCGACTCTTGATGCCTGCTGTGTATTTGGAGTTTGCGTGTTCTTTCTCTCTCTCCCCCCGTGGTCGCGTGGATTTTTCTCCGGGTCCTCCAGCTTTTCCCTCGACATTTAGAATCGGCATCACGCGTTTAGAGCGATTTGGCTGCTTGAAATGTCCACGTGATAAGCCAGCTCCTTGGGCTATCATTTGGGATGCCAGGTCACTTCTGAAAAAGAGCTCCGTAGCTCAGTGGACTTTACCTAGTAATTTAAAAAGAGTTTAGTTTCGTGCTGTTCGGCATGAAGTCCGACCTTTCTCTCCCTGCGCTGGGATCTTCTTAGAGTGGCCCTCCTGCAGATGTCCTGTTAACGAACTCCAGAGGAGAGCTGTACGTACGTATGTTGAACTTATTGATTATGTAGCCAACCGTGCCAATCGGAGGTGCGGGGGAAGGACAACAAACTCAACACGAAAAAGCAGGTCTCATAAATAATTGAGTTTTCAATCTAGACGACGATTGAGAAGTGCATAGCTGTGCGCCTTTTGGCATCATCTGGTCCAACACCATGTGAGGCTAGGCTCTAAGGAAAGCTGTCTCGGGTGTGGACCAATCAACTTCAAGGACAGTGCATACATTATCAGAGTTATGTTTTTTGTTTGCATTATGACTGCAGGTATTGTAATCTATGCAAACATGACTCCTTGTAAAAAAGGTGTCAGTTTTATTGCCAGATAAAAGGGTTAAAAAACAATTATCAATTATCAAGTGCATAGCTCCCAATATCGGATAGGAAAGAGCGTTCCGGCCGGCCGCAGAAGCGCATGTGAACGACCGTCTTTGTTCGTTGGCCAGCCAACACGGCCGCTGCTGCTGCGAGGATGACCGGAGGTTCGCGTGATGCTTTGTGCTCCTTGACGAGATGAGCGAGCTATTGTGGTTCGAATCGTCCGTCGGGCACCGTGCCAAACTCCGCACTCTGCGGTCGCGTCGCGCTTTCACTCCTCTGCGGGCATCTGCGATTCGCCGAAGTCCACCGAGGATATGGAGCGATGAAATCATCTTGCGTGCGGTTGTAGGCGGAGGATTTTGTATGTTGTATGTATGTTTTTTTTTAATGTATGTTGAACTTCCTTTGCGCCGTACGTAGCCAACCGTGCTAATCGGAGGTGCGGGGGAAGGACAACAAACTAAACACAAAAAGCGGCTCTAAAGAAATTAGTTTTCGTTGTAGCGCTGCTGCAATGTTATTGTTGTTATTTAACATCGTCGTATCGTGAGAGACAGCGATAGCTTGGGCGAGGCCTTCATCATGGCTGATGATGATGCTCGTGGTGGTCACCGCATCACGTGCTTCCAAAAGCGCTTCCCCTGCCGTCTGGAACGTTCTTCCATCTGACATGAGGAGCTACGCACTTTTAAATCATCGAGATTGAAAACTAATTTCTTTAGAACTGCTTTTTGTTGTCCTTCCTCCCGTGACCCACGATTAGCACGGTTGACTATGTACGGTGTGAAAAAGTTCAACACACGTACATACGTACGATGGGTGGATTACCATCACAGTTATCCAAACAACAGTGCAATGGTTCCAAGCGTCTCCCATCACCTCTCGTGACGAGTACATTCAAGCGGGGGTCCTCCTTTTCTCGGCCAGAAATGTATGGACATTGTACCGGCGTGTTTGAGGGACATTCCCGTGCCACGCCGCTCCGTTATGCCTCGCGCTCGCCCTAATAGGCGCTCGCTCACGACGCTTGCCCCAGTGTACGCGTGACTTTCATTTAAATTCTGCCTTTGTGCCGTAACACAATAGACGCCGGAGAGGGTACAAAAGGATCGTGAGCATCAAAGCCAAACGCGAAATTGTTTGACGGGGGAATATCTATGTGAGATATGAACTCTGGTTTGTAAAACTAAACTAAAACTCATCTTTTTATTTTACCAGGCAAGGCCCACTGACCTATATAGAGCTTTTTTTAGAAGCGACCTGGTTACAAATGATAGCTCAACGAAGTGGCTCATCATCTCGTGGGAATGTATAGCAGCCAAATACTCTAAAAGCGTGATGTTCATCCTAAATGTGGAGAGAAAAACCGGAGGACCCAAAGAAAAATCCACGCGACCATGGGCAGAGAGAGACACGTAAACTCCAAATATACAGCAGCAGGCATCAGGGTCTGGATCGAACCCACGACCTCCTGTATACCAGGCGAGGTTGTTAACATCTCCTAACCACCGTGATGATGAGAGAGACACGCAAACTCCAAACATACAGCAGCAGGCATCAGGGTTGGGATGGAACCCACGACCTTCTGTGTACCAGGAGAGGTAGTTAACATCTCCTAGCCACCGTGATGATGATGAGAGAGAGAGACACGCAAACTCCAAATATACAGCAGCAGGCATCAGGGTCGGGATCGAACCCACGACCTCCTGTATACCAGGTGAAGTAGTTAACATCTTGGATACTGGCATATGTTTGTGGCATGGACAGCAAGGCTTACCTTCGCCTCTGTATGTCGGACCGGTTTCACTCTACTTAGGAATCGTCACCTTGGGTGACGACAGGAGGGCCGAGCAGGGTAGTGCCCTCGCCGCTGGGCCCTGTTCAAATCGAGTGGCCGCCCTGGTTAATACTGCAGGTGTGGGAATCGTAATGATACGATGCGCAGCACGTCCCGTAGAAGTTCAACACCCATTCACGAGGGACGTTAAAGATCCCCGTGATGTCGTTCGCAAGAGTCGGGCCATTGTGTGCCGGCGTCAGGGTCGAAATTTCTGAAATGACCTGAAAAGTTTCTTCACTCTTTCCCATTGCGAGGCGTCTGCAAGGTCGCAGGGTTTGGTTGTCCCGTTCACCGCTCAATCTCGGAGCGCTCGAGTGGCTGAGCGTTATTTTTCATTTAGAGAGGCGTAGTAGCTGGCGCCAAACTGTGCCACACGCCCTCCCGCGTGGCCTTTTACTTCCGATTCCAGACGGATTCCGTAAGCAATCGGAAGAGAAAATGATGACGTTACACGCCCCCCCCACCCCTACTGTGAAAACTTGGCAAGACCCTTCTGACAAAAAGCCGTGAGACTCGGTGACGTCTTCCTGGGTTAACCAGCGCGGTAGTCAACCGGAGTCGCTCAATTGCAGAGTCCCACAATGCATTGTGGGCCTTGTGTCATTGGGGGCCTTGTATGAGGCAGCCCCTTGTGATGTTTTTTTTTTATCGTGGAAATTCAAGCAATTGTCGCGATCCGTGGTCGATCAGCAACTTAATTAACAAACAAAGGCATTTGCTTTTTTTTTGACACCATCCTAACTCGGGTTATTACTTCAAGCAAACGCTCTCTATTGCTAAGCCTCCCATCAGTGTGAAAAAGTGCAGCCCTGAAATTGCTCGCTCACGCCACTGCTGGCGGACGGGGCGCTCCATTTAAGGGGGTATTTGGCCTACTCTTCCACGCTCGCCATACGTCTTGAAAGAGGACCATCAACGTACACGCCTTAAAATAAAATAGATAAAGCGATGGGTTTGTTTCATACTCGTTCTCACCTTACACGGACGCGTGCCTGTGATGGTGGTGATGATGACGACGGCGATAACGATGATCACGATAAAGAAAGGCCTTCCCCCGCCCGCGTGCTCCACAGTTCGCAAAATCAAAGCACGCGGGCTGATAAAGAACCTAGAAACCTGAGCAGCCAACCGTGCTAATCGCACCTCCGATTTGCACGGTTGGCTACGTACGGTGCGTAAGAAGTTCAACACACGCACGCCGTGTAATGCCGCCTGCGTACTAAACTAAAGTGACTCTTAGACAGGTTTACAGTGGCCCGGGCTCAGTGTCTGTTGGTAACTTCTTAGTTTTCAAGTGCCGCCCGGCGCTTGCCATGGCATGCCGGCTGACCCAGTTGTGACGACACACGCGGATCTTAACGAACACGTGGCTCAGAAGGACACACGTGACTCGAAATCGTAAAAGCGCGCAAAGTAGCG
Source organism: Entosphenus tridentatus (assembly GCA_014621495.2). NCBI lineage: Eukaryota > Metazoa > Chordata > Hyperoartia > Petromyzontiformes > Petromyzontidae > Entosphenus > Entosphenus tridentatus. The sequence continues at coordinate 4,413,379 of CM025649.2, forward strand.
TGGAGATCTGCCTGCGGGCTACGTGCGCTCGGATGCCGCGTCGAGCGACGAAGAGGGGGAACGCGCGTGGATGCAGGGGAAACGTTACGCATGCACCCCGGTCACCTCTCACACCGAAAAAAAAACGTCTTGAGTCGGTGTGGAAGAATTGGCCAAATAGACTCTTCTTCTTGGTTCTTTCGGTAAAGTCACGTAGAAGGGAAATAATAAAATAACAAAAATAAAACATAATAAAATACAATTCTCACGACGTTTCGGCCACAACGCAAGCGGCCGTCCTCAGGTGAAGAACAGGTCTGTCGGAAAGGCAGCGTCCCAATGAGATAGACTCTTGATAGAGTGAACTCTGCAGCTTCCTCGAGAGCAGTGGTGGGCAAGCGCGTGTGTCTGGTGGAGCTCCTCGTGGTGGCCTGGTCTCAGTGTACCTCGCCCAGTGGTCTTCACTCATTTTCAGAGAGGGGGGACACTTTGGCCCATAAGACGTCGGTGTCTTTGAAAACGATTGGGGTTTGACAGCACGATGGTGGTGGGGGGGGGGGTCTCACATTTGTGTACTGGTGAGTGCTGCGTGTCAGGGGCCGCACTAAAGGCCACCAGGGGCTGGCAGTGGCCCGCGGGGCCTTGCAATGAACAAGGTCACTCTAAGGGCGGCGCGTGAGGGTCACGATGTCGAGCTTGCGGTCTGCCGAGGCGATGGAGGGGCGCTCTTGTGGTCCACCAACTCGGCTGGGTTACCCATCGCTGTGCTTGAAGGCTTTTTTTTCCGGCAGCAGTGGCCTACGGAAGTAATTGCAGGGCTGCGCCTTTACCTTGTCCCAAGGATCATGAAGGGCACCTCGCTTAGTCTGGTTCTTTATGATCATTGGGCTAAGGGGAGTTTCACTGAACAGTACACTGGAGCTATGCACTTTTAAATCGAGATTGAAAACTAATTTCTTTAGAACTGCTGTTTGTGTTAAGTTTGTTCTTCCACCGGCACCTCCGATTGAAGTACAACACACGTGCATATATACTGCCAAATCATCAGCAGCAGCAGCAGTAGCATCACCAAATAATGAATTACCTTGCGAAGGAAGAGAGCGGGCCCCTTTGTCATGCACAGGGGGAGCCTCGCTCCATTCAATTTGTTTGGTGCAGATAATTGTTGCAAATAATTGCTTCTCTTGGCAGGCAGGGATGAGGATGAGGAAGGTGGGTTCAACCAAACCGCAGGCCGGAGCGGTGGAGTGACGGCCGTGGTGTCCGGCGAGTGCCCTGGAACTCCGCCTTGAGTGCTTTAATTGCCGGCAAACTCCCGCTGGCTCTCGGTGTGGCCGTTTATTATTTCCTGTAATGCTTCGTGTCCGCCCCACACGCGGGTTTCTTTAGTTGTCAGCTCCATTGCCCCTCGCGGTGAGTTGGCTTTTCCGTCTGTCTGTTTACTTTTGAACGATTTAAACTAAACTTGTTTTATTGACCAGGTAAGGCCTACTGAGCTAGATATATCGCTCTCTTTGTGAAGCGACCTGGTTTGTGAAACTAAACTAAAACTAATCTTTTTATTTTACCAGGTACGGCCCACTGACCTATATAGATATTTTTTTAGAAGCGATCTGGTTACAAATGATAGCTCAACGAAGTGGCTTATCATCACGTGGAAATGTATAGCAGCCAAATACGCTAAATGCGTGATGTTGAATTTAAATGTGGAGGGGGAAACCAGAGCACCCGGAGAAAGATCCACGCAACCACGGGGAGAGAGACACCGCAAACTCCAAATACAGAGCTGGCGTCAGGGTCGGGATCGAACCCACGACCTCCTATATACCACTTTTCGAGGGCGGGTGGTGGGGCTGTCCCCTTTTTAAAAACAAAAATTCACCCTGGCCTCCGAGATGCTTCAGTCTTCATCTGCAAAGTTTGGTGGTAGCTCCAGAAACAGAAAAAAGATAAAAGCGCTCCCTCGGTTTCATGAAAATAAACAAACAAATCCAGAAAGAGGCCACCAGGGAGAGAGAAACATAAAAGCAAAACTAAAAATCCAACCACATTTTGCTTGATTTTCCATGCTTTCAAAACAGTTGGAATATTCGTCTAGTTCATTCTGAATGTTTATTTCACGTTTCGTTATGATGATGATCATCATCATCATGATGTTGTCTTTGGTTTATCCATGAAGGGTGCCATGGTAGGAGATGTTAACTATCTCGCCTGGTATACAGGAGGTGGTGGGTTCGATCCCGGCCATGATGCCAGTATATTTAGAGTTTGCGTGTCTCTCCCCATGATCACTTTTTTACGGGTCATCTGTTTTTTTCCTCCACATTTAGAAAATGCGTTGAAAGTATTTGGCCGCTATAAATTTCCACACGATGGTAAGCCACTTCGTTGAGCTATCATTTGTGGCCAGGTCGCTTCTGAAAAAGAGCTATATAGCTCAGTGGGCCCTACCCTGTAAACTAAAATAAAATCAAGAAATTGGTAAGTCCATGGTGGCGTGGCATAATGAATGACCACACTGAACTTGCAATCCAGAGGTCAATCGGTTCAATCTCCCAGCACGGCACTTGAAGCAATAGTGAAAGTTCATTAAATCCTCTGTCCACCTGGGCCAGCGTGGAAGAGTAGGCCAAGTATCCTCGAGAGGCACCCTCTAAAGCCACACCGCCTGTTGGTGAGGGCCGTTCCGCCAGCAGTGAGCGTGGGCAAGACGTTGCAGGGCTGCGCCTTTATCCCCGCCTACGACGTCTCAATGGACGTCGGGACTCTCTCAGGAGGGTCCCGCTACATTCGGATGTTCGGCCACGATCATCGATGCGAGCTCGACACCGTCGTGTTTCATCGTCGGTGCCGCCGTCCGCAGGAGGTCACCGTGGCGAGAGTTTACGCCACACCTCCGATAAGCAACGGTTGGCTACGTACGGTGCGAAAGAAGTTCAACGGACGTCCGTACACCACCCGAGCCCCCAGCTAAGTGGGCCGCGCCGCGCGGCGCTGTAGAGCAGTGCATCGCGATCGCTAAACGAGGGCGATCACACGCCACGAGCTCCCCGCACGGATGGATTCGACGCATCCACGTGTGCATAGCAACAGCCCGGTTACTGATGGTGATGAAGATGATGATGGATGGTTCTTTTTGTATCGTTTGTTGTAACTTTCTGACCCGCCCCTGCTTGGGCGTCTGTTAAAAAGAGCTCCACAGATCCTCGGATTTCTCCAGTCTCAATCAAGATTCTCCTGGTTCTGTGAGGGCTGCAGGGGCACAGTGCGATCGGTTGTTAGAAGGAGACAAACCTCCTGACCCACCACATGGCCGCCCCCCGCCGCCCCCTTCCCCATGACCCATCGTGACCCTCCCCCCTGTTGTGCCGAACTTCTCATCACGCACCCCACACCACCACCACCACCACCCGCTTCGTCAGAACACTCCGGCCTCGCACTCCGGGGGATTGACGTCGCTTCATTAAGCGTTTTCAAACCCTCTGCCGCCTCTCTCGTGCCCGCCCCCCCCCACTCGCCGCCTTCTGTGTGTCCGTCGATCTCGGCGTCTTTTCACCGCGTGTCAGGGCAGGAGCAAGGCTCTCGCCCTCCTGCGCATGACAAAGGGGGACCCCGACTCTCTTCCTTCGTAAGGGAATTAATTCGGTGGTGGTGGTGGTGGAGGTGGTGATTTTGCCAGTACTGTAGTAAACAAATTTAAATACACTCAAAGAAAACTAAAACACAACACCCAAAAAACATGCCATGTAAGAACGTGCAAAACGAAGATATTTTGAATGATTATGTAGTGATTATCCGGCGTTTTAAAAAATCCTGCTCCACCTCCCCCCCTCCACCCCCCCAAAGCTACAGAATAATCGATGATCTACTGTATATGTGTGTGTGTACGTTAAACTTATTTTGCACCGTACGTAGCCAACCACGCTAATCAAAGGTGCGGGGAAAGGACAACAAACTAAACGCAACAACAAGCAGTTTTACAGAAAAGAGATTTCAATCTCGATTATTTAAAAGTGCACCGTTCCAGCGGGCAACCTAATATCGGATAGGAAAGAGCGTTCCAGACGGCCGCAGAAGCGCATGTGAACGAGCGCGATCCCGTTGACCGTCTTTGTTCGTCGGCCAGCCAACAGCGGCTGCTGCTGCTGCTGCGAGGATGACCGGAGGTTCGCGTGATGCCTTGTGCTCCTTGTCGAGATGAGCGAGCTATTGTGGTTCGAATCGTCCGAACTCGCACGTTCACTTCTGCGATTCGCGCATCCGAAAGCGCCGCGCGATGATGATGCGGCGACCGCCGGCTTTGTCACGATGGCCGAGCCGTCGTGGATGACCGGAGGTTGGCGTGATGCTTCGTGCCCCTTGGCGAGGTCGTCGAGGTAGTGTGGCTCGTGACGAAAGGAGAGACCACGCCGCAGGGGGCGGCCGCCACGGAGATATCGGAGCAATGAGAGCGGTTTTTGATGCGCAAGACCGCGGGCGGATTCATGGCGGCTTTGTGGGGAGTCCGTCAGCCAGCAGTGGATAGACAATGGCTGATCAAGACGATGATGAGTACTGAAGCAGCAAGCGTGTGCCACGTATATATATAAATGTGCTAACTTATTTAATGATGACGCTGCGTGGTGTGTACGTTTGGTGGGAATCGTTGCTATATAACCGAGCGAGCGGGCCTAATCCAGGGAGCGCGATTGGAAACCGCCACAAAGCTCTGATAATAAATAATAAAATTATTCATTAATTGCGACGAATCCAGGGAGCGTGTGTGTGTGAATGAACGCAAGATATCGTCATAAGGCATGGTCAGTCCACTGCTGGATGAAGGCCTTTCCCCAATGTGAGATCATCAGTGCCGCCGTCCTCAGGATGTCACCTACGCGGCAGCACTGTTTCACCACCACAGTGTGAGTGTGACGTCAGACTGTGAGTGTTTCACCACCACAG